>JAINUG010000009.1:774627-1237840 GCA_029706075.1 Aldrovandia affinis | reverse complement strand
CCTCCTCTTCCTTATCATCATCTTTATTATTATTATTATTATTATTAGTGTTCTCGTATATGTTGTTGTGTCTGTATGTAATTATATACACAATCATATTTTGTCAGCTCTGTGCGCCTGTCAAAAATACATTGTACCTGTAAAAAATGTGATATTCTTTCACTACTTTCATGTGCTTGCCCAATGTCACCTGCGAGGCAGTTTTTGCGCAGTTGGATTGGATCGGAGACATTGAACGCATAACCTGTATCTCAATATACCGAAGGGTGAACTGCGTCTCATTTGAATACAATAGCCGGGGGTGGGTTGCGGGCATTGGTGCGGTGCGTTATCGATGCCTATCAATATAGGCATCGATAACCTAGACTTTAATGGGTGAAATTACATTTAACAATGATAGAATCGTCGTCAACCTTCCAAGATTACTACACGAGCAGTAGCCTACATTACAAAAATATGTAAAGTGCTTTGCCGTCACAACTACAATTACACAATAAAAAAACCGAAACAAATCTAGGCATGTCCATTACGCATGTCTGGATTTCACTGGGACACTATGGAGTCTCATAGTGCTACACTCTCATAGGCCCTTAACCATAATGGCAATGAAACAAATTGATTGGGTCATGCTGCGCACTTAAGCTGTCTGAGTTAGGGAGGCTGCATTTAGATTACCCACTCATTAAACATATGAACAATCTCTCGTGAAAAAAACATGTGTTCATACTGGCTGTTTTTTTTTTCTTCATTTGGCTTTTTTGCATGTGAACTGCCCAGCTTTAAGCTAATGGAAAAACCCCCCACAAATCTACATAAACACACATGCACACACGCACGGAATATCACTTATAGCTTCTCTGTATTCTCTGTAGCTGTATGTGAAGAGCTAGGGATAGTGTAACAGACACATACGATGAGGGTTAGATAACGTTAGTGAAGACACACCAGATCACACAGATAGCTGATGCTTCTGTTCAGACACAATGCGGTCCTCAGTAATCCCTCATCTGTATTCTACGCCTTGAATGCATTTGCATAGGAAGAGTGTGACGAGATGAAACACAGCACTCTGCTGTTAATCAGGAATGATCTATTGTATGCACATATTTGGTGACTGCCTTAATTTGAGCTTTTTTCACCGATTTAACTGCTTTTGTAACTGTCGGCGTTGGTGTGTGTGTGCGTGTGCACAGCATGTGTGTACGCATACGTTTGTGCACGTGTGAGGGCATTTGTGTGTGTGTGTCTGTATGTGTGTGTGTGTGTGTATGCGTGTCTGTCTTTGTGTGTTTGTGTGTGTGTGTTGTGTGTGTGTGTGTGTGTGTGTGTGAGAGAGAGAGAGAGGCAGAGCAGAGACAGAAAAACAGAAAGAGAGAGAGAAAGAGAGACATATTAAGGAAATGAGATGGTAGTGAGGGCAGCAGTGAGTATATTACCAGCCCAGTTGTGTCAGGGAGATCTCACCGTTGCTGTTCGGCAGCATGCTGCAGTGAGGCAGCAGGGAGACACATTAATCACACATCTAACACATTGTGCGGATTCAAAAGGATACACACGCTCCACACAGGTAAGCTGCATAGGCCGTGGAACCAATTTCTTTGTTAAAAACAACAGTGGGCGGGGACTTTGTTCCACATGGGTCACTGCGACGTCTGCATTCTTGCGCAAAACGCTGCATCTACCAAGGCCTGGGCGTGTGCACGCAGGCACACAGAACCCCTGTCAGCTACACCAGGTGGTTTCTCCAGCCCTAAATAATTAACACAGACTCAGGTCTACTGAGGGCCACTGTGGATACATCAAAAGATTCGTAGCTCCAAAGAAGGGGGAGAGAGGTAGAGAGTGAGGGAGAGAGAGAGAGAGGGAGAGAGAAAGAGAAACCAAGAGATTGAGAGGGAGGGGGAGAGAGAAAGAGAGTGGCAGAGAGGGAGGGAGAGCCGGAGGGAGGGAGGGAGGGAAAGAGAGAGGATAGAGAAAGAGAGAGGTAGGGAGGGAAAGAGGGGGTGAAAGATTGGGAGGGAAGGAGAGGAGAGAGAAAGAGAGATAGGTAGAGAGAAAGAGAAACGAGAGAGAAAAATAGAGGGTAGAGAAAGAGGTGGAGAGAAAGAGAGAGGTGGGGATAAAGAGAGACGATAGAGAAAGAGAGAGGAGAGAGAAAGAGAGGTAGGGAGAAAGGGATATATCGTGAGAGAGCACAAGCCTTCCAGATAATTCCCACCAGTCCCCTGAAGGATAAATATTTTGCTGATAAAGGTGTTGCATGTATTCTTCAGAGACGGCCTCTGGTTCACCCGGGCTCTGATGAGATGTGGGATGCTAACAGGAGAAGCCCCTGATTAGCAGCTGTCTGGAGGAAGAGGAATGCGGTTTTTCCTCTGAGCATGTACAGTGCCTAAATAGTACATGAGCGCCCATAAAATCTCTGTGTTTTACTCACCGCCATCTCACGTTGGATCTTTCTGATAGGTGGCCTGGGTTGTAATACTGTATTATAGCTAAAAAGGAAGCGACGGTAAATGGATGAATCAAGAGGAGAGGAAATAGTATTTTGTCTGTAATACAAAAAAAAAAATCCCAGATGATAAAATAGAAAATGGAACACATGGAGATTTGCGGTTTAATCCTTTCTGTGAAATATCATTTTAGTGTGGAAATCTGGAAGGCCAATGAGTGGCGAGCACAATGCATGAATTAAATACCGTGACGAAATAGGCCGTGAAGGGGGAAAGAGATCAAAAACAACCAGTTCCTCTGAAAGGGTGAGTTTCCTCCCAAGCTCAGGCGGAAAAAAAGGCAAAAAACATTTGCCCGAACAGAGAGAGTTTATTCCTATCTTGAAAAAAATCCTATCGCCAACTGTACCGTGAGCCGCCAAATGACAGCATGCCATGGCGCTTAGCGGGGAAGGATCCCACGTGCTTGCGGGGCCTCGCCGTGGAGCGGGATAAGACTGCCCGACACGTGTGTGAAATCGTCATCGGTGTCGGCTTCCAGCGGAGTTCGCGGTGACTCTTAGCGGTAAATCCGCCCCGGCCGAGAGACCCGTCGAGATTTCCCTTCACCGCTAATGCCGCTCTCGCCCCGTTTCCCCCTTTAACCCGCCGCGCGTAAATCTCCGAACTAATTGGCGAGGCATCACGTCTCCCGCGCGCTCAGGTGTACATTAATTACACCCGCCGGATTGGATTAGGGCTAATTGCCGAAGGGGTTAAACGCTTCCCCCGCGCTCTCGCGTGCGCCCGGTGTCACGGCCTCTTTCAGCACCTGTATACACCTCGCATGAAATATTCATCGTTTAATCTTGTGGAGACGCGAGGGGGGACATGGGGAATGGGCCCGTTTGTTAAACTGATTATAGCACAGTGGAGGAGCTGACTGATGGGCTGGTAAATTGTTAATTAGACAGAGGAGAGCGGGCCACGTAATTAGGCAGATGACTGAAGCCTTTTTTCGAGCTCGTCGCCCATTGTCTCATCTCTCTAAGTCTCCGGGTTCCCGGAGTGGATTTCAAGGGCCGGTGGGGTAGAAGTCAGCGGGGCCCTCGATCGATTTGTCTTCCCGAAGACTCGCACGCGATTGGACGCGCCGGGAGCTGCCGCCGCGCCCTTGGGAGGGGCTGAAAAGGCTCGCCGCCCCTTGACTCTGGGACTTCCCGCGCTGAAGATTTTAGGCTGTGCTTTTTGCCTTGTGATGTTAAGAAGGGAATGTGTTTCGTTAAACGTTAGTGGTCAGGGGATTGTGTTTCAGGCACTAGCGCCTGGATGGTTGCCGATGGTAAGGATGAATTGGAAGTGACCTGGTTGGGTGAAGGCACATTTTCAACACTTCTCAACACTTTCACTTGAGGACGGGTTGCGTGGAGCACTAGGGAAAAGCTGGTCTTGCATCTTGTCTGATTTGTTAATATCCTTAATGAGAAATTCTTGCCTAGATCCAACAAGGCAGATTTAATCCTTGATGAGTTTCATTTTTCTCATAAACAAAAAATCTAAATGTAATTATTTTGTCGCATTGTGGCCAAATAAATGTGGTTTCTTTCAAACGGAAATCAATGGGCACGATTCTGCCTAATGCTTTACAAAGGCCACGATGCAGAGTGGGCTCTCGTTTTGGTGTAAACACTCCACAAGCTACGGTCCTGAACTTCACTTCCTGTAAGCGGCAACATTCCAAAATGCGGCGTGGCATTTGCATATTGAATCTCACTTCTGGCCTTTTCTGTGTTTTTATCAGTTCAGTTCTTCGGTTTCACACTCCAGCTCCAGACTCGTTAGCGAGATCGACACGTTTCCCTAGAAAGTCCTGCTGTTCTTTAATTACATGGCGGTCTGGATTTTGCTGTGTACAGAACAAAAAAAGCGCATTCCTTTGACCGGATTTAAACTTCCAGTGGCAGGTGTATTATTCCTGCAGTGCTTGTCAATGGTCTCTCTCTAGAGAGAGAAAGAGAAAGAGAGAGGAAGAGAGAGAGAGAGAGAGAGAGAGAGAACAAAAATCTGTATATATGCGCTGCTTGTGAGAGAACAAAGCTTATTAGTCGTGCATTGCCTTGTAATCCTAGTTTGGCTAAAGTGTGTTGAGAAAGAACAATGTATGGCAATGGCTCCCAAGGAAAAGGCAGTTCTGCCTGCCGCTCCTATGCTTTGGGGAAATTGATGCGTTGCTGGAGTGAGACTCCACTCTGAAAGCTGAAAGCATGAATATACGGATGACAGTATCTTTGCTATATAATTTCCTATACCCACTGACGCGTGATTACCCACCGCAATAACACCGTTAACCAGTCCTGACTGTGTTCAATGAAATCATCTCTCAGATGGATTTTGATAAATGGGCAGAGTCGGGGAGTTTCTGTGACACACAATAGGTAGCGCACAGCTTAATGCATCCCCCCCCCATCAATCCATTTAAGGAAACAAGAGGAGGTGAAAAAAGCAACCTGCAAATAAAATCAATTTATGCACAAAGATGGCTCTGGAGTTCGAGCCAGTTCGGAGGCGCAGTCGATTGATCGTATCGGCTTTTTTTTGCGCCAACGGCCTTCCGACCGCCCTCCCAAACAAATAGACCGACCGAAATCCTTTAGATTGATCCCGGCGTGGCGGCGCGAGCGACCGGCTGCATCATGAGCTATGAAGTCCCTCGTAAATTCGCGCAGAAGCACGGGCAATTTGAAATCGAATTTGTGCCTCAAAAACACCTGGCACATTCAGTCGCCGGACAAGCGAACGTCGTCGTAAAGACCGCGCCGCACTCCAATAAAGTGTACTCAACATGCCGACAGTTACCCCTACCATCCAAGGTACGGAAAAAAAGAAACGCACTCCGGTCTAGTGGTTTCAATGTCCGACGCTGGCCACAGCGACCGGGGTTCGATTCCCCGTCGCGCCAGAGTCTGAGGCTCTGGCCGGGAGTGCCGCCAGGGCGGCGATTGGCTGTCCGCCCCAGGGAGGGGGAAGCCGACAGTTTGCTGCGCACAGGAGTGGTTCTGGGGTGCCGGAATTACAGTCGACAGCACGACGAGTGCTGTCTCGGAGGTGGCAGTGCTTCGCCATTGTCACTGCCGGTCACAGGGCTATGGCAGCGAACTACGAGGAAGGGGATTGAACTAAGCACAGCGGGAGTAATTGGCTACCAAATTGGGAGAAAAACTAGGTAAAATCTGAATTTAAAAAAAGAATAAAAATCAAAAAAGAAATGCACTCGACTCAATTGCGACACATGGAAGTGTTGCTTCTATTCATGCCTGTCTGCGATGAGTCTTGGTTGGTATGCACATTGTTTTCTCAGTCTTATGTGATTGTTCGCTGTTTTTGTTTGTTAAAAAATAGAAGATTGCTGGCGGGAAGAAAGAGCAGTAGAATGGCAGATCCTGGCATGCTAGTCATTTGTCTGCTCTGTACTGTAGCCACAGTACAACTATGTAAACCCGAAAGGTATAAAACCACAAGAAACATTCTCAAGGCTTGTCAAATCAAATCAAATGTTAGTGGGAGTGACACCGCCGTGCTTACACTCGAAAAAGCCTCTTCTCATATATAGGCCTATACATCCAGTGTGTACGGAGTTATCACGTGAAACATCGCCCTCTCCCACCAGTGTCCACCAGTTCACCTTGGGGCGTGGCTAACGACAACTTTCAATGTATATACACTGTATGCTTCTGATGCCCTGAAAGGAGGAGTCCCCCGAAAGAGGGTGATACAACCCACACACCTACGCGCTACGAAACAGCGAGACTGACGTGCCTGCCTTGTCACTAAAAGGCCCCCCGGGTCAATGTTTGCGATGATTACGTCCCAATCCACTATGCGGTACGTGTGAATTTTTCATTACATCCTTTCCTTTACAGGATAAAAAACACACACACATTTGCTCTGTGTGCACTGCATGAAAGAGAAAACACACAAGCAATATCCTCATACCGAAATGCAAATCTATAAATAGGCCCTCCTCAGAGCGCCGTGAGCGAGCGCTATGGATCCTATCTCCCCGCAGGTCGGCGTCCTGAATAATCCCGTCCGCTGGCGATGCGTTGATTATCTCGTGTGAGTGTCAGAACCTGTTAAATTAAATGTGACCGGTGTGGTCCTGCCAGAACGTCCATTTTAATGACATCTCTAATCTCAAGAGGAAGGGGTGGGGGGTGATGAACACCAGAGATGGAACAGGATTGAATATGGATCTTGTTCATTAGACCTGGCATTAGCGCAGCATGCTGCTTTTCTGCGGTGGATACACATGCCCTCTCGTGATATCTTTAATCCTCTCCATGCATTTTGTTTCAGTCCTCTAATCTGCAGCCCCGGCGCGACCTCCTCCGCATCGGGCAGCGACATCGGTTATTTTGTGTCCAGCTTTACATCGTTTGTTTCATACCTTCGGGTGATCCATTTTCGGGGAAGCTCTCTGTGCCTCCATTTGTCCTGATGTAATGAGGGCGAAACATGGATTCATGGATGTAATCTGCGGATTCATTTCACCTCTCGCTAATTCGCTGGGCCTTCCCGTGTCACCCTCCTCCCAAGCGCTGAATTTCCATGAATTACTTTTTTTTTCTCAACAGAGAGAGAGAGAAAAACAAACACTCAGCCGACACTTCATCTCTTGGCAACGTCTTCAGTCGTTCGCAGACAGTCGCGGTCTGACATAATTAAAACTCTCTGACGACTTCATTTCTCTCCACGCTTTTATCGCGAGCGGCGGCCCGGATTGGATTCCTTTAAACAATCATCGCCGGGGATGAAGTCGCACATTCCGGGGGCAGATGTTCGAAAAGCAAACTAATAAAACGAGACAGCTTTTGCGCGGCGCCGATGCGACGTCACGCCTCTCTACGCACGATTTGGGACGGCGTGAGATGAACTCATCTTGCTAATCACGTCTAAGTCATCAAACGTGGCACGACTTCAGCCGGGCGCGCTGCGAGCGTGGGGCAACGAATGTCTCGCCGTCGTCTCGCGGGAAGCCCCGATTTGAAACCAAGCTCTCGGCGGTTATGCCACAGTTAATTGACAGGCTGTGCGTTATCTCCCCCACCCGCACCTCTTTTTCCACTGTTCGCTCGCGGGACATTAGCATATTGAGTTTCCCCCACTCCCCCTTGCGAAGCGATCGCCCAAATGCGCTCTTAAAAGGCGGTGTGCGGATAAATTGCACTCAGCGCCGGCGTGAAACCGGAGCCGAGGGAGAAACTCCTCCTGGCTTCGCTCGCCCCCTGAACCGTCCTCGCGCGCATAGGACCGCTCTGCTCCACTGTGGCTTTTCCGTAGGTGAACGTGAGCGACCCCCGAAACGCTAACGCGGCCGTCGATGTGCGCGCTGACCGGTCGCTAACCTTTTTCCTTCCCGGTGTTACAGGTATGCTACGCAGCTGCCTACAACGATGTCTATCGCTGTATTACTGCACTGATCGCTTGCGCAAAGTATGATTGTTCCTACCATGTATTAATGCACATCTTGTAAGTCGCTCTGGATAAGAGCGTCTGCTAAATGCTTAAAATGTAAATGGAAAATGGTCGTGTCTTTAGCTTTCCGTTCCACTGGCTTTTCAGTTTTGCCTCTGGGCTGTTTTGTCTCTTCCTGTTGTCGGTTTGCGTCGCTACAAAGAAACACATTTACCCAGTCTATTGCTGTCAGTCTGGCCAGTCGTCTCAGAATGGGTGATCCATTACATGTGTTCAGCAGAGCGCGGTATTCCCTGCACGCAGTAATGACGGCGCTACGTCACTGACCGGCCACGTTAGCACGTCTCTCACCCGCCGTGTTCCGCGGGCGCAATTGACCCCAACAAAATGGTCAATGAAGCTGCGTTATCGACTCTGTAATTATCGCAGTTCCGTCCCACTCATTTATTTCAACTGCCTCCAAAATGGCGGCAAGTGGGCGGCAGTGTAGCGTAATGGTTAGGGAGCTGGGCTTGTAACTCAGAGGTTGCTGGTTCGATTCCCAGGTGGGGCCACTGCCGTTGTACCCTTGAGCAAGGTACTTAAACTGAATTGCTTCAGTAAAAATATCCAGCTGTATGAATGGATTGTATGTAAAGAAATGTAAACTGTGTAAGTTGCTCTGGATAAGAGCGTCTGCTAAATAGCTAAAATGGAAAATGTAAATGTAAATGTAAATGTAAATGATACCCCAAAGGCACGAATACACTAAAAACATTTCCGACATCCAGCCACCAATTGCGCATGCCCCACGTTACAGTGAATCCCCCCCCGGCCCACGCTACATTTCTGATGATAACGAAGCAATTTCTAGTGCCACACTATTATGGAAATGCAATTTACTCTTTAATTAATCTGCAGAACCTATGACACACAAAAATATTACACATTGCTTGAAATGAAGCAATTCTAGTTTTTTTCCCAAACTCCTCAGCAACAACCATTAGCATTAAAAGCAATCTCCCCTGGAATGAGTAGAGGGATATATTAAAGCTATGAGAATCCATTAGCAGCATTACCCATTGAGATAGGTGATCTTTCCAACTGGCTGGGACAATGATCGCAGCTCAGAAGGAGAGTTCATGAAACTCAAATAAAAAATTTGTTTTGGAAGCCCACTACTTTATGGGTAGAGTCCACGGAGGCACGAGCGTTCGTACAAATAACGCTCGGCGTAAACAGTTGTCGTTTACAGGGGATCAACCTAATTTGTGGCCAATTAAAGCACTTACGAAAACCTTGAGCTAATGTGTTTCACACAGATTACTCGTACGCTGCGGTTCATTTGACCCGTAGGTCAAGACGAGAGTAATTAACTTATCATTAAACCATGGCACCGCACTTTGAACGCCACTGCGGCGGGGGTGGGGTGGGGTGTGGTGGGGGTGGGATTAATATCCGTGGCTTAGCGAGATGTTATTCACGGTATCTTCTCCTTATGTCATCCAGGTTGAGAGGCAGTCAAAGCTGTCTAACCGTTAGGGATAGTTGCGGTGGTCCAATCAGAACCCATTACCACTCGGGGGGAGGGAATTATTCTCTGGCAACAGCTGAGGCGATAACCTCCGCTGCCTCGCAATTACAGGAAATGGATACGCGTCAAAAACGCACCATTGCGAAATGCAGACCCTGACCTTACACGGGTTGCGGGCGGGGTGAGCCGACTACGAGCAAAGGACTCTGGGATTAGGGAGATGCACTGGGGCTGGTGGGATTTTCGCAGTGGGACAATCTGAAAGCCTGCTTGTGATGAAAGAGGGAGAGAGGGAGGGAGGGAGAGAGAGATATGAAGAGAGATAGAGAGAGAGTGGCGGAGCAGGGGAGGTGGAAAGAGTAGCAAAGAGAGTGGGGCTGACCTCAAAAACACAGTAAGTGGGTGTCAACGGCATTGAGAAAAGGGGCTGCAGTTTGATGAATCGCATAGATACCACAAGCTCTCCAAATCCATGATTCAGCCTGACTACATCTCGAGATAAAAATGCCCAGTGCGGCATTACTACAGCACTTAACGACAAGCCTTGGCTCAATCACTGGCTCAAACTCTAGTGCTGCTTTTTTTTGCTGTCGTACAACAGTGCGAAGGCCGAATGTGAACAATTTACAATGCTGGAAGTATGGCATATTTGTATAAAAATGAACTGAAACTCATTCTTCACTGGGCCACTCGATAATAAATGACAGGCCTTTTTAAAAGTGAGTAGCCATCTTGGTCACTCGTGTGGCACGGGGCAGGAGCAGAAACGCCAAACGAAGAAGAGTTCATAAACAAGCAGCAGAGGAGACAGGAAGGGGTCTATCCACAGATAAACTGCACAGATATGGGCTTAGCTTAGACTGTAGCATCGTGCTGCACAGTATTCAACACCAGGAGACAGGAATGTAATGCCAATTTGACTTAATCTTCAAAGAGGTAACGTAGCACAGAAGGCCTTTTATCTCTCTGCAACTTTAAGATCGCAGAGCTCTTATTAAAATTCAGCGCAATAAAACGGACTAAAAATAGCAGGATTGTCAAAAGATGAGAAAAACAGAGTGAGAGTACAGGGGTGTGTCCTAGAGTGCAGGGGGCGGGGGCGGGGGTGTGTGCGAGCTTTCCTTAACAGGACACATAGCTTCATAGTCACTCTAATGAGTTAACTTCAGGTTGGGAAGGGGGGCGTCGGGTGAAACGGGAGCAGCCGTCTGAGCGCGCTCACTGAGACGCGCTGCGGGCTCCAGAAAATGGAAGAGGAGGCGCAGGGGGAAAGCTGCAGACTCGCGCCGCTCTGGCGCGGCCATCGCTGTCGGCAAATCACCGCTCGACGGCAGATGCTGGCAGCGGAGAGATAAAACCCGAAGTCCCCTGAAAGCGAGCGAGTCTCCTCGTTCGAGGGAAGATGAGCGGCATAAACACGGCGTTATGTAAACGGCTCCCCCAGCACCTTTCCGCTTCGTTGGCGAGAGGGAGAAGTCCACAAATCCAGATCCCGGACTCGCAAAATCTGCAACACCCCCCCCCCCACACACACAACCCATCTTTTTTGTCAGCTCCTCCCATGGCTCCTCCGTCCGTATTTTATAGCCGTAGTGCTTTTCGTGAGAACGGTTCCTCGCTCTCTCCTGCCTAGGCTCACACACTCTCACCATCACCACTGACAAACCCAGATAGCTTTGACAAACATGCAGAATAAAACTCTCTAGTTATTAAAATCCCTCCCCCAACCCCAAAAAAAACCCAACAACAACAACTCTGTTGCTCATTGGTTCGGAGAAATGGGAGCATTTAAATAGGCCTCAGAAGGAGAAAAAAAGGAGCGGGAGGATAAGATGGCTGAACTACTCAGGACCTGGTCATAAAAAAAAAAGAAATATATATATATATATATATATATATATATAAACAGTCTCTCTGAAGAAGAAATTCAGAAGAAGAAAGTGCATGTAATATTGATGCCATCCTCTGCATTCTGCTCTGGCTTTCATCTCACTTTTATTATATATATATACAGATGGTGCAATTCTCCGTAAAGCTTTTTCTTTTCTTCACTGTGGAATAAAACGAGGCGTCGCCGCAGTTACACGCTCTGCGTGGGGTGGGGGGGGGTGAAGCAGAAACAGCCGCGGCCCGCTAATCTGATGCACCCTGCGACTGACGCAGGAGGGAGGGAGGCGTGGGTTTTCTTATTTCTGTTTCCCCCCCATCCGCCAGCCCGTTTACGCTGCGCGCCTCCTCCCTTCTCCGCGTCATGCCGGGACGTCCCATCAGGTCAGGGGGACTGCGATGCGGCAGCAGACGGCTCTAATCGCCGCGTGCCCAGGCCAGACGCACGAGGGACTGGAACGCGGCGAGAACAATCCACCGTAGATCTGAACACAAATACACAAACAAGGATCTTTTTTTTTTAAACTCTTTTTTTTCTTTTTTATATGTGTATTTTCGGCTTTGTTTACCCAACAACCCTCGAGTCGACTAGAGTTTCCTTGACTTGAATTTCCTGCTGGGTCGAAGTAAACATTGACGCTGCGGGGCGAATGGAACAACAGGTGCCCACGGACCGTGGGTGAATTGATAGATTGTATCGATTGCAGATTAGGTTAGGGACAGTTTGAGAATATGTATACATTTGTGTATAGAGAGAGGGAGATAAAGAGGTAGACCGCAGCGATGGATGATGAGCAGCAAACAAGGGAAGCGGAGAACATATCCGTAAACGGATAATGGCCCCAAACCATTTTTTGTTTTGTTTTTGTATGATTAACAAGCTTGTACAATTTTAGATATGATCATCCACCAGCACTCAGTTTCCTTTCCGTTCAATTGGGTCGACTGTGATGGCATTGCTTTTCTGCGCTGAATTGACGTCGGGCTACGTGAAATTATTTCTATTTTGACAAAGAGATCAGAGGTCAAGTCTATTCCCTTTTAAATGTTTTTATTTAGAACCGAAATGGTCGAATGTGAAGGTGAATCCGACCACATTCGACACAATCAAGCAAAGACCTGCTCCCTAGGTGATCCATATTCAAACTGGAATTCTTGTTTATCGTACAGAACAACGAACATAAATTATCTGCGTTCCCTATTGGTCGCTCACTGGCCACCACTGACAAATAGACACGTAAACAGATAGAATGTGTGCTGATTTAATATCTGCTGACATGAAACTGATAAGGTTCTTGTTCCGTGGAGGTAATTAGTCAACAAACAGCCATTAGGCCACCTGATTGTGTGGTTAACACCGCAGCAGACTGTGCTCATTGAGACGGTAGTGATCGACAAAATGCTTCGTGGGGCCGGAACAAAGGATGATGGGATTCCTGCTATGCCGACGTGCTTACATAAACTCCTGGTAGAGGAGTCAAACACGCCACAGGTACACCACCTTGTTGTAATAAGATGGGATTCTTTCTGGGGGGGCGGTTTTCCCTACTCTTGCCTCCTTGAACTCAATATTTTAAGGTTGAGAAATAATTGATTGCCATCTCCGCAATGCAGCTCAGCTCTGTGGCGAAATGCTGTCAGATCAAAAAGCGACAAAAAAAAAAAAGAAAAGAAAAGAAAAACCCTCTCTCTCTCTCTCTCTCTCTCTCTCTCTCTCTCTCTCTCTCTCTGTCTCCCCCTTCCTCTCTCCCTCCCTGTGAGCCTGAAGGAGTGTTTCAAACACTGGTGCCTCTGTTTTGTGCGGCCTGACAAATCGAGCCGGATGCAATTCGAAGCCCGGGCACATTTAGGCATGTTCAAATTCTCGACGGACGGCAAACCCACTGAGCGGGGGGATTTCTCCCCCACCTCGAGCCTCGAAAGCAAAGTCCGTCCCCCTTCAGTCCGTCGCACTAGGACTGACAACGCCATGTTGCTGGCCCCCGCGAAGCCGCGCGGCGATGGTCCTTCGGCCCCCGCGATGCTTCAAAGCCGCTGAGCTCGCGTCCCACCATTTTAGCTGCTCTCTGATGCGCTGTGTTTCCGGGCAGAAGTGGAGCGCTAGCAGTGGAGTGGGATGGATACAGGCTGCGGATGCAGATCGGGCTGAGGGGGAATGCTACGTCTGCTCTGCACTTACACGCTACACTGCGGGAGAAGGTTAAGGAGACTTTGGTAGCAATGCCCTGTTTATCCTTCGCCAGACTACATACAGACTATAAATGTGTTATAAAGCATTAGTAGAGCGTTGCTCACCTGTATTCCGACGCATCGAAAGTGATTTGAATGCCATGAAGCTAGCGAAGAGAACCAAAAGGACGACTTCTGCTGCAATGGACGGAATGCCTTCACGATATGTTGAACACAGGCTATCAATGCTGCCCAATACTGATTAATTAATGCCCGATAAAATATTTAGCAAGCAAATGCAATGAGCATTCATACATTCATAAAGCACTTATAGACAGTGATTTACCAGCAATTTAAAAAAAGGATGAAAAATGTACAGTGTAGATTCTTTGGGAGAGTACATTACACATATCATAGAATTTGAGACAAAAGATACTTAAGAGACAATCATTTAATGGCTCACTAATTAATGAATGTATACTTCCACATATTTTCTTAGACTTACCACAGATACTTTGTGGCAGACATACAATTGCATTTTATTGCACAGAAGGACCATTTTTTCTAAATTAATATTTTGACATAATAAAAAAAAAAGAGATCAAAACATGTCAAAATATGTGTGAGGCAGACATTGCAGGGGAAAAAAAGCCAGTTGGGATTCAATAAATCCACCCACAACATATACCCAAAGGGAGATTCATAGAGAGACTTTATTAAGGTTCAAGCAAGCGAGAGCTGCTTTCACACGTCTCAAAAAAATAAAAAAACCCACCTGCCAAAGTCGCCCGAGGACCATCGGAGAGAACTCCTGACCTCCTCCTCAAACAAGGAAAACCTTTCATGTTTTTTTCCCTCCACTCCTCCTCTGACAAAAGTTATCAAACCGCCGCCAATCTCCGGCCCCCGCCAGCCTCGATCCGCGATGCGTTGGGATCCTCTGACAGCCGGAGAGATGACTCGGAGTGTGTAATCACCTTATCGCTCCGGGCTGTCCCATCTAACGAGTGTCTCGTCCCGGCAGCCTTGGGCTCGACCCTCTTTTCTCCTTCCAGGGGGGTGAGGGAAGGCCAGATCCCGGTGCCCCGGTGCGGCGCCCGGAGGCTTCGTCGCACCTGTGCCAATGTCTGGCGTTTCCCGCGGCAACCTGGCCACGGACCCCACCGGGGGGCCTCAGCGTCGGCCGGGCTTCGGGTTCCGAGGCGTTGACAGCACACAACGCCCCCCTCCCCCTAACTTTTTTAAGAACGCTTTTTTGTCCTTGACATTTCCCCTCCCCCCACTGTTGGTGTTTATAAGGAGGAAATGAAGAAGCTGCACACGATGTCCTTTTCATTCGCCGGGCTGAACCGAAAGCAGCCCTTTGCTGCAGAGGGCACCTTCACCGAGTGTAATATTTCAAGACGAACGGCCATTTACCTGCGGAAGATAATATATGGATCTTGCTAAATTACCAGCAGATGCCATTAGAGCGATATAAGCCTCGTTATATTGTACGCACGCCCTCGTCAGACGCAGCCAGTGCTGCAGGCGCTGCTGTTTCTTCCAGGTCTAATATGTAGGAATGTGATATTCAGGTATAATTTCGGTGATTTGTTTCAAGGCAAACACTTACAAGTTACCTTCGTGTTTAAAACCACATGGCGCTTACTGGAAAATGGGAACGGTTTAGGAAGGGAATGGAGAGGAAACGAAGAGTAGGGACATTATTTAAAGCCAAGAAGGCAACTTTGCAAGCCCCTTAAGGACAAAACCCATTGCCTTGCAAGCAAATGAAAGATGGCGGAAAAAAGAGAACCCGTTTCATGCATAAACGCACTTAAAACAGCATGCGAAAGAGTACAAAAGGATTCACAGCAGTTGTTTATTTCCCTCGCTACTCATCCGAGACTCGGTTCCGACACAACCTTTAATCCCTGCGATATATATTTGCTTTAAACAATCCAATTGTTCTCGGCTTGTCCTTCACTCTCTTCTCCCGACGGCGGGCCAAACTCAGTCGATAATGACGCTGCCTAATGGTCCACTTCAGCTGGAAAGGGCAAGCGCTCCTCCTGCATGTTCCTATGTGGCTTGGCCCCCGTCCAAGCGTTCAGACAGGGCTTCGGCGGGAGGGAAGGGGTGGCCCCCGCGTTTAAGCTCCGTTTAGCCAGCGGTTCCCGAAGTGGCTGATGACGCCAGCCGCTGCCAGGCCGGCCCGTTCCTGTGCGGGACAGCTGAAGAGCGTTGCGTGGACAGGAGGCCAACCCACTAACACCAACCCACCTTGTATATAAATATAAATATCAGGGGTTTTGTTTGCAAACATAGGGCGGCAGTGTAGTGTAATGGTTAAGGAGCTGGACTTGTAACTCAGAGGTTGCTGGTTCAATTCCAAGGTGGGGGGCACTGCCGTTGTACCCTTGAGCTAAAGGTACTTAACCTGAATTGCTTCAGTAAAAATATCCAGCTGTATAAATGGATTGTATGTAAAGAAATGGAATGGCTCTGGATAAGAGCGCCTGCTAAATGCCTAAAATGTAAATGTAATGTAAATGCATACAATACATCCAGAACCCCCCCTCCCCCAATCCCACCACATTTTTGAATTCTCTGTGATGCAGACAGATGACCGATTGGTGTTGTTCTGCCGGGGGAAGCGCATTCACCTAAACGATGGGTTTAAGTATAGGGTGGTTTTGTGTGCGTTGTTTTCTGTGACTTTTAAAATCATAACTGGCCAAGGAGCAATGCCGTCCAGGCATTTGGGAAGAGAGACACGAGGCGGCCCTGACACGACGCAGTTCAGCGGCTTTTATATTCCCTCTCTCGTCCAAATGGTCTTGTCACAGAAATGATCCTGAAGTGCCAATGTGTAAAGAGCAATAAAAGGAATTTCGACCCCTCAGGTGAACCAACGAGAACCGCAATATTGAGCCAAACTTGGAGACCAACCACTGTCATTGAGGATTGAGGTTTGCGGCGACAGAAATCAGAATTGCTAAATTTTGGATAGCTGATACCGGGTTTGGGTTAATTCCATTTGAATTCAGTGAATTCTGGAAATTAATTGAAATTCAATTCATGAATTGAAAAAAAGCCTATAATGTTCTACGAGCAGGGAATGTTTTTTGTTTTTTTCTAGCAATGAATTGAATGTCAATTATTTTCCTGAATTCACTGAATTGAAATGGAGCTGACCCAACACTGGCTGACACAGCATGTCCCTGTCGTGTGTGGGGTGTGAATGACACAGCAGGGCTAGAGCAAGGACACGAGCCTCTGAGACGATGTGCATTGCCAAAGCCTGGGGGGTCTATTATTGTGTCTGGTAGGGCAGCAAAAGTAGGAAAAACAATGACAAAGAATATATAACTGTGCAGGGAAAGTCCAAACAAATGAAATAAAAATGCTGAAGGGAAGTGTGTTCAATCAGGGTAGGCTGGAAAGATGGTCACCAGATTTCAGGGTTTGCCTATTTTGAGCAGGCTTGAGTCTGCCCAGCAAAAGGACTGGGTAGACTTTCCCCTTAATTTGGCTGTCGCCGTTTACCAGTCAGCCAATTGGCAGGAGGGATTTCACCTGCCGGAGCTCAACACAGGGACCATTATTCAGCAGAACAATGAACAAAGGGCCGATGGCTCGAATGAAAGATATTTTCATGTAACTCTGACCAGGGAGGTGAGCCGCCAGCTTTCCGGTGTTCCGTGGTCTGGGCACCGATGCGCGCGCGACAATGAGTCCACCGTATGAAATCTTTGGTCTTGTCCGCAATACATTTGCTGGCAGGCAGCGGACGATGAAGAAAGAGATTGAAACCTTGCAGTTTTAAAGGGCGTGGCTGATGAAGATGGATGGTGCTCCTGGGCACTCCAGCTGCCAAGTACATTCCAGAGTTATTGAAAACGCATGCTCCCGTTTCTCGAAATAGTGACTAAACGTACATTCCAGAGGTATTGAAAACGCATGCTCCCGTTTCTCGAAATAGTGACTAAACGTACATTCCAGAGTTATTGAAAATGCATGCTCCCGTTTCTCGAAATAGTGACTAAACGTACGGGAAATTGTGTCATTTCGTTATGCATTGGTTACTGCAATGCTAAGATTATAGGAGAAACCAGAAAGCCATGACCTTGGTATAGTCAATGCTTCCTGTACTTCCTCTATGCACTAGTATTTTATTAGCTATTTGTTCAGTTCATTTTTTCAGGAAGTTCATTTAAAAACATTTAATGTTCTGCATTTTAATAAACCCAGTTCTCTTCAGTTTTTCAGCTTTCTTTCTGTCAGGTCAGATTGTATGAAATAAAAAAAATGATGGCATTGACACTGCAGTCAGCCTTACCAGGTCACATGGGTGGTAACAATGACAACAGTTTCATTTTTTTTTTTTAAAGAAGCTTTTAAGTCTTAAGCCACATCCAAGTGGTTTAAAGCTAAACATTGACATTGAAGACAGTCTTCTCAATGTCAACCCTGTTATGAACAGTCAAAAGTAAATTACAAATGAAGATCACAGTGCAGTTGGAGGCTGCAAAATGTATAATATTCATGTTTAATTCCAAAACAGGAAAATCAACACTGCCTGCAATATGAATTCTTATGCCGAAATCACAGTGCCCCCACCGCTAAATATCACTGACCCACGATGGCAGCAGAAATGCAATATACGAATGCGTCATGCGTTCTTCGTTACGACTAAAGGCTTTCGTGACGAAGGGTGTGCGCGTGTGTGTGTGTTTGTGTGTGCCAGCGAGCCCCGTGCATGCTTTTTTAAAGAGAATGCTCCTGGTTGGGGATGCGTCAGTGAATGCTAAGTGTGAATTCAGCAGGGAGAGGAAGAGAGAGAGAGAGAGAGAGAGAGGTGCCTGCTGGCTCTCCAGCTTGGGCTCGTTGCAGACTCAGTAATGAGCCTCGGACATCCCTTCTGTAGGGCCCCCTCCGCTGCGCTCTCCTTACATAAACATGCCAAACACACAGGCGCGCAGATACTCAGCCTTCTCACGCATCCTCCAGGTCAGACATTTTGTTGACGTGCTGTGGTGGGTGGGTGGGTGGGGAGTGGGGGGATTCTGATGACGGAGGGCTAATGGATACATCTCCATCTCTGTTTTTCTTTTCTTTTTTCTTTTTCTGAAGGTGTGGCATTGAGCTCAGTCTTCTCAGTGCTTTCTCCAGGTCAGACATTACATTACAGGCATTTAGCAGACGCTCTTATCCAGAGCGACTTACAGTTTTACATTTCTTTACAATCCATTTGTACAGCTGGATATTTACTGAAGCAATTCAGGTTAAGTACCTTGCTCAAGGGTACAACGGCAGTGTCCCACCTGGGGATTGAACCTGCAACCTTAACGTTACAAGCCCAGTTCCCTAACCATTATACCACACTGCCTGCCTACATTTTGTCGATGTGTGGCGGGGGGGTGGGGGCAATATTCTGATGATGGAGGCCTAACTGATACATCTCCGTCTTGGCTTTTTGGTGTGGCATTGAACCGCTTTTGGCAGAACTTCATGAAAGTTTCATGCTAACCTCTCAAGCAGACTGATTCATTCTCCTCCGTTGCCTTTTTTTCTTCCTTTCTTTTTTTATACCTCTTCCCCGCGCGCGCGTTGCCCGTGGAGCTGCAGATTTACTGCCGCTGTGCAAACATCTGAAGTAAAAAAGCCTTTATGAATTACGCCTTTCAAGAGTGACAGTACAGATGGAGGGATGTGCTGTTTATATTGCTGAGGATTCACTATAATGACACGCTGCACGGCCGTCAAAAGGTCTTAAGATCTGAGGCTACAAAACGTCACTAATAATTGTCATACGTGTAGAAGTAGGCGATAACGTTAGGGAGAAGAGATGAGAGCAAGAACTTAAAGGCCTTTAATGAAATGGTCATAGAGGACCAAAAATATACCCGAGCCCCTTTTTTACAGCAAGCTAAATGCCACACTTTCTCAAAATCATTATTGTGTCCTTCCAGCCCTTTTTTGTCACTCTGGGATTGCGCCTGTCTTATCGGTGTGTCGCTCGATAAGTATTAAACAAGAGTTAACGCGTCTAGACAAAGAAATGGAGGCAATAATGGGAATAAAGTATTCTGCCTCCTCCGATGTTCCCTCTGTGTGTTTTCAAGAGACCGTCTGCACAAGACACGGAGAGGTCATTTGGCAGTCTGGGCTCCGTTGCCACGAGTGAACGTTGTGAACACTAGGGGGCGGACTTGTGCTTTTTTGCACGGAAGGCCTCTGCCACACAGTGAAACGGCAGCAAGGCTCAAGAAGGCTTCTCTCATCCGACGGCAGCGCTCTCTCGACGCGGGAGGCGTGTTTTTGCGTGCGCGTGTGTTGCTCGCGCACGCGTGCGTGTGCATGCACACGTGTTTGCCAGGCTGCCTGTGGTGCGAGCCTCCCATGTTAATCTGGGTCTATAAATAATGTCGGGAGGCTACTTAGCATTCTGATTGAGGGAAGTCGTGTGGACTTTATTCTAATGTCTGGGATTAAAAATGTATTGGGAGCCGACGGTTCCTGCTCCTCCCCGTGCCAGGCTTTCCCCCCTCAGCAGCGCTTTCCTCCATTTGCATCACTTCCACATTCGGCACGACAGCTCAGGACTCTGATCGAATCACTAAGCGACAGCTCTTTCATCTCATCTCCAGGTGTGTTGTTTGGGATCCACTGCGTGGATTCCCTTGCTGGTAGAAGAGCGGATCACGCCATGTTAGCTACCCCCCTAACCCCCCCACACACACACACACATACCCTCGTGCCTGGCCTACCGGAATCCAATGATATGCTGTGTTTTACGGGGCAGGTAAGGCAGGTTTACTGCCACGGTTCGAAAGAGGGAGTTAATCATCTTAATTGTGTCTCTCTCTGGAAGTGCGCGCGGCCCAATTTCTTACCCCTGAAAGGCTTCGCCCGTTATGAGCTGTAACTCGACGGTGTGTTTGATTAAGTGCCGCGGTGCGCGTCACGCACGGACTTAAACTCCAATAAACGCGACGAACCGTGAACTGAATATCGTACGTCTGCGAAATGTGCATACGGCAGGAATGCACACAGGCTATATTAGGACAGTGGTGCATAACCACGGGACGTCGGGGAACAGTCCGTGGCCATTTTGTTCTCAGGCAGGGTGAGAAGCATACATCTCACGTGTGGGAAACGCATCACGCAATGCCTCGAGACCCAGAGACCTTTCCCGCGAAGCCCTGCTAACACATTCAGCGTTAAAATGTTTCAAATAAAGCCGAAAAACCGAACCGTGCCCCGAGCGATTAGCTTGCGTTTTTTGATGAAAATACCCCTTTTCGTTCCGCAGCACTCGTAACGTTCAGGGTAAGCTCTCTGGCGGTTTCCGGGGGCCGCCGCTGCCGCAGCCCTGAGAAAGTGCGGATGTGACAGATCAGCGCGTGGATGTCAGCGGTGTTGTGGCGGATCCTAATGAGAGCGGAGGTGCGCCGGGGCACCGAGGCCCCGGCGGAATTATGGAAATCCTTTGTCAGGTGCGGCTCCTTCAGGTGATGTGGCAGCTGTCGGCGTAAGCACAATCCGCGGCCTGCGCTGCTTTGTATGGCGGGGGAAACCTCCGGTTCCCTTTGTTCTTTTCCCCGCGGCTACCGTTGTCAAAATTGTTTGCAGGAGCAGAAAAACAACAAAAACGGGAGAAGAACCCAAAAACAAAACAAAACAAGAGTCACCTGAACAGCACTGGTTGCTGATTCTTGACACAAAGGATTTATTTGGGGGTATTGGGTCATGGAAACAAAATGAATACATTTTGCAAGATTACTGAGCGAAGGATGTGTTGGGAGCGATGGTGAACGATGCGTTCTTCGGATTTACAGAATACCCACTTTTTTTCCTTCTCTTTTGTTGTGTTGTTTTTCCCAGATTATGCAATATATTAGCCACGCTACATTAATATCCCTTGGCACGTGAATCCCCCCGACACGCAGTAGATGCGCTATGCTGAGATGCACTATGCAAATGCGCTGTGACCCTGTGGTTCTTGACGGTGCCGAGTTTGGAGTGCTGTAAAAAGCACTGAATGATCCCACACGTTATTCTCGCACAAGGCCATTAGCGCAGCGGATGAAAGCAGCACAGCTTTCACAGAAAGCTGCAGGTTTCAGAAAAGCCGGGCTGCGACTAACCTTGCAGAGTTGCAGCCCGGCTTTAGGAGAGGGAGAGCAGTCGACAGACAACGCTACGAGCGTTGCTAATGCACCCGGGCGAAGCAGGAGCAGACTAGGGATGTGTATCATTGGTTATCTCTCTCCCTTAATGCCCTCGGAAATCTCTCGATGAGAGGCACTGTAAATGCGAATCATCGTCGTATATTTCTCGCATCCGTTTTGCGCTTAACGCGATTATTCCAGGTGCTGGAGAATCTCTCCAAACTGCAGTTGAGCTGCAATGAGTGGCTGCCTAAAATGATGGAAAAAGGCACCTGAATCTAGGCCAATTTTAAAATGAGCTGCAGCGAACGGAGGGGCGGCTGTTGTATTTGTGAATGGCCGATAGCGTTGTTTTAATTTCCCAGAGCCGGGGCTCGTCGAGGCTCGTTAATCTCCCTCGCATCGGCGGCTCGCTCAGACTCCGCTCGTGACGAGCTTAAACGTGGCAGCCGATCGGAGAGCTCCCGTCGCCCGGCGAGGCTGCTGCCGCGGGATACGCTCTTATCAGATGCCCCCCCTTCCACCCCCCCATCCCTTCCACCCGATGTTGTTTGTTAAACACCTCGTCACTCTCCAGCCCCCCGGGAGAGTGAGGCGGCCTGTTTCATGCGTTAGCTCCCCCCCCCCCCCCTTCCCCCGCCATTGTCCGGGCCGCAAGATAAAGACAACGTCGGAGCTCTGGCTCGTGGCCTTTAAACGGAGTTGGCGGATCCGTGAGCGGCCGGTGTGAAGGAGTCCCTTATCGGGGGCGGCGATGATGGCGGAGAAGCGCCTGCCGCCTGCCGGAGGTGGAACGGGGGGTGAGGGGGGGCGGTTTCTTTATTGCCGTGAATCCCATTTTCTGCAGCAGGTATTTGTGCGCCCGGGCACAGGTGGTAAATAATGCAGCTGAAGGAGCCTGTCTGGGATAAGCTTATTGAAAGAGTAACGCTTTATATCACTTCGCCGTCAAAAGACATCGACGAGGCGCAATACCCCAACCCACCTTTTTCCGAGGCCGGGCCGGCCGTCCCGACAGACAGGAACCGTCGGCGTGCGAACGCCGGGCTGCCGCCACTCCCCCGAATAAGGGCGCCCGCGTGTCACGCAGCCGTGACGGGCCGGCAACTTTTTCCGGAAAACTGAACGATCTCTCTCGGCGGTGAGAGAGGGGGCCCGTTTCTTTCATCGCGGGTCATCTCGTGCCTCGCCTTGTAATTACTGGCTTACAGCTCCGACAGCCGCAAACATCAGAAAGGAGCAGATGGCCCCGACGTTCACATCCTCCGCCGGAATGAAATCAGGAGCGGCTGATTGAATCCCAGTTCTCAGCCTTAAGCCCGCCTGTCCGTCACAACACCGCGACGGGGATCGGGATGTTTCCATCTCCCTCGCTCTTTTCTTTCCTGCTGCTTGAACAACAGAATTTGCATAGACAGCCGAGATAGAAGAACTGACCCCGGGACAGTGTATTAGGCGAATCGGTAGGACAAGCTGATAACTTCAGTTAGAAATAATTACATCGCTGCCACTGAAGTCCCCTTTTTTCCACCGAAAAGCTGGCGAATTCAATTTGAGCCACAAATGTCCTTGATAGGAATCTGAACCGATGCGATAGAGATCCCTAATCTGACAAACAACAGGGGAGTGTCAAATATCTTCCTCATTCGAATCAGAGATACTGCAATGCACCCCGAAAAATCAGGGTAAATTTGATCTGCTATAAATTAGATTGGGAGAGAGGGGGGAACAAACACATCAGCTATATTCCTCCGTGAAGTTTTAAATATGGATGACTGTACTGAAATTTCAACTTTGTATAACACTGTGCCATCCAATGGAATTGACAATGACTGCTGTTATTATCAGTTAACACTGTAGTATTTCATAGCAAATGTGACAAAAACCTAGCCTGGCACTGAGACAAAATAGTGCTGTGCAGAATATTGCGGGCTTCAGATAAAAAAACAACAAAAACAAAATAAAGCAGTAATGAGTCCACATTTCCTTTCACAGAGATGTTTCAGGAGCTGAACACCTGGCTGAAAAGGAATAGCTTGTTTCGGGTCAATTTGCCTCAAAGGTGTTTGGCTTCAAAAGGGGATAGATCTCTCTTCAGCTGCTCACAATTAGTCGAAAATGCTCAATCGCCACGGCGTCTCATCTCCGCGCTCGGTAACCCTGGAGACTGAGGGCCAGGTTTACCAAGGCACTCGCAGCACAAAGACGGTTGCTATTTTGCTGCAGCTATTTTTCAGTCGCAAATAGCGACACATTATCGACCAGCTCACTAAGAGAGGTTGTAGTTACGCAATCAAAGAAATGAAACGCGCTCATTCTCAATTTTGCAGCAGGAGCCACCCATAAAAAGGGTTCGAAGCAATATGGCATGCTTACACTAAATGGATACGCAGCAGCGAGGGACCCACGAGAAAAAGAACATTTTCATATGCAGGTAAGGAAATAGAGGTAACGGTCAACGAGGTAGTCACAAAAAAACATGACGTCACAAAAATACATAATTCATCAGGCATAACAAAAAGAACAGTAGATAAAGAAACGAACACGAACGTAAAGAAAACAAACAGCTGATGATGTATGCAAAAACGTTCCAACAACATAATGCGAGAAAAATACACCGGCGGTGGTCCAACTGAGGTAAGAATATTAGAATAAGAATAAAGGATAGAAATGGATAAACCTGTGATGGGAGAAGGCCACAGAGCATCTGAAAGTAGAACTGTATTCACGATTCAGTCTTTTCCCTCCTGACAGGATACGCACTGTAAGATAATTGTTCCACCCTGTTTTAGCGCATTCATCCCGGTATACATATGCATGAACAGATCTAACTATTCATCAAGGAAAGTTGCAAAGTGGCTTAACCCCCGCAAATTGCATCCTAATAGCGATTTAACTCATTGCAACCGTTTAGTAAAGACCGACATAGATACTGCAACCAACATAGATATTGCCGCCTTGTGGCAGGTGTTGGAAAAGCAATCGCCATCCTTTAGTAAATCTGGCCCCGCGTGCCCTCCTCACCAATCTTGCGGCCCGTGGCAGCCGGTGGTGTGAGCCATGAGACACTGAATCATGTGGAGTTCATAACGACAGCCGTGGTCCTGGGGAAAAGCGATCCTGGAACTACAAATCCTTGCCAGATGTTTGTGGGTTCGAATCCAGATGTTTCTGGGTACGGGACGGCCATACTTGTGGTTCTCTGTGGCTCAGTTGGTAGAGCACAGCGTTGGCAACGCTTAGGTTGTGGGTTCAATCCCCACTGGGGCCACATATACTGAAAATGTATGCATTCACTACTGTAAGTCGCTTTGGATAAAAGCGTCTGCTAAATGGCGTATATATATATTATATATAGAAACAGTTGGCTATGTGTGTCTGGCTCCGGTTAAAACCAGCAGTGCTATTGGCAGATCAGTTGCGCTTGGAAAATAAGTCTTAAAAGTAACCTTTGTCATCATCAACAACGCAGCTTGGACGATTCACCGTTTTTTCTGAGAACGAATGACCAGGTCTGTTAAATGGTCTCACAACAAGACCGGGATCTGCTCGCAGTAAAGGCCACTGCCCCTCGGGTAATGCGGAGCTATTCCAGTTGTTTGCGGTAGTTACAGACACGCTGGCTGCTTTCAGAGGCCTCACCCTCACCCTTTCCCGTACAGAGCAATCCATCTGGCGATCGCCATTGCTGGTCTCTTTCGTGCCAGCTTTGTAGCATGTGTGAGAGAAGGCTCAGGGACATGTGATGGATGACTTGTTATTTTATGCTGTCATGGCTGTCGAAAGCCAAGGGGCGATGCCTCTCCCCTCTCACCCCACGGTGTAGAAAGAAATTATACATTTGTCGGGCTATTTTAATAGATTATCTGCGTGCCGTTCTCTTTATATTTGTATATTCCTATTTAGTCATCAGATTCCAGGCCATAAAACAGGATCATTTTTTTTGCACTTCTTTTGTGAGCTGACTGCATTGCAGGCTTTTCAAAAATTAATAACCAGTTCTAACCAGCTGCTCTGCTAGCAGGGGAATAGAGGCATTCTGTCAAGAAAGCGCCTGCTTTTGTTTTATCTAAGAAAATGTGTGCATCTTTCGCTGTTCCTTTCTTTCTTGTTGTTGTTTTTTAACCGCCTTGGATATCTGCCGTTTGTGACTGCCACAGACTCTCAGACCATATGGATTTGACTCATGTGATAGGGCGCTGCACGATTTCTTGTTAAAATGACAACGAGCAGCGCTGGAGAGAGGGCATTAAAATCAAGATGTTTTTGGATGAGTCTTTTCCCAATGGTGCAAATCGTGACTGGCTACCTTAACAGTGACTGCACTGTGTTTACACAGAATTGGCAGATACAGTACAGGAGCTATTCATAATTCTGGGGCTACCAAGACCTCTGTACAGATTTGCAGAAATGCTCAAACACATAAAGCACATTTATGTATGGCATTTGCATGATATGTGTGTGAGTGTGTGTGTGCACATGTGTGTGTGTATGTGTGTCTGTGTGTGTCTGTGTGTGTGAGAGAAAGTGAGGGTGAGAGAAGATTTGTTTTTCTGAAATAGAAAAGGTCTTGAAGAGGAGTTTCCCTTTATTTCTCTACAAACACACACACACACACACACACACACACACACACACACACACACACACACACACACACACACACACAAATGTAACATGTATATATATATATATATATATATATATATATACAGGTAACTGCCAAAATAAAGGAAACACCAACATAAAGTGTCTTAATAGGGCGTTGGGTCACCACGAGCCGCCAGAACAGCTTCAATGCGCCTTGGCATAAATTCTACATTCTATAAAGTGTCTACAACTCTACTGGAGGGATGTAACACCATTCTTCCATGGAAATGTCATAATTTGGTGTTTTGTTGATGGTGGTAGAAAACACTGTTCCAGAATAAGTGTTCAATTGGGTTGAGATCTGGTGATTAAGACGGACATGGCATTTGGTTTATATTGTTTTTGTGGTCTTCAAACCATTCAGTGACCACTCATGGATAAGGGCATTGTTATCCTGAAAGAGACCATTGCCATCAGCATATAAATTATTCAGATAATAGCAGTGCACACACACACACACACACACACACACACACACACACACAACCGTGCACACCCATATGCACACACACACAATACTATTTAATATTTTCATATTTTGTGAAATGTTTCAGGTAAGAAACGAATCCTCAAAGGACAGGGTTAGTCAGCAGCAAACCTGCTGCTGCTCTGTTAGAAAAAGCTTTGCAGATCCCTTCTGATGTTGATATGAAATCTTCATCAGTAATTCTATGGCATATATTGTCAGTTATTCATTACTTCACCCAAGCTGAGGCTAGCCACACCAAATAGGAAATGGAGGACATTCAACCCATCTCTGTAGCAAAAAGCACTGGTGGTATTTAACATATATTGGTATGCCCTGCCAGCTAGTAACCCAATAGACACATAGTTAGCATCCTTCTTTTCCTGTTAATCTCGTTATTTTGTGTCATTTTGTCTTTGCTCGGGAGCAAAAGGCTACGCACACCTCGTTGGGCGCTTCCCGAAAAGCGTCCTGGACGTTAAACGTCGCGCAGCACGTTTGGGGCTTGTTTGCATTCAGAGAGTCTTCCAGGGTAATGTCACCCCTGAATAACCGCCACTGTCACGGCGCCCCCGCGCGTGGGAAATGAAAGCCCTCCAGCGCGGACGAGCAGCGCCGCTGGGGGAGGCGATGCTCTCAGCGCAAACGTCCCCTTTGGTAGTTCCCCTCATTACACAAATTCGCGCTAATGCGTGTTTACTGTGCGCGCGGGACGTGGCCGGCATCTGCTTACCGCAGCGCGTTGGCCTCCGTCGCGGAAGAGCGCAGTGCCGCACGCGGGAAATGGCATCATCATTTCATATTCCAGAGCTAACGACCCAGAGGCCCTTAAACAAGAGAGCAGCGAGTCATTAAGCATCATTTCCTTTTATTCGAAGGTAATGCCTTTTTTTTTTTACCCGAAGGCTAGCAACCTTGCACATTTCCAATTGTGTTTTATCGCTAATAAATGAGGCAAACAAAAATATGAGGCAGCGTTTAAATTTTAGGGCGGGCGGGGGGCATCTTTTTTAACGTGACGGCTTCATCCGCGTTTGCGATTCATTGGAGGTCTGATACGACGGAGAGCTGATGCCGGCGCTTGGGGCATTCCTGAGCTGGCCAATGATTCGCCTCGCATTTGCCAACCGTGCCAGAGGGAGATCTTTCAACAAAATGTAATTAGAGCAACGGAAAAAGGCGTAACGTTGTTGTTTGTTCAAATTTGTGGAGGACCTCTGGGCAATGCTTAACTGCCCAGGGACACAATATAGGGCGGTGGCACTTGAGCTTTGAGCTTGGGCGGCTCCTCAGAGCTCTATGGCAATGCATTCAAGTTCATACAGTTATTACATTCACCAAAGCAGGGATGCCCTTGTGCATCGTCCACCCGATGTTTGAACTTCCGTTGATTATATTCTAAACGCGAGCCCGTTCTTATTTACGCGTTTTTTCCCGAAAATGTTCCGATGCAGCCTTTGCTTACGGCTGCGACAGCCCGGATTTGAACCCGAGGCTGTTTGTTCAACGGCGCTAATCTAAACCCATTCCTGCACGCGGTCGCAATCGGCAATCCTCCCTGCCCTAAAAGCGCAGGCCATGTCTGAAGTCGAGGCCTCATTCCCGACCTGACATTTTAAGCCCTGGGAGTGTTTGCAAAGCCTTCACCTCCACAATGCCCTTCCATCACAGCGAATGAGCGGTTTCATCATCCGACCCACCCCCCCAGCCACCGCCGGACGATTTCCCGACCCGTGCCGCGACCGCGACTGATCCAAGAGCGAAACCACTCCCGCGCTCTCTGTCTGTCGCTCTCTCTCTCTTTGTTTTCTCCCCTGATTTCCTCTGTTATTTATGAGCCATCTGCTGGAAGGAGCGGCGTGTCAGATGGGAGGCAGACGGAACCCAATCCCCCCTCTGCTCGTTGGCTAATCGTCGTCCCCGTTTTCATCTGAGACACTGGCCCACGAGCCCCCAATGGTCCTCAGAGAGCACGGACGCTCAAAAAACGGTCCCCTTCCAACCCTACCGGCCCGTCTCCCTTTTAATTGACTGTTTTAATCCGTAATCTGTCTGCGTCCGTCTGAGACTCCACCAACCAAAAAAGGGCCAAATCATAAGCAGCTATGTTAATTGTGTGTCTCCACACCGCACAGTTATTCATGAAAACGGCAAGGGTTTTACCCTCTGCATAGCAACGATGCATCATTATATTACACAACAATATTTTTTGAATGTGCTGACAACTGACAGGATAATATTCACAACTGCGTACAATGTGGCGTACAATGGCCTCGCCAACTAGAGCCGATGCTAAAGCTGATGCATTAATCTGTGCAAAGCACCATGCTGAAGTGGAGTGGCAGTGATGGTGTGCCTGATTCATACGTGCGTGCATGCATGTGTGCCGTGTGTGTGTGCGTGCGTGCGTGCGTGTCTTGCTCGAGGTCTCTGGCAAGCGAAGCCGTGCTCCGCAAACAAGCAACCTCCGCCTCCGCCTCCCCCCGCCGCCGGTGCAAAACGTTTGCCGGTCCCACACCAAACCTGACACGTTGCCAATGGCGCCCCCGGCGAGTGTTGGCCGGGCGATGGCTTGGCCGCGTGCATCCTCAGCGACCGTTCCAGGCGGCCAGTATGGAAATGTACAGGCTCTTTAAACAATGGGCAGCGCAGATAAGGAACTAATTCCCTGCGAAAGGCAGCAATGGGCCCCGGCCAACGGATCAGGGGCCTTGGCGTTATGGCCGAGGACGTGGAGGACGGGAGTGCAATAACGCCTGCTCTCCCTTGCAGTCGCTCCACTGCCAGGGTGAATGCAAATGAGTGCAGAGTCAGGATTGTTACGGATCACAGAGAAAGGGAAACACAGAGGGCCCCGGCCCTTTCCAACCAATTATCCACAAGTGCCCACTTTTATTTCTGTTTAGTTTTTTCCCCCCCAAATAATTCTGGTGGCCAGTTAATAAGTCTGTTTTCTGTCCCTCTTATTATCTCGGTGAGTGCTTTTTAAACATGCAGGGGGGTTGTGACAACGTGTTTTTATGCTAATTCCACCCCTGTTCATTGTGCCGGGAAGTGTTTTATCTGTTTAGTCAGGGCATCTTGGTGTATTTACTTGTTCCCGAATCCTTCAGACTGCCGATTTATCTTCTTCAGCTGACTGAACGACAAAGAACCCCACAGCCAAAATTCTGATTTCAGTATTTTCTTAATTTGTTTTTGCAAACAATTTGCATATTAATACGGCAAGAATATTTGTGCCCGTGCTATGTTGTGGCGTTTTGGCAATGTTTTGAAGAGTAACCGCATCAGACATTAACAAATGTAATGGAGTAAGTTGAGAAGTACACTAATGAGTTGGGGGGCTAGGTCAGGGTGGAATTTAGTTAGAGACTGCATAATATTGTAAAACAAAACAGTGGCTTCGGAAAGTATTCAGGCCCATTCACTTTTTCCACACTTTGTTGTGTTATAGACTTAATGAAAAATGGATTAACTAGATTTTTTTTGTCATCAATCTACACACAATACCCCACAATGACAAAGTGAAAACACGTTTTTAGAAATTGTTGCAAATGTATTCAAAATAAAAACTGCAATATGTAATTTACATAAGTATTGAAGCCCTTTGCTATGACACTCCAAATTGAGCTCAGATGCATCCTGTTCCCTTTGATCATCCTTGAGATGAACTTGATTGTAGTCCACCTGTGGCAAATTGAATTGATTGGACATGATTTAGAAAGGCACACACCTGTCTATATAAGGTCCCACAGTTAACATTGCATGTCAGAGCAAAAACCAAGCCATGAAGTCCAAAGAGCTCTCCATAGACCTCCGAGATAGAATTGTGTCGAGGCATAGATCTGGGGAAGGGTATAAAAACATTGCTAAAGCATTGAAAGTTCCCAGGAGCACAGTGGGATCCATCATTGTAAAATGGAAGAAGTTTGGAACCACCGCAACCGGGCAAGAAGGGCCTTGGTCAGGGAGGTGACCAAGAACCCAATGACCACTCTAAGAGAGCTTCAAAGTTCCTCTGCAGCGATGGGAGAATGTAGCAGAAGGACAACCATCTCTGCAGCACTCCATCAATCAGGCCTTTATGGTAGTGGCTAGACGGGAGCCACTTCTGAGTAAAAGGCATATGACAGCCCATCTGGAGTTTGCCAAACAGCAGTTAAAGGACTCTGAGAGCATGAGGAAAAATATTCTCTTGTCTGATGACACAAAAATTGAACTCTTTGGCCTGAATGCAAAGCGCTACCATAAAGGTCTGATTGATGGAGTGCTGCAGAGATGCTTGTCCTTCTGCCAGGTTCTCCCATCGCTGCAGAGGAACTCTGAAGCTCTCTTAGAGTGGCCATTGGGTTCTTGGTCACCTCCCTGACCAAGGCTCTTCTTGCCCTTCTTGCCCGAGGACGGTCAAGGATGATCAAAGGGAACAGGATGCATCTGAGCTCAAGGGCCTGAATACTTATGTAAATTACTTATTTCAGTTTTTTATTTTGAATAAATTTGCAACAATTTCTAAAAACGTGTTTTCACTTTGTCATTGTGGGGTTTTGTGTGTAGATTGATGGCATTTTTTCTTTTTTATCCATTTTAAATTAAATCATGACAGTTCTGTGCGACGAGTGAATTTTCAGTATGTTTTAATGTAACGCACCAAAAAACACCAGTTCCATTTTCATTGCAAAGAGTGCATCATACGCAAGATCGAAACAGAAATGAATCCTGACAGGCCCATGCTAAATGGAAAGAGTATCCTGCAGATCCTTTATTTGTCTTTTTATTATTTATTATTTTTATGTTTGATGGTTTTTAAAACACAGCTCAGTCAGTGTCAGCAGCTAGCAGATTTAGCCTTTGAGTGAACTCTGTCGTCGGGTCCCAACGGTAGAAGGTGAGAAAACCTCGGGCGAGTTCAGGGACAGACATCCACGGTGCACAGAGAGAGGAAGTTAACAGCGGTCAGCTGCCATGGTTACACGTGCAAATGGATCCTGTTGTGAAGACAGCGAGGAGAAGAAAAAGGGTGGGGGTCCTGACTGCGGGTGCTTCGACTCCAGGGTCGGAACGGTCACGCCGTACGCCAGCGAGCCTTTTCTTTCAGTTTGTAAGAGAAGGCAGCACTCCTCACGGACCTTACGCATGACGGACACAAATTATAAAATTACAAATTATAACAGAGCGAGGGGGCTGGCATTCCAAAATGACAGCGAAGACCAGGAGAACAACGGGAAAGGTTAGCGCCCCTGGCGAAGGGGCGAGACCAACCTTGAGATAAGGGCCCGAGATACAAAGTGCAAAGGGAAAGGCAGTAAGAGGGGAGAAAACAAACAATGGATGGAGGAGTTATGGAGCGTACAGCGAACATCGCACGGCGAGTATTTATATCTCTCAGGCAGGTGAAAAGAATTGCGCCGCGGAGCCAAAATAGGGTGGAAATTCTGACAGCTTTCCCGTGGCAGACCTTGAGTGCTGCGAAGAGGGGGGAGGAATGTGTGGGAAGTGTTGCTCGGGTGCTCTGTCAAGCTGTAAGACATCTCCATTTCACAAGCGCCGGGAATGAGCTGTGGAAAGGTTCTGAAGTGGGCGGGTGGGGGTGGAGTCAGATGAAACCATGCATGGAGTAAACATATACGATTTAATTTAGGCATATACGGCAATCTGGGGAGAGCACAGAAGCAAAATATGGTGCTTGGTTGCAGTGAATTATTCCACTGTCAAGCAGCACAATGAATATATAAATGAATGTTATTAGCCATAACAGAAGCCACGCCCTCTGAAAGTATTTGGGTTAGAGCCCTGATGTATATCTCTTGGAAAAGAGATTTTGAATGTCAATGGAACTTCCTGGTAAAATAAAGGTAAAATAAAATGAGTATATAATCAATTTCATTAGAGCCCTGCTGCCATAATAAACTGACATTAACTTCAGAAATATTCTTGCTTATACAGGGTAATAATTAAGGGGTACTCAAATTGCCGAGCTGAAATGGGCTGCATCCTCACCGATGGATTAGTCTCCACAATTGCCTTTGACTTTGAGGAGTCGGACTTGTTCTCGCACTTAAGAAAGGGAAAATAAACCCCAGTGTCTTCTCTGCGGATTATCCAGGCTAAGCCAATTTAGGCCACTTTTTGACAGTCGCTCATTGCTTGAAGAGGCTGAAGGGAATTTTTGCTGAGTGAGGAAAAGTTTAATGCAAAGGGTGAAGACTAGGCCTGTGCCTGGAGAAGAAACACATCGCTCAGCAGCTGCAAATGTTTAGAGCCTTTCTTGGAGCCCCTATGTTTAGTGTTATCCAATGAGAATGAGTGAGGGCACTTCTGATCTTAAATTCAGCTTGGCATCCTAACATGCTACGCCCCACAGGTAGATTACAAAAGTCTTGGCTGTTTATATATACATATAGGTATATAGGTAAATGCAAAAATAAAGGAAACATTTGAGCAAATGAAGGATACTGGCAGCTCTGTTCTGGTGTGGGGTGCATTTCCCTGGCATGGTTTAGGTCCACTCAACCCCTTAGAGGGCAAGGTAAATGGCATAAAAATAAAACCATTCTGAGTGATCGCATTCATCCTAACCCTTTATTTCTATCATGATGGGAGTAGCCTTTTCCAAGATGACAATGCCTCCATCCACAGGGCACGAGTGGTCACTGATGAGCATGGAAATGATGTAGACCATATCCCATGGCTATCTCAGTCACCAGATCAAAACCAAATTGAACACTTATGGGAGATTCTGGAGCGGTGCCGGAGACAGTTTTCCACCACCATAAACAAAACAATAAATTATGGAATTTCTCATAGAAAAATGTTGTTGCGTCCCTACTATAGAGTTCCAACCACTTGTAGAATCTATGCAAAAACACACTGAAGCTGTTCTGGTGGCTAGTTGTGGCCCAACACAATATTAAGACACTTTATGTTGGTGTTTCCTTTATATTGACAGTTGCCTGTATATACACATGTATTATTCTCTCAGGCACAGCTACATTGTCAAACCTATTATGGCTGTTATATTTTGATCTTGGCTGTGATACAGTCCCACTTGTGTGGGGATTGGATGCTGGCGCGATCAGTCGGTGGTTGGTGGACGCACTCATTTGGCAGCGATCATTGATGAGAGGGAGCCGCACCTCCACCCCTCCGGGGATGATCTGCAGCGCCACTGCACGTGGACCCGCACGGGCGTCCGCCTCATTTGCCCGCGGTCTCGGGGGCTCAGGAGGCACTTCAAACATGCCCGCCTACATCAGCTCCCAGGGACCCAGCATCGCTCCCCCACCCACCGGCCCCCAGCAGGGCCTCCGCAGTGTCCCGCTGAAGCATGAAAGCCCCACAATTTTCACGTGCGTCAGGCTAAAATGTCAATCCCCAGCTGCGCTCAAATGTGATTAGTTACATTTGTGCTGTTATCACGGGCTAATTTTGCAGAAGGAACCCGCCCATGTTTAATTAGTCAGTGCTTCATGGGGGACCCTTGGACGGGGGCGCAGTTACATCGGCGGTGAGAAAGAACAACTCCCCCAGCAGTCATTTCCACTAGTAGCTTTTTATTTAAAGGCAGACTGCACCGCTAACGTTAACGTTGTATCTCTGCTTCTGTTGTGTACTGCTCGGTGCATGAGAATAGGTTTTAGCTGAAAAAGACTTTTAAATAATTATACTTTTGTGTGCATCAGGAAATGGGAGTTGAGGTGGTGGGTATTTTTAACCCTCTTTCACACAATTCCCTTTGCAGCTTGGCACCTGTGTCTGCTGAATTACATTGAAAAGGGCAAAAAAAAATCCTGACAAAGCTTCTTCAGAAGGTAGTGAAGAACAGCACTCGTTAACACAACTGTGCTTTTTCCCTACACGGAAAGACCTTGGAAGATTAATTATACTTGCGAAATTAAATTTGTGTCATAAGGCAAATTCCTTATAGGCTCAAATTTGTCAATATTTTCTATGACATTGGTAGGGAAATTGAGTGAACCACATTCTCAGCTGTTGTCCAGGATCCATGGCCTAGAACTGTGCTTTTTTTTTCTGTTCTGGACTTGTTGGTTATGCAATGTGTGATGTGGCTGAGATGCCACTCAAAACCATGTGGGAGGAATTAATGGAGCACAGTAATTATGTTAAGTTAATGTAAAAGACCGCTCAACATTTACCCGCTTGTCTCTTTACCTCTCTTCCAGGAGGCAGACTCCTGTTCCTGGTTCTGTGGTTGAACCTGGTGCCTCGAGCGGATGGCTGCCCAGCGATGTGCGTCTGCTACAGTGAGCCTCGCCCTACAGTGGCCTGCCAGCAACAAGGACTGTTCTCCATCCCCACCGAGATCCCCATCCGGAGTCAGCGGATATTCCTACAGAGCAACAAACTGACCGTGGTGAGGTCCACCAGCTTCAGCTCCTGCCACAACCTCACAGTGCTCTGGCTCTACTCCAACAACATCAGCCACATCGAGGCCGGGGCCTTCGTTGGCCTGGACAGACTGGAGCAGCTGGACATTGGGGACAACAGCAACCTTCGGATCATAAGCCCCACAGCCTTCCGCGGGCTCTCCAAACTGCACACCTTGCACCTGCACAGGTGCGGGCTGTCTGAGCTCCCCGAGGGCGTGTTCCGAGGACTCTTCACCCTGCAATACCTGTACCTCCAGGACAATAACTTGCTCACCCTGCACGACGACACTTTCCTAGACTTAGCCAACCTGACTTATCTCTTTCTCCACAATAACAAAATCAAGATGGTGTCGGATAACATGCTGCGGGGCTTGGTGAACCTTGACCGCTTGTTGCTGCACCAGAACCGCGTGACCTTCGTCCAGCAGAGGGCCTTCCACGACCTAGGAAAGTTGACCACCTTGTTCCTGTTCTACAACAATTTGACCATACTGACGGGGGAAACCATGGACTTTCTGGTGTCCCTACAGTACCTTCGTCTGAACGGGAACCAGTGGATATGCGACTGCAGGGCCAGAACCCTCTGGGACTGGTTCAAGCGCTTCAAGGGGTCCAGCACGGTGCTGGAATGCCAGGTTCCTGCCAGCCTGGCTGGTAAGGACTTGGCGAGGTTAAAAAGCAGCGAATTAGAAGGGTGTGTTGATAGTTCTCAGGTCCAGACCAGTATCTTCAGCACCAAGACGCGTTCTGGAAAGTTCCACTCTACTGAGAGCCCACTGCGGGAGGGTACCCCCAGGTGTTGCCTGCCAGACAGTGACAAGTCCTCCATCATCTCCAGCAAGGGCCTCCCAGACTCCTCTTCTTACAACAGCCGGCAGATTACCAACAACCCCTTGAAGGAGAAGGAGAACATCTCTAAGACCAAGTTTCTGGAGGTTGACCCTACCAAGAACGGCACCCACAACAAGCAGAGCCTCAATGACGGCCCTGTTGGCACCTTTTCCAACAACCTGGACCAGTCTTTGGGAAAACTAAAACCAGAATTCATAGATGACCTGGAGCCCTCCACAGCTCCGTCCCGGAAGAAAAAAAAGTGCTCCAAAAAGCCAAAATCAGATGCTCAGTGTCTCAAAGGCAATGGATCTACCACTCGGGCTGTGCAGCTTCTCATTTGGCCCATGTTCTGGTTATTGTTGGCTATCTGTTAGGACACGGAAACAAAGAGAGGCTTCTCACGGATTATATTGCTGATGACAATGTCATAGAACCTACAGTAACCTCCACAAATGCCCAGATAGAGAGAAGGAAGGGACAGAAGGTAGATCCTAAGATAAAAACAAAAAGAAGATAACATTTACAAAATGGATGCCTTTATATAATACATCAGATCTAATGTATATAAAAAAATTTGGTGCCCAAATCATTTGTTCTATGTACTGTACTGTGTCTAAGCTGCACTTCTGAGAGTTACCCCCCTCTCAAAGCTTGCACTGCAAAGACAGTGACCAGAGAGATCTGCTGATGACAGTGAAATTAGGACGGTACTGATGACCGTGAAATCAAAGCGCCAAACGCACACATGCTCATCAAACCAAGAATGTTTCAGGTTTTCCTTCAAACACAAAAACCTGAGGATGTGGCATATTTTTCCCTGTTTTTTTTTTTTTTCAAAAAGTGATGCATTTGTTCAATGCTGTTATTTGTTTTTTATGTTTATAAGTATTACAGTAAAAGAAGGTGTTTATCCTCCCTCAAATTGAGTTGTTTTCGTCACCATGGTTACGGGTAGCATTTGCTAAAGAATGCTGTCTATTCCTTCACTGAGATTGCGGTTCAATTATAGATATGGATTTTATTTTACTTGTGTACAAGTATAAATATATTATAAATAAAGTCTTCTTTTCTTAGATCTTTGTTGATGATGGGACATGTTTTCTTCAAGGTGCAGAAGGAGACCTGGGGAGTGCTTCACAAGGTAGCATTAACAGTTATATAACTTTTGCAAATATTTTGGAATGGCCTGGATGTACCGGTTTAATGAAACCATGCTAGCATCCAATCAGGTTTATGAAGTCACATCTTCCCAACCAATCAAATTAGAAACTGAAAAACTGACATCACTTTGATAGAAATCCCACTAGGATAGAGAATAGTGAGAATATTTGTAAGAGGATTTCAGACTATGACTGGAGATGAATATTCAAAGAAAGTACACAAACAATATGGTATTATATTTTCCCAAATTACCATTGTGCATATTAAGTTCTGGTTGAACAGTTATGTTGCATGAGTTGCTAAATTACTGTCATTGTTTTGTTGGAGTAGGCATGCAATGACTAAATTGAAAACACTGGATTTGGAGTAGTTTATGGAATTCTGGAGTAGGTTAAGTTCATACATGTTTCTTTATGACATGATCAATGATTTTATAAATATATATAGGCAAAGTGCTTGAGTTACTTGTATCTCAAATGAAATGTTATGCTAGCCAAAGTATTACTCTTCTTTTTCTTGTCTTTCCTTAATCCCTCTTTTTACCAATTGGTGGTTGGTATCCTAAAGGTCTGCTTATCAAATTAGCTTGATTGAACATGGCTAACATGAGTTAGCTTGAACATGTTCATCTCAGATGCATAACATGAAACAGAATAAGATCATCTTGTATTATCATGTTAAATGAAGTCAGATAACTTGATGTAACCCCGCATTTGTCAAACAAGGTTTGTGAAATACACCCCTGGATGGTAAGAGAGTCACAGAACCTATTTATTTAGTAAAACAACATCCATTCCTCACATTTTGCTATCCAACCTTTTAAGAGTGCCAAAGAAATAAAAAATATTAATAATACAAAATTGCACATTCACCTACTGCTGTAGACAATTTTGTCATAAAAGTTCACTCAGTTTTTCCAGTAATATATGAATAGTTTATAATGATATAATTATGGCATGGCCAACATAACTTATTGCAGGAAAAAAAATTATGCAGATATAAAGTAATTTAGGGCATGCTCATGGATATTCAACGTCAATCAATATGACATCACTGATTAAAATTTTACAATACACTACCCATTTGTGCCCTCATGTATAATTTTGATAAAGAAGTGTGTGAATATCAAAATACAATGATTAAAATTGAGCTCTACCTGATGAAGTCATGAAATCATCAATTACATAGTGGTAATTCAAGTATCCAATAGTCAAAATATGAAGATTTCAGTATCATACTGTTAGAAGAGAAATCACATACAAATATATTTGTAAGTCAAAAAAAAGTTTAAACATACTTGACGATCTGAAACACCACTGTATACTGCACTGCTATAATGGCTTCCCCCCATGAATTTCTCACACAAGTGCCCTTAATAGGAATTTCAATAGAACAAAAAACGTACTTGACCCCCTACTTATGTCAATGGTAAACACAGAGGTGAAATTGTTTATTAGCTGTCCAGCCCAACACATCTGTTCCTGTTGTGGACAGCAATACATCTTGGTCTTGTATGTATACGGATATTACACCGCAATCGATCTTACATATGACACTGTGCTATATGATTCAATCCCTTGAATAGTCTGTCACAGATTGCCAGCTCACCATGCTACATGCATTGTTTTAGAACGATATTCCCATGCATCGTCAGATCTAGCTTGAAAACAAAATCCAGCCCTGCACTCTCGATTACTTTCCAACCCCCCTACATCCACGATATTGGTTTGTGCAAGTCTCACATATTTATCTGTGGTACATATATGTGGTACAAGCTGCTCGGCCACGGCTCGTGACATGTCAATGCGCCTGGGGCGCGCGATGCGTCCGCGTCACTCCCGTAGGTACAGCATACAGCTCGGAAGAGAAAAGTGCTGTCCGGGTCTCTCTAAATAATTTCTGTAGGCTCCCTTCCACCGCGGCTTCAAAGAGAGGGCATCACGCTCCGCCCGCCGCCCTACTCGAGAGAGACAAGACACATCATCAATTCCACTGTCACCGACGCTCACACCGCTTGCCAATGTTCCCAAGAGGTCAAGACGCCGCCCGTGCTCCAGCGGCTTCAGCTTCAAATTATCCTTTTATGTGGCGTGAAACTGTGTCTTCCGCAGCATTTAATGCCCCATTTGTTGTCCTCCGACCGATGAAACACATGCTCATAATACCGTCGTTCAACCTTTAAAAGGGCAACCTTTTACCGTGACCTTTTAAGAGGATTTTAAAAAGGGAAGAAGAAAAAGAATAACGCTGTACGCACTCATGTTTACATCATCGGAGATAAACGATGCTTTGGTTAAAAGTGCATCTGATTCAAGTCACGCTGGGAAAAAAGAATGCTGCAGAATTGAGCTTTTGGTTTAATTGCAGGATGATCAAGTTCTTTCCAGGTGGATTCTAGGCAGTGCGAAGCCTGAGGGAATGCATTTACATTAGGTGCCTCGGGCACATGGCAGGATTCTGCACAAAGACAGAAAATTGGCTTTAATTGCGATGCAAAATATCCCCTCCGCCTGCAGTGATGCCTGTTAGAATAATGCAAGCAATATATAGTCTAAGGGACTACTATATGTGTGTATATTCTTATTTGCTACTGTATCATTTCTATAGCTGGGCAGAGGGATTTCTTAATGTTATTCTCCAGTACCTTCCGGGACCTTACTTTCTTTCAAGATGTATTTTACCATCCAATCCCACAGACCTTTGGGATTTTATTCCCAGTGAGTAAAATAGCCCATAACTCCTGTGAAACTAAATGGAAAGATAAGCATCTAGGCTGCAGGACAAGTAAATACAAAACAGCCCCACAACACCAAAGATCCACCACCATATTTCACTGTAGGTATAGATTATTTTCAACGTAAGTGTCCTTCTTCCGACGCAAAACCCCACCGCTGGCGTGCATGGCCAAAAAGCTCAATTTTGGTCTCATCCGACCAATAAGACCCAGTTCTAATCACTTTCTAATCAGAGTTCAGCATTGTTGTTTTGCATCTGCTGACCCTGGGGCTCTTGTTAAGGTCAATAAATCATGAACTCCAGCAAATACCAAGACATTTTGGCCAAACACCTGGTTCCCTCTGCCAGTAAGCTTAAACTTGGCCACACCGCAAATGGATCATTCAGCAGGACAATGATCTCAAGCACTCCTTACAATCAACCAAGAAATGGTTAACCGACCACAAAATTACTGATTGCAGCGGCCATCGCAGTCTCCAGATTTGAACCCGATAGAAAATTAGTAGTTTGAATTGAAGAGGGCAGTCCACAAGTGCAGACGAAGGATCTGAAGGATCTTGAAAGATTCTGTATAGAGGAATGGTCAATGATCCCCCCCAATATGATCACATCTCATAAAACACTACAGAAGATGACAATAAGTGTAATTATTATGAGGGGAGGGTGCACAAAGTATTGAAAACGGGTGTGAATAATTGTAACACACATCTGTTTTGGGGAAAAAAAGACATTACTCATCAAACAAAATATTTTTCTCTAAGCAATTGTATTAGTATGAAATAATATACATTTTCAATTTTTTGCGCATGCAATATAACTCATTACCTGTATTGTTTATTTGGTTACGTTTTACATTAACTCTGTCTCCATAAAGCATTCATAATGTATTCATGAGCATTACAACTACATAGGGCATTACGAATGCTTTGTGACATGTTTTACTTGTACATTACTGTGGAAGCCGTCTATTTTATACAGCCCTTTTTGTTCATCTTTATCACGGGTGTCAATAATTTTAGAGTTAACTGTGTGTATATACTATATATGATATAGTAATTTTAATTATAGCCTGGTACTCCATGCCAGTACATATATTAAGAGAGCTCAACTTTCAGCCTTGGGCCAATCACCGCCCCTGGCGTGTCATACACTCTTGTGTATGCATGGCATGTCATGTTTTACATCCTACATATGTACAGTACCCTCCAAAATTACTCACACTCTTGATAAAGATGAGCAATGGAGGCTGTATAAAATAATCAATACAAGCATTGAAGTATATTGTATGCTCAAAGCTCAATGCTATATTTTAAAAAGTAATATATATATATATATATATATACTTACAAAAATACAACTATAATGTACACATCTGCCATATAAAGGTAGTTCCAGTTGCCAGCTGAAAAGCTTCAAACTTCAGCAATAAACTTCAGATTATGCTGATTTATCTTAGGTATACCTGAGGGATGAGAATTGATATTAGCTAGCTTGTTATACAAATCCATTCTTGCCATTTCTTTGATGGTGAGCACTGGAAAAAAGTACTATCACATTAAGTATCTGCACATTTTCTTATTTCTGCAAAGGCTTCTTTTTGACCAATGCTCCAGTCTCAGCCCTGCAATGTAAGTCTGTTTGTGTTACCTTCTACGTGCTTCTGTAACCATAAGTCTGTAAAATGATTGTAGGAAGCGTGTAGGAAGTATTAAGGTTGTCACATTGGCTTATTTTCATCATTGTCTTTGAAATAATGTAGCTACTGTGGCATAACAAGGGGAACGGTGCTGGAAGAATGTTACTTTCCGTACCGTTTGCTACAAGAAAAATGTCTGCTGTTTGTGCATATGGTGACACCAAAGAATATCCCACCTGTACTGTTAAAGTTGTCAACACCCAGGGACAATGTGAACTCCAGATTGGAAGTGTTCCTATCCTGTCAATGTCGCTGATATTGGCAGGGACTGTTGTTTCACCGACTGTGCAACCAAGTGCAACAAACCCAAGGACGACCATCCAGGCCAGGGCAAGGTAAGAAGAAACCAGTGACTCCAATCAATTCTGTCTGTTACAACCCTGAACCAGCCCGTGGAGAAGACCCCGCCCAGCAAAAGTCAGAAGCCCTCTCCACAGCATCGTGTTCAGAGGGAGGGCCTGACGAGGAGGAAGAAGATCTTTCCTTCCCCAGACGAAGCGGGTGACAAAGAGGCAGAGCCCAGTTTGGTCTAACTGTGGGGGAGGTTTGGGATGGCTCAGCTTGAAGACCCCAACATCTTCCATTACATGCCAGCTATGTGACAGAAATTGAAGGGGGCAAAGCGCCAGGGGTGAGTGTGCTGTCCATTCCCTGATTCATTGTAAATAGTCAGTTGCTTTATCAGAAAGTTAATTAAAGAGGCCAAGAAAATGATTTATTGCTGGTTCTGAGGTCCCGTGTCTCCACAGTTCTGCAGTTAGCCTATGCTCACCTGCTGGGGGTGCACTTGTGAGCTTAGAAGACTAAAGAAAAGGATCCTTAATGGTCATGGATGGTAAGGGAGATTGAGCAGTGTTGCTGGTCATGTCCAGAGTGTCAGCTAACTGCACCATGAGTCCAGTATTGTAACCCTTTAATCCCTCTTCCCATCCTTTGAGAGGATAGCAATGGATCTGGTGGGGCCACTGGTGAAGTCAGCCAGAGGACATAGACATACCCTAGTAGTCATCGACTATGCAACCAGGTACCCTACATTCCCCTCCGCACTATGACTATATAGTTGGTGTATAGTTAGGCTCAGCAGAGCAAGGGCTTGTGTTTCTTTTTTTTGTTCCTCTTTGTTTTGTTTTGGAAATTTGTTTTGGAAATTTTGGATATTGTTGTTTGGTCATTGTGCCTGATTTACGCTACATGTAGCTTACCCCATAGCTAGTTAGGTAAAAGTGGTTAAAAACCATATGCTTAATTTTGCATTACATTTACATTTGCATTTTAAGCATTTAGCAGACGCTCTTATCCAGAGCGACTTACAAGATGTGCATTAATACATGGTAGAAACAATCATAGTTAGAGCACGAGATCAGTGCAGTAGTTTTGCAATATTTCAAACACTATTACTTAATCATAATCAACAGTTTTCACCATTTTTGGACTAGTTACCCCTCTGTTAAGTCTTGACAGGCATAACTGCCTATACCAGCCGCGTGTGATCAGAATCAGTCAGAACCGATAAATGGAACCAAGTAAATCAAGCTCTAGTGGTCCATCCTGGATTTATGACACAGAAAGGGGTAAGATCGTGACACGGACCTAGACAAATCCCAGATGCGTTTAATTGTTTTTAACCCTGCAATGTACGGTGGCCTGGTGTGTCTGTGACTTTATTGATCTGGACTCAAAATGAACAGAGAAAATAAATGGTTGTCCTTCCTGCAAACTGACCTTTTTGCCCTGCACTGAGGACCAGTGAACCGGCCTCCGGTAATTGGGGTCTCTTCAGCTGACCCGCTCCTACACAGCCACGAGGGGCTGATGGGCAGGCGTGGCACTTTCATTCCCCTCTCACTAGAGTACCCCTGGGCTCGGCCACAGGGTCAAGCCCCCAAATTGTAGCTGAGGCTGCAAGGTCTTGCGGGTGCTGCAGGCGGTGACACCCTAGTGGTAATTAAGAGCCTACAGCCAAGAGCTCAGCCCCCTTCTCCGGCTCGCTCCTTAGTTTACCTGTGTGTGGAACTGTTAAGATGTAACGACGAGACACCGGGTTGCACGCCGAGTTAACTTCCCATCTCTGTGATAAACGAGGCAATTTCATCACCCCCTGTCCATGCTTCCCCAGGACAAAAGAGATTATTAGCAATTTGGCAAGGCAACAAAATGCTTCAGTGATGACTAAGAACAGGGGCCCTGATGTTTATTCCTTTGCAACCTTTCAGTTTCAGTTTTAGATTTCAGATGCTGCCATGCCATTGATCTTTCCACTTTGAATAGCACACCACATCAGACATTTTGTAATACATTCAATTATAAATACATAGCATACAACAGTCCAGATATCCCTTCACTAGAGTACAGTGAAAGCCTTAGTGATTTAGCAAAGGACAAAATCACTTAGTGTTATTTTATGCGTGAACATATGAACAGAGATACAGACTTCGGCGAAGTAGATGTTTGTCCTTGAGCAGTTGATGTTACGCAATGCAATTACACAGATAAACTGCAGGGAGGCAGGACATGTTTCTATCTCTTTTGAAATAAGAAATAAGACATGCAAGACTCCTTTAGAATTTAAGTAGACTGGAAACCACTCTACCTCTCAGAAAATGTTAAAATATAGAATAAATCACTGTGCAACCAAAGCGCATATGAAATCAATTGACTTCAAGTGAGGCTTTGTAGGCAAAAACCAAGATAAATTGCAAGGGCCTGAGTTGTATTGACATTTTTGATCAGCTAAAATTGCTCATGATTTTCTGAAACACCTGACTAATGACTGCAATTTTCTTTTTTTCCCTCTATATTTGTCTAATTCAGATAAATGCCCAGAAAGAGACCGAAGTTGTTGACAAATGTTGTGACATGGATAGATTAAATCATCATACCAGAGAAATATAAAAGATTAATTACATCAATATCCTGCCAGCAGCATGTGTTTTACTTCTGTTTGATAGCCGTTACTCCTGGAAAAAGATGTGGCAGGTACAAAAATCCTTTCACTATAAAAGTTACTTGAGGGATCAGGGTTATTCCTGGTTCATTGCCTTACTCCCATTTGTCTACTGTATCTCGTAAGAGACCAGCAATACTGCTCAGTTATTTGAGGTACATAATGGCCCCTTTACTCAAGCCTTTGCAAACACATTTTTATTAATTCCATATATATATATATATATTTGAGTATGACAGATTTAACAGAATATATATCACAATAAATAACTTCACTAATAACTTATTCATTTCAATAAATCTTTTGGGTGGGTCAATTCAATACCTATTCACAATTCACTACGAGCTCTACAGACAGCACATTCATTAATTTAATATTCTTATTTTTTTATGAATCCAAAGATATAGTGAGATCGCCACTAGTTATACCTGTCCTGTGATAAGCAGCCAGAGCATACCTGTGTGTGCCTGTGAAAGGTGTAGAGCCTTTTAGTGATAAGACGATATCATGCATGTTGAAACCCTCCTCCATAACATTTTACATTTACATTTTAGGCACTTAGCAGATGCTCTTATCCAGAGTGACTTACAGAATTATCATTTCTTTACATGCAATCTTATTTATACAGCTGGATATTTTACTGAAGCAATTCAGGTTAAGTACCTTGCTCAAGGGTACAATGGCATTGCCCCCACCTGGGAATTGTGTGGCTCAGTAGGTAGAGCATGGCGTTGGCAATGCTTAGCTTGTGGGTTCGATTCCCACTAGGACCACATATACTGAGAAATGTATGCATCTACTACTGTAAGTCGCTTTGGATAAAAGCATCTGCTAAATGGCATATATTATATTATATTACTCTGAGTTACTACCCATTACACTACACTGCCGCCCCATAAGATAAGAAAGGCAATTGGTTCATTAATGATTGCGCAGCAACCAAACTGACAGAGTGACAGTGGATGTCACCACTCACCTCCTCCACTTTTCTGTAGCACAAACTGACAATTAAAAAAACGTCCCCCATTTTCGATGCATGTGAACCGCGAGATGCTTCTAGGGAAGAAGTTGTAAAGAGGAATGGTCTTCCTCGCATTTGTTCCTAGACATCAGAGACAGTGGTAAATGAGAGTAGTACTTCATTCCACCAATTGTTATTGCAATTCACATTACATCTACAGTGTAGATAAAAAACCCTGCATTGTCATTCACACTATTGCAGGTGCATAGACCTGAAAATCAAGTCATAAAACAAACAAAAACGTTTTCAACAATTATGGCAATATTCCAAACTGTCTCAATTACATTATGCCTTGCACACTTTTTGTATGCACAGATATGCAGAGTAAAGGTGATCCAATGGAACCCTGGACTCCTTCTTCAAGAGGAGTTAAACCTTAGTGAGGGTTGGTTGGGATTTTTTTAATATCAAAAAACAAATCCAACTGTGTTCCCCAGAATATAGATAGCCGCTTTTGATCTGAAAATTCTCAAGTCTGAGATTTAAAAACTCACATGAATATTCAGATATTTTCCATGTGTGTGTGTGGCATTTCAGCAACAATCAATGCCTTTCAGGCATCAACATTATAGTCGTAATAATTCTATTTAGTGCATACCATCTCCAAAATGATGATTTGGTTTTGTTTAGGCAGGCCTTAAGGAACATTAGGACCTAATCTTCTTATTTCCACAAGCGCAATAAAATATTCACAACTTGCAACAGCATGCCACCACACCACATGCACTATTCAAACGGCATACTAATTTTTGAGATAAGAATATAAAACACAGCATGTTTTATTGTCTATTTTATTTGAATATGTCTTTGAATAAAAACATAAAACCGAAAGTACATGTATTAACATGTAAAAGATCTATTCATGATGAAACATAAGTGAACAGGCAGGAAGCACGGTGACGTGACACCGATCAGTAAGAGGAGCCAATTATTGGGAAAAAAGGAACATTTAAATACAAATGCAAAACACGAATTACATTATAAAATGTAATGCCATATATTAAAATAATAATATTCGCCTCCCTTCCCCACCCACAGTCAACCCAAACAGAAACCTTTCGTGATGCTTTTAGTACATTTCCCACAGACAAGTCGGTGGCATTTGAGACAGGATTCCTGGGTTTTGTTCCGCGTACACCGGCCGACCTGACACTGTCTCTTCTCCACGGTGGGCAATGTATTAGTCTATTGTAGGCCATAAATATCCAGTGCACATATTCAAAAACAATGTCAGTGCGATGAAACATTCTCTCGTTCCCAGCATATACAAATATGAATGTAAAGCAAGGATAAATGTAAAGCAATTTAAAATAAGTGTATGTATAAATCAATGTGTCGATATAAAATAGTCCATATTCGTTAATAATAATGAACACGTTGGTTACGTCCCCAGTCTGTTTATTTCTTCATTTAAAAGAATGTTCACTAGTGGCTGTCAGCACAAACAGAAATCTTTGTGATGGTCGTGGTGCCATTTCAAACTTACATCCGCTTAGAAATTGTAATTAGATACGGTTCGAAACCCGCGTCTCTACCAGACCGGCCCTGGTTGTTAGCCCTGACGGCATTTGGCTGTCCGCCTCCAGGGGAGGGGGGAGGGTGAGCCGGCACGAGTCCGTCGAATTCTGTCTCGGAAGAGGCGGATCAATCAGGCCGGAAAGAGTGTCTCGACCCGGAGGACGGGCGACGGACTCGTGGGGGAGCGGAATTGAGATAAATAGAGGGTATAATTGGGAACATTTAGGAAAAAACAGGGACTCAGGTTGATGTGACTTTCCCAACGGCAAAGTTATTTTAATTGAATTTTTCGGGTTTATTCCCATTTTCTTTCTCCCAATTTAGTATCCAATTATACCCTCTATTTTTCAGGTCAATTATCCCCTCCCTCATATGAGAACTTGCTGCCATAGTCCCGAGACTGGTATTGAGTGCTGCACTGCCTCCTCAAGCCAGCACCCACCTAAGCCAATGCCTGTCATCATAACACACAAGACCACTTATATGTGCAGCGACCTCATTCGGCTTTTACCCCTCCCCCCTCCCTGGGGCGGACAGCCAATGGCCGCCCCCTAGTGGCACTCCCGACCAGAGCAGTTATTTTAATTTTAAAATCACCAAATGACTGAAAAACGTTATGGCGCTCTTAGCGTTAAGATGATCTTGCATTTAAAAATGTAACTGTAATTAATGTAGGTCAAGGAGACATACTGTAAATAGAATGACAAGTACAAAATTCACGTCTCAACCATGATCTACCCTATGCATGGGGGGTAAATTAGGAATAATTAATCTAACAAGAGAAGTCACCAAATGGCCATTTTAGCTCACATTATGAGCACGACGCCCGCAGACGGCATGTAAACAAGCAAACGGAGCCCACACTCATGCCACTGTGCCATGTTTGCCATCACATAATAATGTTGTGGTATCCAAATGCTTTCTGGATGCCGGCTAATTAAGGACGTTGTTAAGCTCATTAGAGATGGCACAATACATTAACATTCAGCACCATGCAATTCCACAGCTGTGTGTGAGAGAGAGAGAGAAAGAATGAAAGAGATTAAGAAAAACCACAGAACTTGTTCAAAGGTACCGAACATCAAACAATAGAGCCTGTTTTGTTGTCGATTTCGGAATGTCATGGGAGTCCGTTGACAGAAATACTTTGACTTTTTTGTTGCGATACAGCATCTCCTTTGATTACAAAAAAAAAAACGTAATATATTTGAGGGATGTGACTCAGTGTCCGCACATCCTGTTCTCTTCCCTTGAATTTCTGCACACCGCCCTTTTGAGTGATTAACATTTTTACACTCTCTACTTCCTCGACTTCTCTTCACTGTCAGCAGACATCTGACAGCAGTAATGCAGATTTTTGACTTCTTGAATAATTTTTTTCCCTCTAACACTTTGCTCCAGTGATCTGTTAAATACCAGTAGCCACAGCTTTTGACGTTGTCCTCCTTTCGCCTTTAAGGTTAGTTATTTCTGCATGGTTAGATTTACCATTTATTTTGTCAGTTACCTGTGTCTATCGCATCCATCTACCCATGCCATACCATTCATTGAGAACTAGTATTCCCATGATTATCCAAGTTAGATCCAGTTGGTTCATAATTTAATGTGATTGAAAAAGGTACATAACCTGCTGCAAGTAAGAAAAAAATCTATAAATCAAGAATGGTAAGTGGGTATTTGCATGTAGTCACTGTATGAGCACTGCATTTTCTGTATTATCTGGAAGGCTGTAATGTCTTATAAATGTGCATTTATTTTGATTTAGAAATACTGTACCCTCTACAATATCCTTTGGTAATGTGTGGTACGACATCTTGCTCAGCCCGAATGAAAAGCTTGAACAATTAGTTTATCACAGCGCTACTTTAAATGACAACGTAGGCGTGTGCTCTCCACACTAAAGAGCAGACATGGAAAATACCAAGAGAGGGCCATTTATTCTATCTATCGAACGAACCTGAGTGAACTTTACTTCACCTTTCCTCCATGGCAGGATGTGCAGCACTGAAGCTGGGAGGCACACTTAAACAATCAGATCTGCTGTGAAACGTTTCTGAGACATGAGGGCTTATGACTTGTTCAAAAACAAATAACAAATAAGAGAAGAAGAGAGGTGGAGGGGGGGAGATCCCAAAGCGGCTCAGTCTGTTAAGACGCTGGTCACAAGAGCAAGCCAGGCCCAAAAGCCTGGTCATTGTCGTTAGCCAATGAAGCTAGCCAGATCAAATGTATTGATGTATTGCTAAAGCTAACACTTTAATGGAGACTCCCCCACTAAAATAGTATATCTCCATATGTACAACAAATTATCATCAGCTACCAAGTATTGAACAAGATTCAGTTTAAAAAATGCCCAATAACCCAATGAATGTATAAATTCACTAAAAAATTTAAACGTGGTTCACAATGATGTGAATCATGTACTCCCCCAAATCCCCATGTTCCTCCATCACACCTCTTATCCACAAGATCTAGCATCACCTTATTTCCTCCTTAAGGTTAAGCCTCAATTACTTCGATGAGTTTTACCGGCAATAATGAGGAGGTTGTTGTGGTTTGAAGAGGGAGGCGAGATATCAAACAGTTGATACTGAAGTGGAAGGATTGCTGGAATACATGTTAGGGGAGGTCATTGAGAAAATGAGTGCATGGACAGTCGTTCCTGCATCGCCCTCTAGGGAGGCCCCGGAACAGGTCGATCAAACCTTTATGTATCAGTTAATTTCCTGAGTGAGTATGCATTGTAATTTTAGAAAAATTACTTTTTTATATTATTTTGTGTCATTTGTTATACACCAGACCTAGGCCATTTTACGCGCTCTCGTTTTACATTTGGCACCCTCTTCGTGTAATGGAGAGGGGGGTTATTTTAACTACACATTAGCAATTTCATTGGCTTCCTTTTCCCTGCATACCCATTGCGATCTGCTTATTCGTCTGATTTCTCTCCACAGCCAACCATAAGTACCATGGAAATCTGTTAATTTACAGTGCAAATTATAACACTGGCTGTCACAGTCTAGTATTTAACTTGCATGTGTTACTTATTTTTTGTTTGCACATAATGTAGGGTGGGTGGGTCCGCGTACGTGTATACAAACCATCTTAGGGCCTGAAAGGCAGACTATCAATTATGCAAAACTATTTGGGAAGTGCTTTGTATACAAGAGGTTCTCTTGAATCATTAATGTATTAGTTACAATATGGGCATTAAGTGGGCTCAAATTTAACATCTTGTGCAAAATAGGTTGAACGCTCGAATCTTGCGAGGTTGAAAAATGTACCGTAACCAAATACCATGGCCAAGCACTGTGTTCTATAGTTGACCCTGAGTGGTCCGTAAGTACTGTTGACAGTGCAATGCTCGGAAGCACTTGGAAGTCATCTGGTATGTGAACATGCGTGCACATCGTGTCCACACAAACGTGCACGTATGAATGCATTTCGGTCATCCTTTTATATGAGTGCGAGGCAGATGCTGCAGCAATTGTACACGTTTTCTCTTCTTTGCACTCTTTTAGACTGGAAATGTTTTTCTATAAGCCTCGCTGGACAGATTGATGGGCTTCACAGGCACATACGGGAGCATTTCAGTTACCCGCGTTTATCATTCCGATGATCGCGATCCCTCTATCGGTTTACGAGCGAACCTTCTCCCTTTCCTCCTCTTTCCCTTCCCGAAAGTAACACTCTTCCCCGTGCACCTCCGGGGAGCGGATGGCTTCGTAGCAGCCGACGTGTAATTATTCAGCCGAAGTAGCTGAGCTGGCGTTTGTGGAAGCGCGGCGTGTCAGAGCGTGAGACGCGCGGCCCGTCGGCGTGGCCGCCCAGAGTGACGTGCGTCGAACAGATGGTTCATCAATGTCACCTGCCGCATCGCGACCCAAAGGAAGGGAAGAGGGGGGAGCGAGCTCATTTAAATACCTTCCAAGCCGATGACAGGTTTTGCGGACGTTTCGCCCCGGGATTAGTTAGCAAATCCCTTAACCCTCCCCCGCTTTCAATCTGCCTCAGGAATATCCAGGGAAAGTGTGTCTCCGGGGCCCGGGCCGAATGGGAGCACGGTGTAGAGGTCAGATTGGCGGAAAGCGCCGCGATGCTCAGACCCGCCGTTCCTGCCACCGCTCGCCGGGAGGGGCTGACCGCGTACTCGGGATCAAAAGGGACCCGTGGCCTATTATCGCCGGATTTTCGCTGATGATCGCTGCTGTGCCAAATACCGCGGGCAGCGGAGCTGTTAGTCAGGTGGAACAGTTTTGTTGGGAATGGCTCGTCTCCGCGGAGGTAACCTTGTGTGATAGAGGACACTCTGCCATTCTCCTGTTGCCATGGGGATCCCTTATGATTTATTAGCAGTATGAACGCAATCCCCTCTTCAGCAATTAAGGAACACTGATGCCCGGCTCACCAATTAATCCCTCTCACCCGAAGAGCCAAGGCCCCGGGAGAGATGGGGCGTTTATGCCGTTAGAGAGCTCACACAGGACAAGAGCGGGCAACTGTGCCGCAATTACTATTGTCTTAGGATTAGCACCTGTTTTAACATGCCCCTTCTTAATACATACCACTGGAAGGTTCAATAATTAATTACCACCTTCTTTGCTGTCAATATTTGGAAAGCGCATTATAATTGTGTGTCATTGCTAGCACAGACAGGCAAAGGGAGAAAGGGATTTTTTAAACCTTGTCCTCTTTGAGGCTCGGTTTGAAGAGACCACTTTACTGTTTATTATTGCTCCGTCTATGGATGCTCCACTTCTAAAGACTGCATATCAACTGCAGCAGAACAAAGTCACATTCACGGTCCAATTGGGTGGATAACCTCAGAATGCTATAAATCAGAACAATTCCGTTTTATTTCTGTGAGAATCTTTGGGCTTGAGAATTACAGAGGACACCAGCTGTTTTGAGCTTAATACCTAAATATAATAATATTCTATGAATACATTTTTGAAGGCTACTTCAACATTAACTGTTGACATGGACACAGTGTGGCCCAAATTCATCATCGCAAATGAATTCTGGGGAATGTAGGAATTGAATCGGTCTTGTTTCAGATATGGATATAAATATTACATTACTATGGATCTGTCGTAAGCAAAGAAAAAATGTGCCAGAAAAGGAACAGGCAATTAAAAAATATTTGAATGAAAAGATTAGTAATTTTCACTGTTAAGTCATATTTGGCTCTACTGGAGATATCAAATCGTTGACTCTTAAATATTTTATTACTTGCAAATACAGCGCAGAACGTGGTCTTAATATATTTATGGTGAAATGGCTTAGCGGATTCACTGTACAGCTCTGTTACAGAGTAGAACTTAGTCATAGTCAGCAAAAAAAAAAAAAAAAAGTTCTTATAATATACAGGTAGTGGCCAAAAAGGTGGGAACACTTGGGGAAATGAGGGAGACAAAGTATATTGAAAACAGGTGCTTTCACAGGTTTTGGTCCTGCAATTAACATCCCAGCATGCTCAGGGGCATACACAAAAATGGCGCAAACCATAATATGGCTTCCATGTCTAGGAGAGGAGACCTCAGTAACTCCGAAAGAGGGGTGATTGTTGAGACACGTTTGGCAGGAGCTTCAGGGATGAAGACTGCTCGACTTTGCTGATGTTTCACGAGGATCGATGTCTAAGGTGATGCTGGCATGGTACTCCAAGGGAAATACATCATTAACAAATGGCAACTGTGGTTGGAAGCGCATACGTGATGTCTGTGCATTAGTTCAAGATGCAAGGCTAAAAAGGTGAGCAACTCTAAATCAGTTCACTGCAAATTTCATTCTGGGGCATGAGCGGGCAGTTTAATTAAGGACAGTCCATTGAGAAGTGTACAGAGCAGGATACCATAGTCTTATCATATTGATGTTTCCACCTTTTTTACCATGGCGTGTATATCATATAAAATGCGGGAACACGGCCCCCATGCCATTGGAATCCACAGATGGGAGGAACCGTTAAGCCTTTAAATCTTTGAGCTTGGCAACAATTTAGGTAAAAAAACTTTAAAAAAACTTGCACCATTTCTGGTTCCCACCTTTCGCAGCAGGGGCCAAGCTTCATGTGGAACACCGATATGCCTGCAAACAGTTCGGCGAGAACCAAAGGTCTTCACATACCGTGCATATTATTCAGCCAGGGCCTTCGCCGAAAAAGGCAGAGAGCTATGAAACAACTGCCAGGGAAATTAATAGAATTTCAGATTCATACTGGGGTTGGATTCCTTGGCTATTTGAGGTCTACGATCCTTCGGGCGTACACACAGCCGTGATGCGGCAGAGAGAGATTGGAAAATTGTGGTTTACTGCAGAAGACAGAGCAGCGATTCCATGGCTGGAGTAGAGTGCACATTGGTCCGGTGGCCGGAGAGAGCTTGGTTGTGTCTAAATGCCGAACTTGGAGGAAGAAGAGATAGGGAGAGAAAAATATCCAAGACTGTTGAGTATTGAAACAAAGTACACTGGCATTTACAATTACAGTGGAATACATTTCAATTAATAGTAATTTGATCTGTGTGGTGAAGAAGGATAAATTCCCCATTTATCTTAATTTGCTCACAGTAGGGTTTGCCTACCACAGCAGAGACAGCCCCCACACAACATTTTGATCATAGCATGCTCCCTGATTGATATGGCTGGCTTAAAATCTTCTGATATTTTATCAGAAGATTATGCCAATGAATGACTCCCCACGAATGACTCAGTGAACACACAGCACCACCAAGCAATCCTTGAAGGAACCAATTACCCAATTGTACTGCATTTGTCAACCAATTCTGTGTTTTTGCATGACAAAACATGTTATCTATTTATTTTTTTTTTCCCATTTCGTATGCTATTATCAGGCAATTTCTCATGCTGTTAAAAAACCAAGGGACATTACGGAACTGGTCCAAAGCATTAATTCCAGGTTTGTGGGAGATTTATTGTAGATAAATAGGATTTAAAGGTTTCAGTCCATATAATATGTCCATACATATGCTGTACTACATCTAATGAGATTAACATTTATAAAACAAATCCTGGTCCTGTAATCATGCATGCCTGTCCTTATATTCCAAACCGTGTTGATGTTGTTTCTAAAACTGAAATACATTTAAAATAACACTATAATCATATATAAATAATTTGGTAAGCATACTAATTTTAAGTATTGTGTTTTACATATGTATAGAGAGTAAATGCTTTATCTATGTGAGCAACCTTTCTTACGTTGTGCATTTCTTAAATATCAAGAAGTGAAGAAAAAAAATCTAAATAATTGAAAAAGCAAAAAAAAATTTAAAAGTTTTTGAGTTTTTGGAGTTGCAATGTCGCTAAGGCCAATCACAACTCCTATAGCGGGTGCCCAGAGAATTGTTGGGTCCTAATGCTCATACTAACAAACTATTTTCAGGATTGTTTAAATAAAATTTGTAACATTTTATTTTTGCTTTTCATTTTCCAAAAAGCTGACTATCTGACGTCCAAAAGTAGGATGGACCATGCCTAGGGTTGCCAACTGTCCTGTATTAGCCGGGATGTCCCGTTTTTGGGCCAAATTTGGCTCGTGCTGTATGGGACGTTCCTTGTCCCGTATAACAAAATACCAGTTAGACATCCAAATAGAATCCCATCATATTGTAACGGTGTAAATAAGTTCAGTAGTAATGAATGTTAGCTTAGCCACATCGTATGCTAAGTAAGCTTGGGGGCTGCCATTGTTATTGTTATGCGTTCAGTCTTCCAAGATTCCTTGTATGCCAGTTCCCCATCACCCGTTGTGTAATTGACTGGATTAGTGTTGTAACTGTGACTGTGTTTGTACGTCTAAGAAGCGACCCCCCGTGAGTTTCTTGTGTTCTTGGTTGTGCCCTGCATCTATAAGCTTTGTTGTGCCAAAACTAGCAGCGCAATCATGGAAAAGCAAACCTTCCTGAGTCCTTCAGCTGTCGCCATTACAATATGCAGTATGTGTTGATTTTACATCCATACACACTTGGCCCTGTGTGCCCCGCCTTCTGTCCCGTATTTGGATGATAGAAAGTTGGCAACCTTAGCTATGCCCCGAGTGCCCACCCTGTTCCGCAGCCTATGTTCCACGTTGAAGTGTTGTGGTGGCTTTGTTCTAGTGTGGGGTGCATGTTCCTGCATGGCTTCAGTCCACTCGATCCCTTAGATGGCAAGGTAAACAACAATGGATACAAAACCATTGTAACCACCTTCATCCTATGAAGAAGCATTTCTATCCTGATGGGAGTGGTCTCTCACAGGATGACAATGGTCCCAATCCACAGGGTAGGAGTGATCACTCCTGTGTGCATCCCTCCAATCGAGTTCCAGACACCTGTACAATCTATGCCAAGGCACATCTAAGCTGTTCACTTATGGTGGCCCAACATGCCTTATTAAAATATTATGTTGGTGTTCCCTCTATTTTGGCGGTTAGCTGTAAATACATATATATATATATATGGAACATGTTGAAACATACTGATGCATTCCCAGTCTGGATGGAGCAGAGCACTGGGCACTGCATGTTTGGTCAGATTAGCCTCCAGACTCAGAAGACACAGAAGAGAATTCTACAGAGATGTTTGAAGGCATAAAATGATGAATTTATGTATGAAGACTACATGAAGGTCCTCTGAAATAACATACTTCTAACCAGGAAGGATGGTGGGTAAGAGATTCTGATGTATCTGCAGGGCAAGAGCGGTCATGTCAAATTCTTTACAGCTCCTTAGATATAATTTTCACTCTAATGGACAGTCTTATGAAGCTCTTCTGGAGAGGTTCTACTGATAGTTGCAGACCGAAATTGCTTTCCAAAGGTCACAGTTGAGCACACTTTTATTGGCACCTGGAAGTCACATTGTTTTGACCGAAAGGGCAGTCAATGGTGTACCAGTCCTTCGTGTATCTGCCTCTGGCATGCCTGCTAACATGCAGAATTCTTCCTGCTAGGAAAATGCCCAGGATGATTCAAATTCTGTCATATACAACTGCGGTTCCTACCCTACTACTGTAATAATATTAACTTATATTTAATAATAACTTTATTTATATAGCACCTTTCATACAAAATTGCAGCCCAAAGTGCTTTACAGCAGAGAAATTACATAAAATACAGTAAAATAGACATAAAATAAGCATAAAATAGAGATAAAATAAAATAGAAATAAAATAACATAGAAATAAAATAACATACAAATAAAATAACATACAAATAAAATAAAATGAATATAAAAACAATGAAGACAAAACCCACATGATAATAACAATAAAAGTAGATGAATTAAGACAGAAATAGGGTACATTAAATGCATAATTATCAAAAGGCTAAAGTGAAGAGATACGTTTTTAGCTTACTTTTGAAAATATTTAGCGAGCTAGCTCCCCTAATATCTAAAGGTAAGGTGTTCCATAGCTTTGGGCCGTAATTGACAAAGGCTGCATCTGTACTGTAGGTTAGGAATCTGCAAGCACTCGTGGACCAGGCCATGACCCCACCCCAAAAGATCAGAGAAATTGAACCTCCATCATAAACAAACTGCCATAGGGAGATTTGTTTTGGGAGTTTTGTCAGTGGCAGGAATTGTATTCATTAATCAACATTTCATTAACCCTTAATTAATGCGCAAATTATATGTGCTGTATATTGTCTCCCAGCATATTCATGATTTATTTTACAACTAAAACTACAGAATAAATCATTGCCTGAGTAGATGAAATTAATGCGATTACTCATAATCGGGATTGTGTTCATTCTGATGCATGTTTACAGTATTGCCACAAGTTTTACAATACAATAACAGGAAGTCCTTGGCCAGGCTGACTTGTATATTCAACAGGAGACATGTACACAGCTGCAAATTTAAAGCAGTCTAGGTTTAATGCATTTTTTAAAGGGCACTACATCGGTAGCCAAAGCCATACAGCTATGCCACACTTCCTTCCTGTAGGGATTGCATGTCTGAACAGACAGTGTGTAAGTGGGTAGGGTGTAAGGTTAGATTCAAGCACTCTTACAACTACTTGGCAATGTTTCTAAAGGTTGACGCACATAAAGGGATCATATGATTAATTATGTATAAGAAAGAAAGGGGAAAAACTGGATGCCAACAGAATTCCCTGAGATGTAGCTTAATGTAGTTTTCCCTGCATGAATAACATACAGTATAATGCCATGTAAATGCTGGGGGAAATAAAATCACAGGAAGACGCAAGCAGTAAGTAAATCAAGCAATAAGCCTATATAGTTATATAAGCTATATGGTTAATTGCCGGTAACTGACTCTATTTACAGGGGCATCATGCAGCTAATTATTTCGAGGGGGTCTCCAAAAATAAAGCGGTATCTATTGCTAGCTAGCCAAATTCAGTGATTGTTTAAAGTTCCCCAATTTATTTCAATGAATTTTACAAATGCACCATCATCTGATTTGAACATCAATAATGTGAAAGAAAATAAGGTAAATGCAGTTAGGACATACTCTAACTGCTGGCTCGAAAATTGGGTAAAGTTTGACACATTGCCCAGGTGAGAATTTGACACATTGCCCAGGTGAGAGCCATTTTGGCCTACTCACTCTGTGGCCCGTCAGATACAAGTTACAACACCATTGTAACATATGTAATCTGCTGTTCTAACATTTTATTAATAAAACATGCATGTTTTGGCTTTAAAAAAATCTATTGCACAGAAGTGAGGGGGCACTTTGAATGAGCATGACGCCACTGGATAATAATATGCTTACATTATTACAACATATAAATGAATTCATGCTGTTAGGGGACAACCTATGTCTCCCATTTGAAATCAACATTGTACTATGCTCTTGCATCATTGCTATGCCACTGTGAGCACTGCGGTAGTAGTGCCTATTTACCACATTACAAACCACACAGCATACAACAGTAGAGCTAGCGCCGATCTGAGGCTAATTTCTCACTGACAACAACTGGATACCTGTACGGTGCCTGGTGACTAGCTAGGGGGTGCTCATGCAGCAGTAGCCTAAAAACCAGAGTGGAATTGAGCCTACCTGGATGAACGAGGGCCAAATTTGTCTCCTGCGGACCTCCCGTCACAGTGGACTAATGGAATAGAGAGGACTTGCAACTAGTATGCCACAGTCGGAGAGTGATGCCCCCATTCAGAGTGATTCCGTGTGTAGGGTGAGCAGCGCAGAAGCCCTGTATGTAAAGGATTAAATATGGTTAGGTTAAACACGTTATAGAGTTTTTCAGAGAGTAGCCTATTCTTAGAGAATGGCAATGAAACCTTTTTAATCAAGTGTGCATTATCAAGGGTTATAAAAATCTAGTATGGGAGTTTTTAGTAGTATAACATGGTATAAACAGGTGTAGACACTGGATAAATGATTCAATTTGATCTTAAGGATCTTCTTGGGTGAAAAGTATAAACAATATTTGTTGTTACTTGTTTCACATCACTCACAGAAAATTCCCAACATTGCATGCATAAAATAGATCATGTGTAGAACCATTCATTACTAGGTTCTGTAATTTCAGATATTTATCGATGCATTCATGGAAAATAACTCTTTACCGTTCATAAAAAATCTAATAAAATCAAATGTATTTGTATGGCACATTTCACAAAACATTTGTCACAATACACTTTACAGCAGACCTTGGCCTGGACTCTCCCCCCCCCCCAAAACAAGCAAGCCTAGGGAGACAGTGGCAAGGAATAAACCTTGGGAGGAACCAGACTCAAGAGGGTAAAATTAGTATTTTATTTACGATTATTCATAGGCCTTTTCGAATGTCACTTGTTGTCCATCCTCGTTGTAGCTAGCTTTTCTTGCTTCACATCAGCACTGTCGGCACCCGCGATTTATCACCCTTCTTCAATGTATTTTGTTACTCCATTGAAATATCACTGTTCGCAGGGCAACCGTAGACATTTCCCATGTCGCTCCAACAAACGCTCATAGTCAGAGCCTGTTTCGGAGTCTGCCCTTTCTATCCATCATCAGAGACAGCAATTTTTTTCACCTGGTTTGCAATTGGAGAGTCCAGGCTTCTGAAATATCATTTTAGTGCAGAGCTGTCCATTGTGATCAGACCACACACCGCTCTTTGTTTCCTTTTCCTCCTCCTTGCCATTTCGCCCATGCTTTTAAATTGATAGTTGTTGTTTTTTTCCCCTTTCGTCCTCCAGCTGGTGAAAGTGCATGCCATTTACCTTGTGGGTTCAATCAATTACCACCTGGTTGCCCTTTTGATAATTTCCATCGCTCACTCTTGATTGTGACAACTGAGGCACTTTTCCACAGTTTGTGCAGTGTTTTGGAAGCAAGGGATTTGGTCTAATCTTATTAAGAAGTTTGCTTGACATGACTCCCTTGCAAACCGGCCAATCTGACAGTCCAATGCACACTCTTAGAGGAGGTGAGCACAAATCAATGGTCTGCAGCTAAGCAACTTATTATGCAAGTTTATATCGCTCCGCAGATGTATTTCTGGTTGTTTATTTGTTTGATTTGCCACACAGCCTAGCTGTCACAGCAGCCAGCATCAAGCTGTTCTCAAGTTCCTGAATTAACATTACAGATACATATGTTTTGTACTGTAAGCTGTGAACTTACTTAGTCACAACCATGTGGGCTACTGGGGAAAAAAATGGTTTGTGCTAATCTTGGAATTGTGTTGTGATGTCTAGCGGCCTGTGCCATCAAGCCATTGCAACTTGTCCAGAACGCTGCTGCTTGTCTGGTGTTCAACCAGCCAAAGTTTACCCACGTCACCCCTCTACTCTCCGCTCTGCGCTGGCTCCCCATTGCAGCACGCATCAGATTCAAATCACTGGTGCTTGCTTTTCAAGAGGCTAGAGGTACTACTCCCCCATACCTCCAGTCACTCATCACTCCCTACACCCCAGCCCCCAACCCCTCCGCTCCGCCTCCTCTGGCAAACTGTCTGCCCCATCCCTCCGGGTGCCTGGCAGCCGCTCCTCGCGGTCTCGCCTCTTCTCTGTCCTCGCTGGTGGAACGACCTCCCGCAATTGGTCAGGACCGCGGAATCACTTGGGATCTTCTGCAAGAGACTCAAGACCCACCTTTTCAGACTCCACTACCACTGAACTCTGTCCATCTAGCCAATTGTCATCACCACTGCCTACTTGTTCAACACTTTATACCCCTCCTTACTCCATTTATTATTTAAAAAATGGCTGTATTACTGCACTGATCTCTTGCGCTAACTATGATTGTTCCTACCATGTATTTATGCACATCTTGTAAGTCGCTCTGGATAAGAGTGTCTGCTAAATGCTTAAAATGTAAATGTAAAATGATGTTGTGTATTTACTTGTACATTTATTACAATGCAATGTATATTGATAGCAATGGTAGCAATGTTCGTAAAGCAAAATAAGATGTTCAGTAATATATCACAATTACGTTTGTGCTAATGCCCATCCGCCCGGCTGCGCTTCAATGAGACGACCGGGAGAGAACTTTTCGGTGGAGCGGTGGGGATAAGTACTGTCGGTTGTGGGGTGGGGGGATTTCAACATTCAATGTTACAAAGGCATTCTATGACAACGCAGTACTGCACAAACCAGCACACCTTACAGGAGATTTCTGTAAAACAGACGCATTTCATGAGTAATCATTTTCGGGAGGTTTTATATGATATGCGGGAGAGTTCCGAACTTCTGAGACTGCCTGTACTGAAGCCTAGAGTGGAGCTGATATCAACTACTCTAACTATCGCAAGGCAGACATGTTTTCAGAGAACTAAAGACAAAACTAATGACTTTGGAACCTTTGAGAACTTTGACTTTTATAAACCTAGAACTGCATCAGAAAGTGATGCAATACAATAAAAACATAAAAACCTGTAGGCCTGTCTCTCCCTGACTCCTCTCTGCCCTTATCTGATTCTCTGCTCTGCTGCTATGAGGTCCCTTAGCTGTCAAACATTACCATTATAAGAAAAGGGTCAAAAACGATACTAAAAACACAACACGCATAATCAAACAAAATGAAACAATTATGCTATCGTGTTCAGGATCATGTATAAAAATGCTTGGCAGGCCCAATTGACCATTATTTCGGCTAGCATGGTTAGAAGAAGAGCTCTCAGTGACTTTGAAAGATAGATGATTGTTTGGGAATGTTTGGCAGGATCTTCAGCGATGAAGACTGCTCGACTTGGTGAAGTTTTACAAGGAACAGTGGCTGATGATGTGCAGGTGATTTTTGGCATGCAAGACATGAGGGAAAGACATCATCAAGTAGGGGTGACCTTGACCATGATGTCCGTGCATAGCTTTGAGATGCAAGGCAAAATAGACAAGCAACTCTGAGTCTGTTGACTGCAAATATCAATCTAAGGCATGAACAGGCAGTTTCATTAAGAACAGTCCACCGAGAATATAACAGAGTGCATAAACCCCTTATTAAACCTAAAAATACACGTTTGTGAGTAAAGTGGTGCAAATAACACAGATAGTGGTTTACTGAGCAGTGGAAAAAAATAAGGTGGTCTGAACAGGTCATATCACTTCTCAACAATCAGACGAGTGCAAGTGTGGCGCACACCAAAATAAATCTACAAGCCAGAGTGCTTGTTTCCTACAGTAAAGGGTTCTGGTGGCTCTGTTATGGTGTGGGGTGCATTTTCCTAGCATGGTTTAGGTCCACACAATCCATTCAAGGGCAAGGTAAATGTCCCCAAAAATACAAAGCTGAGTGATCAGCTTCATCCTACGCGGAAGCATTTATATCCTAATGGAAGTGGTCTCTTCAAGGATGACAATGCCTCCACCCGCAGGACATGAGTGGTTTGATGAGCATGAAAATTATGTAAGCCATATTCCATGGCCATCTCAGTCACCAGTTCTCATACCAATTGAACACTTATGGGAGATTCAGGAGCGGCGCCTGAGACAGCATTTTGGACCACCCTTCATTGGAGGGATTCATTCCATCATTTGGTGTTTTCTTACCAAATGATGGAATGAATCCCTCCAATGGAGTTCTAGACACATTTTAAATCTATGCCAATGTGCATTGAAGCTGTTCTAGCGGCTCATGGTTGCCCAATGCCCTATTAAGACATTTATGTAGATGTTTCCTTTATTTTGGCACATACCTGTATATGCATGCACACACATTCAGGTTTGTCTCATGGTCAAAATTTCACATGAAGCAATGCTTTATTAATCCTCAACAAAATAAACACTGGCTTGTGATATTCTCAAGAAGGAATTGCTTATTGTCCATTTTAAAAGGGCTCTTCTAAACACTGTGACTGTGTCTAAACCCAGCATTTTAAATTTAAATGTATAAATGTAAATGTTTGTTTACATTTATGTTTCAGTAGTACATTGTGTATGCAATTGAAGACCAGACATTGATCCTTCCAGAGGCTATTGAGCTCTGAGAATGGATGAGATAATATATACAGCATGAAGAAAGGCAACAGTGCCTTAAAGTTAGCTGTTGGCCCTAAATTTTTGGGCAAGTTTATTGAGCCCGAGCCTTTCAGTGCTTCCAGAGGAAAATAAATAAATAAATAAATAGACACGGGCTGAGAATTAGTACCCTGCCTTAATGGCCCTTCTGTCCTGCTCACACCAGTTGAGGTGGTAGAGTTGATTTGCATCCACTATAAGACACGTTGGTAAGAACTGTGTAACTTTAGCTCAAAAGTAGAGCCGTAGATGGCACTCCCTATTGTTTGAAGCAGAAAATGTGTTTATTTGTATTATTTTCTTTATAATTAAGGCCTACTGCATCTTATCTAGCGACACTTTTATTGATACTGTGGTGTCCCCAGGGGTTGGGCGACACTCACGGACCTTGCAGAGGGCGTAGGCAAGTGCAAGAACACGGAGGAGGCCGTAATATAAGCAAAATGATGCTTTATTAAACAAACAAACACAAAACAAAGGGTGGGGTCTTCAGGGAATACAAACACAAAGGCCGCAATCCTTATCTCTTTGTCAATGTCCGTTCCAATCCAAAATCCAGGTCCAAGTCCACAATCCAGTCCGTAATCCAAATCCAAAGGGGGTCCTCAAAACAATCCAAATTTGTACACAAAAATCACACTCCAACAAACACTCTCTCCAAAACACTGGCTGGTCAGTCAACTTCACAGTTCTCTTTCTCTCCAAACACAATAACTCCTTCTAACTCATGTTCCTACTCCTCTCCACAGGTGCTGGGAGCGAGCTCTTTAAATAGGCCTTGCAATGGCTTTCAGCTGGTCGTTAGCTCCCATTGCCTGACTTCGTTCAGGTGTTGCTGTGGCTTGCTGGGAAATGTAGTGAAAATGGCTGCCATGTGTTGGAGGCCAGGCAGCCATTTTCTGGTGCAACCCTTTGGGCTGCCACACACCCTCCTCCTCAGCTCTGACCTCGGGAGGGCTGAGCGGCCTATGTCCAGCGGCCACCAGGAGGGCCCCCCTCTCCAGGTCCACTCAGGCAGTGCTCCACCAGGATCAAACGTCCAGATTCCCTCTCCATTCATCACCTGCAAGAACATCTGCAAGCTGTTAGGAAATGGCGAAAGTCGCTCACCTTGTTTGCCCCCAACTGGCCACATGTGGGTACTGGCTCTGGGCTTCATGGACCGGACAAGTACCAGTCTTGCTCTGGTCCTCACCAGCCTTCCATGGCTGCTCCAGCGAACCCTGTGCAGCCTTTTCCTCCATAGTCCATTCTTTGGCCTTTTCTTCCACGTCCCTTTTCCTTTCAGGGGGTCAGGTGGGGTAACTGGGGAAAACATGCTCTTCACAACACTGTTAATTTTGTCTTTGTCTTTCTTTGTCCTTTCCTTCAAATCACCTTTTCCTTTAACCGTCAGCCTGTTCAGTTTTCCATTTCTCTTCAAGGGCAAACCACCAATATCCACTTTTCTTCTCTCGTTCCTCAACTTCAGGGAAGGAGATATACTCACCACTTCAGGAGAGGGTTGGGTGGTCCACCAGGCCTCTGGTATTGCCAAGAGGCTTTCCTTCACACTATGGTCCCCCCATAGCTCCTCTAGGCTCCCTTGAAGGTCCGGCAGGCTGAGTGGGACTGAGGACCATTGTCCCCACTCCAATGGCTGGTCATCATCTCTTGCCAGCTCCCCTGGCTGTGAGTTCTCCACCTGCGTGCTAGAGTCTTTTAAATCGGGTTTAGGAGTCACAAATTCAAATTCCTCGCTCACCCTTTTCAACTGATCCTGTAGATCCAGCAGAGTGTCGGTTTGGTTTTTAATATTTGAAGAAATGAATTCTCGGTGGCCCGCTGCTGGGCTTCTTTCTGGTCCAGCCTCTCAGTTAAGACCTGTATTTCCTCTCGCATTAGAGGGAGCTCTTCATTTTGCTTTGTTCAGTCAGGAGGGCTGCAGAGGTGGTTTGGTGAAGTTCCTGCAAAACAAAAATGTTCTCTTCTTGTTCTTTTAGAACATACTTCACCTCTTCCAGCTGAGCCTCCAGCTCCCGCCTTCCCTCAATCTCCTGCTCCGCTCGGCTCCGGAGTTTCTCTGCCTCGGACGCATGGGTCTCCGCTGCTCTCTTTAGCTCCGCCTCCTTCTGGGCGAGCCTGTTCTGGACATCCTCCAAGGCCCTGGCATATTCCTCTTTAGCCTGGTCTTGGGACTCCTGGATGTCCCGACACTGTTGTTCTTTTCCTCCAACCTTTTTAGTGAGGTTACTCACCCGCTCTTCGAGCGCCAGGTTGTGGGCCTCTACCTGCCGCACTTCATTGCCCAGGGATGCTTTGTCCTTCTCCAGCTCCCCAGCCATGATTCCCAGCACTTTCAGGGAGTCAGTGTGCTCCTCCCGCAATTTCCCCAATGGCCAGCAGGTGGCGCTCCTCCGAGGTCCCCAACTCCACCTTCAGCTGGTACAGTTCAGTCTGGGCATTCTTCAGTTGTTGGACCTCCCGGAGGGTGACTCGCCATTGGTCCTCCACAATGGCCGCCCGCTTCTGGTTCTTCACCAGGGCTTCCTTCTGGTCATGACAGCATTGCTCCAGTTTGTGGATCTTGTCCTCTTTGCCCTTGATCACAACTTTTGCCTCTCCTAACTCTGACTCTAAATCAGCACACTTGTCTGCGACACTTTTATGCTGCTTTTGCGGCCTACCTGGGATCTTTTTACTCTTTTCCCTAGGGGGCACCACAGAGCAGGGGCCATCCTTCCTGGACTTTCTTCTTTTTGTCTTGCCCCTTCTTCCCCTCATGGAACACTCCCTGGTGGCCATTTCCATCAGATGGCCTCAGCACCACTTTGTGCCAGTTTGGCCTGCCTTGTTCCAGCCAAAAAGGAGCATTTGACACAGGACAGGACTTTCCAGGAAAACATGCTTCCAGGGACCGTCTTTTTGTGTGCTTTACCTCAGGAATGCGGATATCACCCTCTGCCTCCAGCCAAGCCTCCATGTCTCTTTCTCTAGCCCAGTCCCCTTCCATCATGACATCCTTCCCTTCAAACAATCAAATTTTCAATTTTTACTCACTACCTCCTCTTGCCTATAAGTGATGCCCTCTGCCCGCATTCTCCACCATATGTGGTGTCCCCAGGGGTTGGGCGACACTCACGGACCTTGCAGAGGGCGTAGGCAAGTGCAAGAACACGGAGGAGGCAGTAATATAAGCAAAATGATGCTTTATTAAACGAACAAACACAAAACAAAGGGTGGGGTCTTCAGGGGAATACAAACACAAAGTCCGCAATCCTTATCTCTTTGTCAATGTCCGTTCCAATCCAAAATCCAGGTCAAGTCCACAATCCAGTCCGTAATCCAAATCCAAAGGGGGTCCTCAAAACAATCCAAATTTGTACACAAAAATCACACTCCAACAAACACTCTCTCCAAAACACTGGCTGGTCAGTCAACTTCACAGTTCTCTTTCTCTCCAAACACAATAACTCCTTCTAACTCAAAACCCTACTCCTACTCCACAGGTGCTGGGAGCGAGCTCTTTAAATAGGCCTTGCAATGGCTTTCAGCTGGTCGTTAGTCCCATTGCCTGACTTCGTTCAGGTGTTGCTGTGGCTTGCTGGGAAATGTAGTGAAAATGGCTGCCATGTGTTGGAGGCCAGGCAGCCATTTTCTGGTGCAACCCTTTGGGCTGCCACACACCTTTGTCCTTTCCTTCAAATCACCTTTTCCTTTAACCGTCAGCCTGTTCAGTTTTCCATTTCTCTTCAAGGGCAAACCACCAATATCCACTTTTCTTCTCTCGTTCCTCAACTTCAGGAAGGAGATATACTCACCACTTCAGGAGAGGGTTGGGTGGTCCACCAGGCCTCTGGTATTGCCAAGAGGCTTTCCTTCACACTATGGTCCCCCCATAGCTCCTCTAGGCTCCCTTGAAGGTCCGGCAGGCTGAGTGGGACTGAGGACCATTGTCCCCACTCCAATGGCTGGTCATCATCTCTTGCCAGCTCCCCTGGCTGTGAGTTCTCCACCTGCGTGCTAGAGTCTTTTAAATCGGGTTTAGGAGTCACAAATTCAAATTCCTCGCTCACCCTTTTCAACTGATCCTGTAGATCCAGCAGAGTGTCGGTTTGGTTTTTAATATTTGAAGAAATGAATTCTCGGTGGCCCGCTGCTGGGCTTCTTTCTGGTCCAGCCTCTCAGTTAAGACCTGTATTTCTCTCGCATTAGAGGGAGCTCTTCATTTTTGCTTTGTTCAGTCAGGAGGGCTGCAGAGGTGGTTTGGTGAAGTTCCTGCAAAACAAAAATGTTCTCTTCTTGTTCTTTTAGAACATACTTCACCTCTTCCAGCTGAGCCTCCAGCTCCCGCCTTCCTCAATCTCCTGCTCCGCTCGGCCCGGAGTTTCTCTGCCTCGGACGCATGGGTCTCCGCTGCTCTCTTTAGCTCCGCCTCCTTCTGGGCGAGCCTGTTCTGGACATCCTCCAAGGCCCTGGCATATTCCTCTTTAGCCTGGTCTTGGGACTCCTGGATGTCCCGACACTGTCGGTTCTTTTCCTCCAACCTTTTAGTGAGGTTACTCACCCGCTCTTCGAGCGCCAGGTTGTGGGCCTCTACCTGCCGCACTTCATTGCCCAGGGATGCTTTGTCCTTCTCCAGCTCCCCAGCCATGATTCCCAGCACTTTCAGGGAGTCAATGTGCTCCTCCCGCAATTTCCCCACGGCCAGCAGGTGGCGCTCCTCCGAGGTCCCCAACTCCACCTTCAGCTGGTACAGTTCAGTCTGGGCATTCTTCAGTTGTTGGACCTCCCGGAGGGTGACTCGCCATTGGTCTCAACAATGGTCGCCCGCTTCTGGTTCTTCACCAGGGCTTCCTTCTGGTCATGACAGCATTGCTCCAGTTTGTGGATCTTGTCCTCTTTGCCCTTGATCACAACTTTTGCCTCTCCTAATTCTGACTCTAAATCAGCACACTTGTCTGCGACACTTTTATGCTGCTTTTGCGGCCTACCTGGGATCTTTTACTCTTTTCCCTAGGGGCACCACAGAGCAGGGGTAGTCCTGGGCTTCCTTCTTTGGGTCTTTCCAGCCGACTTCTTCCCTCATGGAACACTCACTGGGTTGGTGGCCATATTCCATACAGCAGATACACCACAGGGCACCACTTTGTGCCAGTTTGGCCTGCTCCTTGTTCCACACCTCCTGACTCATCTCACACAGCACTTTAGACACAGCAGACAGGCTCTTTTCAGGAACATTGGGCATGCTTCCATTGTCCGTCTTTTTGTTTGCTCTGGCAACCTCAGGAAGGCGGATATCACCTCTCTCTGCTCCCGAGACAAGTGCTTCTTTCCCTCTTTCTCTAGCCAAGAGAAGATTTTCGGATCTGACATCCTTCCCAGTTTCAAACACTCCATTTTCAATTTTTTAGTACTACTACCTCCTCTTGCCTATATATGATGCCCTCTGCCCGCATTCTCCACCATATGTGGTGTCCCCAGGGGTTGGGCGACACTCACGGACCTTGCAGAGGGCGTAGGCAAGTGCAAGAACACGGAGGAGGCCGTAATATAAGCAAAATGATGCTTTATTAAACGAACAAACACAAAACAAAGGGTGGGGTCTTCAGGGGAATACAAACACAAAGGCCGCAATCCTTATCTCTTTGTCAATGTCCGTTCCAATCCAAAATCCAGGTCCAAGTCCACAATCCAGTCCGTAATCCAAATCCAAAGGGGGTCCTCAAAACAATCCAAATTCGTACACAAAAATCACACTCCAACAAACACTCTCTCCAAAACACTGGCTGGTCAGTCAACTTCACCGTTCTCTTTCTCTCCAAACACAATAACTCCTTCTAACTCACGTCCCTACTCCTCTCCACAGGTGCTGGGAGCGAGCTCTTTAAATAGGCCTTGCAATGGCTTTCAGCTGGTCGTTAGCTCCCATTGCCTGACTTCGTTCAGGTGTTGCTGTGGCTTGCTGGGAAATGTAGTGAAAATGGCTGCCATGTGTTGGAGGCCAGGCAGCCATTTTCTGGTGCAACCCTTTGGGCTGCCACAATACGTATTGCAGGGAGCCACATTTACTGATCTTATCTAATTGATCATTGGGCCTGATTAAACACAGCATTACACCGGGATTGGCTTTGGAGCATGGGGGGTGGGGGGTAGTATGGACAGCCCTACTGCAAATAAATGCAGTCAGTTCTGAATATCGATCCAAGTATTAATTTCAAACTGAGATCAGGCTTGTTTTGGCTGGTCTAGCTTCCAACTGACATTTTTCATACGATTATTTTTAACTAAATTTTTTTATAAAATGACATGACAGAAAATGACAATGTCTCATCGACATGGAATAACAATGGTAGGAGTGCCTTGCTTTACCAGCCACCCTACCGACCATGTGAGAATAAAATTCATAGACCTTGTCTTGCTCCCTGTGGCACAAAAACCATCACAATTGTCCTGTTACATGAAAATTATGGAACCCCTGCCATCCGACTTGCTGAAACGAGGGATATTTGTCTCCTTCAGGAGCTGGACGTGTTTCCAGATATGACGTCTTTTCATAATTCTTGGCAGACAGGCGGTTTTAAACCTGCCTCCTGTTCCAACAGTACATTTATTTTTATCCTCCAGACCCACCAACACAAGTTTCCAGTTCTTTTTCTTCTTTGCCTAATTATTATATCAATCTAGCAGAAGGTTTTAATTGTAAAAAGTTGTTTATTCTCTTCACTTATCAGTGATTTAAAACTATGATTATAATGATGATTCTGATGATGATTATTATTAAAATGAGAAGAAAGATTAATGAATAAAGGACCTACTTAAGACTTGCTGAGTAAATGTTAGAAGAAAAAAAGATCAGGTGTTTCTTGATAATGATACTTTATTGTTTGTTTTTTTAATCAAAAAGTTATAATCAGTCTCAGGTTGCACATCCAGATAAAGAAATGGTGGTTTGTGCAGTGGCACCCCATGGTCAGGAATCAAAATTTGACCCTACTGTGAGTCCCACAGGGTGACCCATAACAGGGAGGGAGGGATACACTCAACAGGGTATTCCACGCCACACTGTGCAATAGCGCCTCCTCTGGTCTGTTGGGCACCTGCAGTGTGCCTGCATTGGCTGTACAGGAAGTGCAGTGCTCCAGAACAACAACTAAACAGCTCAGTTGGTGGGCTGCAGTGAAAAGAAGTGGCGGCTCATTGGCAATCTCCCAGATTGATGGAGGATAGGGCTGGGTTTACAAATAGGATTGAACATTTTAAATCGGTGAACAATTAACAATCAGTAACCTCCAAAATGATTCACACTCTTGAAAAAGTGAGCAAAGAAGGCTGTATAAAGAAAAGAATACAGATAATGAGCTGCAGTATTGTATGCTAAAAGCCATAGTGTGCGTCCAAGATGGCGAATCTCAGCTGTGCATGTGTATGCTGTGTTTGATGTATCTTGACAGTTTTATGAGTTGTTTTTTTCAAAATTATGAGCTTTGATCATTTCTCATTTGCCTGAGATAAGCTACAATTGCGAGGTCGAATCTCACCTGTTCTCTACATGCGACGGTCCTTCCCCTGTCCACCTGCTGCTCTATCTGAGCACCTGCAACTGCTCCTGGGCTTTTGTGTCCTGCTGTCCCTTTTCCTGTACCCTGTATATACTTGTTTGTCTGTCTCTCGGGTTTCGGCTGTTCCTGGGGCTCATCAACATAGCTAGCTTATCGGTGGTGAAGGATCTGGCTGGCTGGCTACCTAGCTAACTACTGTCCACCCAGCTAGCGCTGTTCAAATCTGTTCCCAAACAATTTGATTTACTGTTTATTAACATCAAGCTATCAAGCAGCTGCTCTTTAATGTGCGCTGGGTGTTTTAGGCCTCCCTCAGCTTCTACCTGTACCTTAACTGCTCTAAGCTCACTTATTGCCCCCTACGCTAAGTCTGAGTTTGTTTTGCTAGGTGATCTCAATTGGGACATGCTAAATCCACCCGACTTAGTTATGCAACAATGGGACTCCCTAAATCTCTCAACTAATCCCACAAGGTACAACCCCAAGCACCCAGAAATGGCTATGCTTCTGGATGTTGCTCTCACTAACACTCCCTACAAGTATCAGTCTGATGTTTCCTGCAGCGACATAAGTGATCACTGCTTTATTGCGTGTGTTTGCACAGGTCGCTCGGTTAAACATCCTGCTGTGATTTGCCAAAAGCGCTTGATTAAATCTTTCAATGAGCAAGCACTTTTACATGACTTAGCCGTTGTAAAATGTTAGATAATCAGCCTGATTCCTTCTGTTGAAGATGCATGGGCATTTTTTGCTGACCTCTTCAGTAACATTATGTCCAAGCACGCCCCCATCAAGAAGATGAGAATTAAAAATCGTTTCAGCATCTGGCTTGACAGTGATCTGGCAGAGATGCTTCACCATAAAAACTTTACCTGGCAGAAGACTCGGTCCTCAAAATCTCGGGCCGACTGGCCACAGTTCAGGGAAGCCAGGAATCAGTGCACTCAGGCTATTGGGAAAGCACAGATCTGTTACCTTAAAGAACAGTTCTCTATGTGGGGCCAACCACAGTAAGTTCTGGAAAACAGTGAACGGGTTGGAGAACAAACCCTCTGCATCTCAGCTGCACAAGTCAATGAACGTTTATGACATCATTGTCACCGAAAAAGGCTGAGCTTTTTAATCGCCACTTTATTAAGTCGGGATACTTGTACCTCCCTGCTGCATCATCGCTACAAATGCAGCCACCCCCAGCCCAGACAGCCTTACGAAATCTTCTCCTCCTTCCGCTGTTACTTCAGCCCCTCCTCCTTTACACACTTTCTCCCTGCAGCCAGTTACTGGGGCAGAGGTGTTAGATGGGCTCCTGAGACTATAACTGAAGAAGCCAGCAGGGTACGATGGCTTGAATCCACTTTTCTCCAAGATCACAGCCCCCATAATTGCAGCTCCCATCTGTCACCTTCTGAATCTCTCTATACACACTGCAGAAGTTCCCACTTCTTGGAAGGCAGCTGCTGTATGCCCATTAGTTACTGTGTGAGATCAAGCTGACCCCAACTGTTACAGACCTATATCCATCTTGCCCTGCATGTCAAAGGTACTGGAGGAATTTGCCAATAAGCAATTGACTAGTTTTCTGGGCAACCACTATGTCCTCTCAGTGATGCAGTCTGGCTTCCGCTCTGGCCATGGGTGTGCCACAGCAGCTGTCAAGGTCATGACATGACATTACTTCTGCTCTTAACAGCAACATTTCCTGTGCTGCTATTTTCATTGATCTAGCCAAGGCCTTTGATACTGTAGATCACTCTATTCTCTTCAGTAGGCTTAGGAACATTGGTGCTTGTGATGAATCACTCGCATGGGTTGTCAATTATCTTTCCGGAAGGTTGCAAGTGTGTCAAGTCAGTCCAAAAATGTTCTGTCGCAGCCTTTCTCTGTTGCTGAGGGAGTCCCCCAAGGTTCCACACCTGTTTGTATTCGATGGGTAGCTGCACACGTCGGAAAATTTGGCGAGTGATGTTGCATTACGGGCCTAAATCATCCACACTGCTTCTATTTCAGCTTTATGTTGTCATGCTGATTCCTTTGCTGATAACAATAATATATACCAACAGTATACCAATGTGGAAAAATATTTACCCAGACACTGTGATAGATTTTGACCACAAACTGGTCTTTGTCAGGCATGTAGAAAGAACCCATAAGATAGTGAGTGTATCTATAGGCTCACCTGTGACTAAAAAAAAGGCGGATCTCCAGAAAGTTCCTTGTCATTTGATAATGCATTTATATATTTTTAAAAAGGCCATTGGGCCCAAGACTAATCATGTTTCTTGTGCATGGTTTAGTTCATATTTATTTGCCATATTTCCTAATAGGATGCTGGGATATATGGCAAAACATATTGACAATAAATCAAAGGAGGTTATATTGATGTTATATAATGCCTTTGTCAGACCTCACTTAGAGTACTGTGTGCAGTTCTGGGGACCACACTACAAGGACGATATAGAAGCTCTTGAAAAACTGCAAAGAAGGGCAACTAAATTGGTACCTGGTATGAAAGGTAAAAGTTTTGAGGGTAGACTTAAGGCACTCAATCTATACAAGTTTAGGAAATTGAGATTTAGTGGGGATTTGATTGAAGTTTTTACATTCCCAAAAGGGATTAGCAAAGTGAACTCCCAAAGATTATGTTTGGTTATCAGAAGAAAAGGCCACAGGTGGAAATGATTTAAAGGCAAATTATGCACGGATATTAGGAAGTTTCATTTTTACACAGCGTTGTCACAGCTAGAAACATCTAACCAGGTCAGGTAGTTGAGGCAGAAACACTTGGGGTATTCAAATCCAGGCTGTACTGTACAATGAATTTTTTGTGTGGTGCAGTATCAAAAACTGTTCTAATGAACACAAGTTACCACAATTTAAATAGCCACTTCCTTGAAAAAAACTGGAATAAGAGCTTTTTTAAAAAATGGTTCCACAGAGTTTTAAGGGAAAATCTCTTTATACTTAGTATCTTTGCTACCTTAAAAAAATATATATTAAAGTGAAAAAAAATAAAAATAAGAAGAATCCAACTTTATAGCATCAACAGTCTAGCAGTCACCACCCAAGGATAAACAAAACACCATTGCCAACACCAGTATTTCTTTGCCAACTGCCTACTGGTGTCTGGCTTCAGGATCAAATGCCACCTACTGCTAGCACTTGAAATAACTGTTGCTTCCCCCTAATATTCTACAATGCATAAGCATTTTGCTTCCAGCAGCCTTTGAAGCTCCGGTATCTGTCTCACTCAGCATTTTGCTTTGGAACAACCCTGAGGTTTTAACAGAGTGGACCACTGTCACCCTCGGAGAGAACACAGTGTACCTGCGTCTGTCGAATCCACTCCCGGATGAAACATATTGCCAAATAAAAAAAGTGATTTATTCATTGAAATGCATTGCTTCCTCCCGTATACATAGAGTGGATGTTGACCATCACAGATTCCATGAGGTAGCGTGCACGTAAAACACATTCCTGGTCTGTGGTGTACCCGGGTTGCCAAGGACCGAACCCCCGAGCATGTCTAGAGGATATATTTCTTTATTAAAAACCATCCTTTCATGCCGCATTTTGCAGATGAGAGGTTTTACATATTGCGTATGATTGTGGGAGATTGTCATCTTTTGCCTTCTATGGGGAAGATGCTGCTAGCTAACAGAATTAGGCTAAATTGAATTCAAAATGCATGCTAAATTGAATATCTTTTCAAGCATTGGCAGGTTGAAGTCCACGTAATCTGGTATGTGAATCGCAGGCGAACAGAAGGCGCTCAGTACCTGTCACAAGAAGTTTCCAATGAAAAGCATTCAGGCAAACTTTTGCTGGAGCCATTCTTTAGGAAAAAAATCATCTGTTTTACATATGAAAGAACGTATCAGCACACTGCTGTTGCTTGAGTACGCGGCTAAATGCTTTCTACATGAGAACAATCACGACTTCAGCAGTTTGTGTACACCGTAGCTTCTCTTTCTTTCTTCCCCCCCCCCCCATTCGCTTGGCATTTTCCCATATAAGTACGAAGCATGAATCAAAATGGCTTTGATGTCACTGACCTTTTCTTAACCATGCAATCTGGATCTACAGTCCGCAATCTGATCTACAATTGGGGTATGGCATGAAAAGCTGGCCTTTTCGATATATCACAGGATAAATGAATCATGTGAACCTGATATTATTTTGTTGATGTATTACACGATGGGCACGATGCTGACATGTTGCGTAATGATGACATGCACTGTATGGTCTGCCCTCTTAGGCCAGCTTAGTCTTCGGTGCACTGTTTATTGGCCGTCGTGAATTACACGAAAACGGTGAAATAAAACAAGCATTTTGAAACCTAGCTTTACACTCTTTTCACCACGGCCATAATCCTCTACAATATCCCTTATCTGATCGTGAGTGCAGCCTCTAGTCAGAGATTTATACACATCTGCCCCCCTCATCTACTGTAAAGCTGTTATGATACTCTCAACCTAAGAGCTGGATGTCGATAACCCGACAGAGATTGAGAGAAAAAAATATAAAAAACCTGGTCCTCTGCTTCCATTTGTTGTTATTGTCGCAGTTACTGTAATGCTCCTTGCAGGCAGAGTTGTATGTTTGGGTTTCTTGGAATTACCTAAATCTGAGATTAATATGGAAAAAAATGTTTTAAAAGTTGTGGCACCTCACCTTTGAAGAAGTGTTACTTATTGTAAAAAGAAATCCCCGGTCTTGTGTACACCAGTTTCAGGCTTGTCACATCCTCTCAAAGTAGGGGGAAAGGCATGTTCTGATAGCTTTACTGTGGTTTTACATTCTTTAGTTCAGAAAAGGCAGTGAACACAATTATTCCTCCTCAATTACAGCAGCTAAATCCTCCCAACTGCTTAGTAATCGTCCAGTAGGTACTCCACAGATTCCAAGGCAATTTATATTTAGCTCATTGCAGCTTTACTGAGAGGTCTATAACAATTGTATTGGACCAGGGGTTTTGGTGTCACACACACCTGGCATTCCAACATATTTTTTTTATTATTATTTTTAGAATAAAATTAATTATATTATAATTTTCTAGGTCAATATTATGAATGTAGTGTGCATAAATATGGATTATCTGCAATGAAATATGTTTCATTGGGGAATTACTTTTCAATGCAAAACATAGCAGTGTTCAGCACTTTAAGCAAGCCACGGACATATTTTGAGGACCAGGGACCAGGAGGATGCATAGATAGTGAACTTAAAGCAATTTTTTCTGAAGAGTGGTGAAATTGACGCCTGTGGACGACTGTAAATTGACTGCAATAGAACTACTGCACTAAGCTGCAGTACATACTGTAACCACTGAAAATGGGTTTGAGGCAGAAGTGACAAAGACAAGCCTGCAAGAGCAAGCAGAGCAGGGATGCAGGGCTTTATTTAATAAGTCAAATTTAAATTGTGCATGAAGCTTTGTTTATGTTACTAATTTTAATTAATCACAAGATAAGAGGATAAGGGTGTATGCTAAATTATGTAATTGTAATTGTACTAATTATTCAAAAAAGTGCCCTTTGGTATGTGTCTGGTTATAGGTTGTGCTACACTGGTGGGCCTAGGTGGAGGTGGGTGGGTGCAGTGGTTGGGCGTGAGGGTATGTGATGGTGGTGGTGGTGGGGGTGTTGTTGTATAGTATAGCCCTGCCTAACTGAAATTTCACCAGCCACCACAGTATTGGAAAATCACAAAGATATTAAAAATATGGAACAAACAACAACATGCACTATCATGATCTTCAGACAATCAATGGACAAACAGCCATCTAGCTAGCTAATTGACTTATCAGTTACTGCTTGTAAAGGGAGGGGGTGCACTGAATAGAATTGATTTGCTCAATTGCTCCATAAATCTGATCCAGTTGTTCTCACCGTCTCTGATACATGCCACTAAATTACTCCCAGACAACATTGTGGGCAACTTTGAAAAGGCAATTTTAGCTGAGATCTCCCTGCATTTTTCTGCTGAAACAAGGCCTTTGGAGTGGAGCCCTCGTTCTGAGCAGGTGTATCCGTTCCCGGCATGTTTCCATTTCTAAGTAGGTCTCTCGAGGATGTGTTTGCACTTCAGAGCTACCAAATTCTTTAGCTGTTATGCACTTACCTGGAATGTGCACGGGAGTTGGTAAATGAACCGGGGTTCAAACAGAAACGTTTGCATTCTATGAATGTAAATGTATGCCACTGCTCAGTATGTGCATGTGTATGGAGTTGACTGTATACAAAACCTGCACCTCACCTATGGGAACCTTTTATCCACTCCATTGCTTTGATGTCAGTGTTATTACATCGCTCGAAATGATGCATTGCTTATTATCTCCAGGTCACCCTCAGAATACCTGAGCCTGCATTTGTTTAGCAATGTGTAACATTAATATGTGTGCATAGTGTATGAAAGGGAATCTTATTAGTGTTTTGGCAAAGACAAAAGAAGACAGAAATGTGCAATGTTACCCTTTCATAGATTAAAAGAACAGAATTAATCTGGAACAAATGGCCATGCAGAGTACTTCATAGTCAGCAGTTGGGGATAATTTGAGAGTCTGTTGAAATAGCAAACAGCAAAGAGAACAAAACAGTCAAAGGGCTTTAATATCATAATGCAGAAGATTCTTTTTTCTTTTTATGATTTTTGAAAATGTTTAATTGACTTTTAATTTACAAGAGAGTGCAGGTTATAGGTGCTTGTGTAATGCTCACAGTGGAACTAAACAATAACTGGGAATTGTGTTTTCATGGACCCTGATACCCCTTAAATGTAACCTGGTTGGTTCAATGTTGGATATTGGAGCTTATGAACAGTAACAGATTGGAGACCAACACGAATCTATCAGCCAGTGTTGGCCACATATTCCCCCAACAGTATCTTATCAGTCAGCAGCCAATGTTGGCATTCTGAAGGTCCCAATCAGTTTCCCCAGACAGATGGTTTTTCTTTTGGACAGAACTGTGGCTAACTCATGGCAATTGACTGAGTCAAAATGGCTCTGTGTTAAATACCAGCATTAGCACAGAGCAAGACACACCTATTATGGATAAACATGTGACTATCAGTCAGCAGCCTCTGTTTGCCAGGGATTGATACATTATAATAGCTCAACAATTAGTCAAATGTTGTTTGGCAAAGAGAAAACCACATTAAGGGCCAACTTGGATGATTTCGATGGTCCATTGCTGTGACCAGGGTTGGAGCGTCCTTGTTGGCCCTTTGGGTGGTGAAGCCCACTGCCAATATTGGCTCACTGACAAAAATGAAACAAGGTCATCATTGAGCCAACAGGGTCATTTTTATCGGGTATAGGTTTAATACATGTTTTAAACATGTATTACAGTGCACATTTTTACAATGAGTCTACACAATGGGCAATTAGGCCACTGCCCATTACATGTATCACATGCTTCTTTGGATTACATATGCCTGGATTCAATCAGCATTTTACTCAGTCACTTTTTTCATGTTTTTAGAGATCATTTTTGGGATAGCTAAACTTGCCAAACTATATTTGAGAAGAGGGGGGGGGAAATCATGCTAAGGATGAATGTTGACTGAATTCAGGTCATGGATTTACAGCAGTTTATTGCTTGTATATGTTTAATTCAATTCTAGAAGTAGACTACTGTATTACTAACCACTGGTCAACTATTCTTGATGGCTGTAACATGAATTACTGGTTCAATATGGCCTTACACCACCAATATTATTATGCTATTAATAATAATTATGGTAATAATTATGCTTTAATGCCTTTTAAAATATTCTTCATAATTTTACCCTCTGCATAAGCTGTCCTTATACTGCATAACTCAAACCAAATGGAAATGATACAGGCAAGTATCAGGGATGAATTAGGGATGAACATTGAAAATGAGTGCAAGCTACAAATGTTTTGATACAGGGCATCAGCGTATTGTTAATGCAATGTGTCTATGTTTTTTGTATCGGTCCCTACTCAAATAAACATGAAATAAATAAATAAGTCAATTGTGCAGAAACAACAAATGCCTACTTAATCATGACACATTCAAGGTATGAAAACCTCTCTAAATTGGCAGTTTGATATGCATCTGAAATGGTAGGTGTGTGTACTCATTTAAAGTGTGGTATCAATTCATTATGCACATTGTTCTCAAACAGGTAGGCCTACTCTTTTTGAGGCTTTGATATTATGTGTATCAATGATATGTATTACCTAATGCTACTGAAATATGAAGAAAAAAACATTTTTAGGTCACACTATCATATTTAATCAGGATACTTAAAAGCAGGCATGTTGCTTCATATTAATTATTTATTCATATTAATCACATAATTTGCCCATTCGACTGATGATGAAGAAAACAGTAAAATCCTCAACTATTTTCTCTCATACTAAGGTAATTTACTGTTAACACTTTGTACATGTTGGGTTTCAGAGGGAATTTTTCGGGTGGGCAGTGGGGACACAAAATTCGAGGTCATAAGCTTATCATATCATCCCTTAGTCACGTTACAAAAAAATGTCCAAGCCTCAAAAACACTCACAAAAGAAGTGATTTTCTTACATGGGCCTCATCAATATTTTTGTCACCTTGTTAGGACAATTCTAAAATAAAATGACAATGTCTTAGAAACATCCTGTTCCTGAACAAAAACAGGTGCCTGTCTGGGCATCCACAGTGAAATAATGATTTTAGTAATAAAATTTTAAATAAAAACTCCCATTGAAACTCCTCTAATGCTGTGAAAATGTTGTGGTTACACAATTTGCTATTTGAAATAACAGTCGGAACATAATCTCTGTACATCTCCGTTGACTAACACAGTGAGCCCCTGCTGCAGGATGTTACAGTGAGGGACATTATCTCTCTCCATTTCTCCTGCAGTACACAGAAGGTGGCATATTAGCTCACGATGATCCACAGCTTATTATGCAGCAAAGGACTATATCACATTCAGCCTTTCAAATGCAGCTGTCACTGTTTATTATTGACAATATTTCGAGGAGAGAACTCCAGCCCGGGAAGATCCCCTCGCCTCAGCTATTGACCTGTGTTTATGTAAGGAGACCTGACTAACCCTCTCCCCCTCACATGATCCAAAATGTCATGGTTTTACGTTTCACGTCTGAGGATGAATTAGATACAACCAATTCTTTAGGAGTATTATAGGCAACCCTGAGCTTCATTGTACACTATTCCCCAATGGTGTTGTTGGTGATTTATTTTAGTACCGGTGATTCAAAAACAATGAATAATACATGAGGTAAACAGAGGACTGATCTCGTTTGCTTTGCTCACATTATGTGGGGGCAGCGCTAATTTCCACTGTGCTGGCTGAACTGTGTATGATTTGTATGAATATGTAAATGTCCCTGTTTCATAAATTGGGGGTAATATTCCCTATGGATCTCTGTGGTTCTGCAGGATTTCTACGGGGATGGTTACCCCCTTTTTATCTTTAAAGTTCAATATCAGTCGGTGGCATGATCACACTGAGCTCAGCATTTCGTTCTACAGCCTAGGACGAACACAGTATAAGATACAGGCTATGGAATGTACCAGAAGGCACACTGCAAGGCATGGGGGACCATATTCACCCCCAATTCAACCAGCACTGAATATTAATTGGGTAGGGGGGTGAATAATGCAGTAGAATTAAAGCACAGTTTGGTCTGCTTTAATCCCTGCTAATTATTTTGAAAGCTTGGATTATGATGGACCTCTTGATATCAATGCACTGTTAAATACGTCGCAGAGTTGTCATGTCTTGCCACTTGTTGGAGTGGAGCCCGATATTTTGTTTTGCATCTGACCACATAGCACATAGCAGCTGAAATTGTACATATGTTGTGTGAAATATGCATGAAAGAGTGAAAACGTTTTCCAGGGGACACGCAACGCTGCAGTAATTGCATGGGATGTGTATACATTACTAAAATGTAGGCTGCTCTTTGGCAGTGCTGTGCCACATGCATGATTTGTTATCAAAGGGGCCCCTTAGTCAATTTGAGGAAATAAAACTTAATTAGTGGAAAAGAAAAAGCAATCCCAACTGATAACTTGTTGATTGCTTAAACAGAACAAGAGCTCAAGCAGAAACTGAGAGAAATTGATGGGGCTTTGGAGCATACACTGGGAAAACACACAAGAGGCCATGGTTTCCAGAATGACAAAATTCCAAGCACAATAACAATGTGTACTGTTGATGTGGGAATATCAGCAGTGCAGTTGGTAACCTTGTGTGGAATGTGGAAACCCTCCCCTATGCAAAATAACACATTTACTAACATTTATATACTGGGCTAAACACAACCAATGTGTTCTTAATGAGGGTGCAGTTAATTATACTTCACTAAGCATTCATAGCCAGACTGTATCGTTACTTTAATATGGTGTGGAAACAGCTGTTCTGATGTCAAAAAAACATGGATGCAGCATCATAGTCATGCAATGTCGAGGCCCTGCTAAATTACAATGTGCTCTGAATTTATTTTCAATAACTTAACTCTATACCATGTTGTGATGATTTGAAATATATATATCTGGTCGCACTTTACATTAAGTGGCCCTAATAGCTGTGTAATTAGACTGTAAATAGAAAGTAGGTACAGTGCAACTAAGATGTATGTATAAACTTTTACATTGGATTTATAACTGTAAAAACGGTTTGTAGATCATAATTAAGTCCCGACAATTCACAATTGCAAGTGCTAATACATTCGCCCTTTCCTCCACCATCATGCTATAAACTTCAAACATTCAAAGTTCAACATTCAAATTTTAGATATCAGCTTTTACTATTGTACAAATGTACAATGTAACAATGTGTAGGTACACAGTAGTTACACTGTACCTACTTATGTAGTTACATTGTACTTACACAGGTATTCAGGACACTAAATGTAAAGTGGGACCAATTATCCATTTCTAATTTTATAATAGTTAGCGGTAGCTAGAACTTTCCACTGTAAACTAATTGTTCTGCATCATGGGAGCAATTCAACTTATCTTATGAAAGAAGGATGAGGTTATGCTGTCAAGTGAAAAACTAAATGGATAAGACATTAGCCATCCATTACAGAATATGTGTATGTAATTACGAAATCCGTTGAGCTCCAACTGAACAGAATTCAGTGTATACTGCCCTTAACTGATTTCCATTCACCCACTTAAACAAACCTCATATTGGGATTGATGTGTTACATGTTTCCGGAACATGCAATGTGTTTAGTCCAGTATTTCATTTTCTCCCACACCACTTTGTTGCATAATTTATTTTATTTAACGAATCTTTAACCAGGCAAGTTAATTGAGAACAAATTCTCATTTACAATATCGGCCTGGCCAAGAGGCCAAACACAGAAAACATATAATATATTGACAATGTCCATGATCAGATACTTAAAAACAGGAACTGAAACAAGATTGTCCAATCTCAGGGTTTTTTGCAGATCATTCCAGTCTGAGGCTGCAGCATGCTGAAATGAGGAGCAGCCCAGAGTAGTGCTGACTTTGGGGGTGAATAATTGGATGTAGCTGGCGGATCTGGTTTTGTAGGCAGGATCAGATTGTTTTAGCAGAGATGACAGGTACCAGGGAGTCAGTCCAAGAAGGGATTCGTAGATGAGAATAGTCCAGTCAAGTTTCCGTGTAGTATGAACTAATGTCCAGTTTACAGAGGAATAGAGGTTGCAATGGTGTGTTCTCTAGGGGGCACTGGTAGTGAGCCTGATGGCTGAATGATAGAGAACAAGTGCAGCCTTGGGAGCAGATTTGTAGATCACATCTCCATAATCCAGTATTGGGAGGATGGTCATCTGAACCAGTGTCAGCTTGGCAGCAGGGGTGAAGGTGGACTTATTTCTGTAGAGAACTCCAAGTCTTGCCTTGATTTTTGCCTGAAGTTTTGAGATATGTAATGAAAATGAAAGAGTGGAATTCAGCCAGACACCAAGGTACTTGTATGATGAGACCAAATGAAGCTCAGACCCATCTAAAGTGGTGATCTGTCGGGAGCAGGGAGATGACTTCCCCCAAAAAAACATAACTTTTGTTTTCTTGGAGTTTAAGACGAGGTTTAGGGCAGAGAAAGTATGCTGTATATGGTTGAAGTTTTGCTGGAGCTTATCTAAAGCAGAGTCCAGGGATGGTCCAACAGAGTATAGCACTGTGCCATCTGCATAAAGATGGATGAGAGATTCGCCATCTGATTGCTATATTATTGATGTAAAAGGAGAACAGTGAGTGGGCTAAAATAGAACCTTGCGGGAATCCCTTCATGACCGGAATAGGCTGGGATGTTATGTTTTCTGCCCTCGGATCTAGTCTGAAAGATAGTTATTGAACCAAGCCAGTGACTGCTCATTGATGCCAACATTTTCATCAATCTGGACAAGTGAATGCTGAGTGGATGTGGGATCAAGTCACTTGTTTGATCAAAGGGCAGGCTGAATGGAAATGGGCTAAGATCTCCTCCTCTCAGTGGATGAAAGTGGATGCCTTCCATGCCCTAGAATTTCTGCAGAATTGAGAGACTTTTTCTTGTCTCAGGAAGAATGGGCATTAATTACATCATCAAGAAACCCATTTCCCTTTCTTTCCCAGTGTTACTTTCAGTGTTGTCTATTGCTGATACAGCCTTACCTTGTATTAATGCACATCTTGTAAGTTGCTCTGGATCCCTTAAAATGTAATGTAAAATGTAAAGGGTCAGAATTCCTAGTATGCATTCCTGATCTGTGGAGTTTTGTCTCCAGGTCTTTGACTGTTTTCCAAAATCAACTTTAGCTTTTCTCACAGCCTTAGTGCATTTGTTTCAGCCTGAAGGACAACCAGTCATGAAACAGTGATCACTAGTTATGTAATTGCAGAAGAAGACATTAGACTGATTCTGTACCATTTAACCAAAGCAAGGTCATGGAAAAAGGCTTGCTCATTGACACATAATAGGGCAGAACCAAACTATTTCCTTCTTCAGTAATACGGTTTTCAGAATTCAGGCAGTGGAGAATACTTGTTTCTTCATAAATGTTTCACATGTGTTAAAGATTTATAAATATTTGAATTTATCTTATGGCCACGTTGTTAATACTGTGCTACAGTACCTTGGCTATTCTTAACTGCCATTTTCAGGTCATAAAACATGTATTGGTGTACTCCACCTACTTCACCACAAGTATATTACATGCAAAATGTTTTAACAATGTTTCATGCCACATTATGAATGTACGATACCTGTGATAAAAAAGCACAGTGAAAAAAAAATACAGATGCATTCCTGTTAAATACTCAGTGTTGGGTTGTAAAAGCCATCTCTTGGACAGAAGGCTGGAGTACAAAGACTCTATGTGAGGTTCAATTGCTTTCCATATATGGTGTAGGCCATTAAAGCATAGAAATGTCACTGGGTGACCTCTGGCACTGAGGCATACTTTTAAGCCAGCATTGGTAGGGGAGCAAGAGGGCCACAATCAGGAAGCGGCTAAACCATGAAGTTCAAGGCTTGTGCTTTTCAATTTATGGGATATGTATAAGCAGATGGCTACTTTAATGTGAACCGCAGCAGAAACCTCGCTTTGGAAGGCAGATGAAGGACCTGAAGTATGTGCTCATGACTTCCCTCTCATTAACCGAGTCATTTTGTCTTCCTCACATCTATATTTAATCCATTAAACTGATTGAGCTTGCACATGAACATGGTGACCGAAAGAGGAGATAAAATGACCTCTTTCGCTCCTGCTCAAGACTTGACTCTTAATGTTCACTTATGTGTCACATGAAAGAATTGTGATGGTTGAATCATATTTTATTTGATGGAACTGGGAATAGCATTGGCTATATGCCTGATAGGATGCTTCCAGGTTTTTGTGCTTGAATGGAACATACATTGTTTTCGTTCATTGTCATTTGACCACTATGAATCTACTCAGTGGTAACACGATATTGGTGATTTTTTTAAATAAAGTGATTTAACTTTAACAAGCTAGTTAGACAAATCTTTTCTGAATATATTATTACTTAAGTATGATTTACTTTAAAAAAATCATTAATGATGAGAAAGCTGTTGTGAAGTACATAGATACGATTGCCTTTTTGGTTGTTGGTATACCACAAAGAAAAAGTTGCCAAACTTTGAACTGTAAATGCAAAAACCTGGTGTTGATTTAAAACAACAAATCTGATATATATATACTTAGATATATACTTTCTGGAGATTAAACATTGTAAACATTGTAAAACAATGATTTCCAGATTATTTGACTCATTTATGATGATGATGATGATGGTTATTATTATTATTATTATTATTATTATTATTAATAATAATAATAATAATAATACTACAATGCAAATGCTTACCATTGCTTTTCAAATCACTATAGGAAAGGATAGGCTGGTAGTAGCATAAAACAAGTATGTAGATCACTTGATACCTAAATACACAAGTATAACGCTGTGATTAACTAATTATTCAACTAACCATAGGAAAATATCTATTTGACTCGACAATGATTCATTCGAATAAATAGATTCAATAACTCAGCAAAACCTAATTTCATTTAATGGTAAGAGTAAAAGGAAGCAACTGCATCACTAATTGATCTATCATATTAATTAGAGTCAATAATGAGCAAACATATGCTCAATGCAATTTTTTCAGCCTTGAACAATTATTCGGTTTTACATAGTGAATATGACATTTTTACATCTGATTTGCATCTGATTAAATAAAGCCAGGAAAAGGACAGGAGAAACTTTCAAATTGAAAATTGATAGGGTCGGCAAAATGCTAATTATGCCAATGACTTGTGAGGATCACCAATCTCTTTGTACAGTCACAGGCAGAATCAGAACATGCGTGCAATGTGTTTGCACAGTGCCAGTATTTTGAGTTACTTTCTTCCTTTCTTTCTTAATCACGTTTTCACGATAAAGGCAAAGGTTATTCCCAAATTTCCATGGTGACCAGAGCCCTATGAATAAGGGAGGCAGAGCACTGATAATGGAGCTGAACCTGTATTTATTATTGAGAACCTTGCCAGTTTCAATCAGAATCACACATCATCAGCTGACTCCTTTTTAGTTAAAGCGCTACCTTTCTATTAAATCCTATGAATTATTAAAGACAGACCGGGTTTAATTAAATCTCTCTGAAAAAAACAGGTTTTTATCCTTAAACCTTTTTTTTTCCATTAGACCTCCAATACTTTAATGTGAAATGTAGAAATACAGAGCCACCATATTATGTGCAATAAATGGGAAAAGAAGCCTGCTCATTTAAATTAGCATGCTTGTTAATCTTGCAGAGCAAACACAGATTCAAGAAAGTTAATGAATATGTTAGTGATAAATGAAAAGTTGTCCCTCCTGGTTGTAGCTCTCTTGTCACCGCTGCTAAAATGCAAACCTCCTTAAACTTTAACTGAATCAGCCTTAATTTCATCTGCAGTCATCCAATTTGATTTATTCTTCATTGATTGCAGTCTCATCCAAGACTCTAACATCCTACACAATGCTCTCCAATACATCGGCCTTGATTGAATCCAAATTTGTCGTTGACTTTGACTTACAATTAAATTAATGTGTTAGTTACAAAACTGTGTTAAGTGAGAAAAACACTTTTATGTGTATGAGCGTGTTTGGAATGAGGAGGTTTTTTATGTCATTGTAGATGAGGAATGAAGCCAAGTTATGCTGTTTCAGTTTGAAGGTTTGAGTATTTTATGCAGATTTTTTGTTTTAATTTCACAATAATATAAGTTGGACACCAGGGCTAGGTTTTTGTCCAGGGCTTTGACTAAAAAGTTATACTGTGATCCAAACACAATTTTTAATTGAACTGAACCTGGCAGATGGTTTTGAGAAGGGAAAAAAAACTATTTAATATAACGCAAAACAAAATAAAATGGAGAAGAAAAAAATATATAATAATAATAATAATAATAATAATAATAATACAATGAAGCAATAATAATAAAGAAAATTGAGATTTATATTTGGGGAGGTGTTAGAATGTTAGGGAGTGTAAAATATGGTAGTGTATGTTGGGTGTTTCTATTCTAATGTTGGTATATGGACTTATGCATGTGTGTGTGTGTTTTGTTTGTGTGTGGGGTTATAGTTAACAGTTAACAGGCAAATTTAAGGAACTGATGAATGGGTTCTAAGTTTCTTCAAAATGTATGATTTGGTTTTGCAGAGACGCTGTCAGTTTTTCCATTGATATTGTGGCAGCCCAATGGGCTGCACAAGAAAATGGCTGCCTGGCCTCCAACACATGGCAGCCAAAAAACACTACATTTCCCAGCAGGCCACAGTCACACCTGAGCCAAGTGAAGGCAATGGAGCTCACGGCCAGCTGAAAGCCATTTCGAGGCCTATTTAAAGGGCTGATTCTGTGACACATGAAGAGGAGTAGGAAAGTGTTTGAGAGGAGTTGCTGTGTGTGTTTGAAGAGAGAGAATCCTGTGAAGTCATTGACCAGCCAGGATTTGGAAAGAGTGTTGGAGTGTGTTTGTTTGTGTGGAATTGGATTGTTTGAGGACCCCCTTTGGATTTTGACGACGAGATAGGATTTGTGGACTTTATGTGTTTGTATTCCCTTGAAGACCCCACCCTTTGTTTTATGTTTGTTTTACAATCTAACCTTCTTGCAAACCTCTAAATGTATTCTGTGAGAAGGTTTAACCATTGTGTGATGTTTAATGTATTTAAAATAAAACACACCAAACAAAAATATAGAAATCCATTTCCACTTGTGTACCAATACTGTAAGAAAACCAAACTAGACCTAAAGAGGCTTCCGTGTGCATGAACTGCAAATAACAGTTTAGCTATGACCATTGGCGAGAGGCTGAGGATCAGTGTGGATTATCAGATTCATGTAACAGACTTTAATTGCACTCAAGACAACTGTAGTTCAAATTCCTTGAACCTCCACGTGCTTTTCTTCCCCGGTGAAACATTTCATTACTCCCAGTTACATTACCCAGTTTTGGTACCAAGGGGCATGCCATGAAATGCCCAACAAAGCATCTCAAGTCAATGGGATGCACTCCTTTTTGAAAAGACAAACAGCCAAAACTCAGGCTACTTACAAGCAACAGACACGTCAATGCGGCGAAAGGTCCTAATGATTCAGGGGTCATATCTTTTAATGGGGGTCAGGATTTCTGGCAGTGCCCCCGCTCACGAGGTGGGGGTTCGCAAATGAACAGTATACAGCCAGGGTATTTCCTCGGCAGGTACATCTCAAATGGAAGGGTGCAATGCTTTCCTAGGTGGGATAATGTCAAACTGGGCTGGGGGCCATCCCCTGTCTCAGCCACCCAAGATATGTGCACCCCCTCATCAGCATGCTAGATTTGCTACAGAAACCTCTTTGCACCTATTTGAGCAAATTCAATATCTGTTCTCAAGCACAAAGGCTAAGATTGCAGGAGTCATCCAGAGTTATGCCAGACTTCTCTCAGTGGAAATGTCTTAGTTCAACAAAGCCGAAACCACTATATGCTATAACCCATTGTAACTCTAAATAATAACAAACTTTTTTGATATGGAATAAATTATTTTGGCATATACTGAGTATTTCTCCTTTTATTTTTATACTGCAAAACAATATTTTAGGCATGGATTCCGGTGTTTGTGACAAGTACAGAGCAGGTATTTCCCCTGAGAGCATTCAAGATGAGTGAGAATGATTGATGATCACGCTGAGTAAAAATCAGAAACCAGCAGATGACATTGATATCATTGAGGGAAAAAGGTGTCACAAGCTCCAAACAAGCTGCTCTGCACTTTTCAAACAATGCATTTAACATACGTTTCAAACATAGTATTTGTCTTTATAGATGTACAGTATACACATATTTATTTGATCTGTAATGTACCTTAGCACTATTCTATAAATTGTGCTCGCCAGGATTTCATCATTAAACATGGACAAGCATTGATTTTGCAAATGCCCAACGACTTCAAAAAAGGGCCATCACAAAAATAAAAGAAATGCAACTTACTGATGTAACACTGGCATTCATTTTCATGTCTTTTAATTTTAAATAGGTCACACATTACCTGCAGGTACATTACTAGGCCAATACTCACAAACAATGATTTTAAGGAATACAAGAGGCCCAAAAGCAACTGGAGGAAAAGCTATTTTTACTCAAACCAAAAATGAACACCACACGAGGGAAATTAAATGGACAATGAAGTTAATGCTTGAGGATATGCCATTACTGAAAATGTATGAACGGATAAAGACTACACAATGATTGAGTTGAGGTGATATGGAATGAACCGATTTACAAACTTTGTACATGTTCTTGTAAATTTTAACTTAAAGGAGATACCGGTTTTCGATACATTTTTTAAAGAGCCAAAAACAGCCTAAAACTACTACCTAAAATCTTACGTTTATCATTATTTAGCCATGGGGATAGAATGCTGCAAGAATTTCAGGCGATTAAAACAGAGATTAAAAACAGGATATATCATGTCGTGCACGCCTCTTGCCCATCGGTCCTTCTGCTTCCTTTAAGGTCAGGACGACCCAGCTCTTTAGCAGAATCATTTCATTTTCTAAAAACATGTTGTTCTCAGTACTTTTCCTGGAAATCACACACACACCAAGGCCTTCTAGTACAAAGTTAAAACCTTATGCAATTTAGCTTCCACATTCCCCCCTTTTGTCCTTATTAGGACAACATTTACACTGCAGTATTCATGTTACAGAGGACCTCAAAAGCTTTATCTACATCCTCACAGACATAGCCATAGACATTCTCTGGCACTGCATCATCAGGGCACTGGCACGGGCACTGGCATGGTCTGGATTCAAAACTAGACCATGGGGCTTATCCACACAGTAGAACAGTACCTGAAGAGGATACAGAATGTGTGGCTCATTCACACACCAGAACAGTGCCTTAACAGGATGAGCCACCCTGCATCTGATCCAGTGACTATTTTAACACCATCCTGAAAATTTATTCTGAAATTAAATGTGAATTTCGTCAGTCAATATAGTAAATAAAAATATTATATATGTATATATATATATATATATATATATATACATATTGTGGCATCCCAAGGGCAGGGAAATGCCTGCCTCTTTACCTCTTGGGAGCCACTTGAGCCAAGAGGACTACAGTTCCCAGCAGCCTGCAGTCCCACACCTGAAGCACGTAAAGCAATGAGTACTACTGGCAGCTGATGTCAATTTGAGAGCTGTATAAATGACTGTTTTGTGTCACATTGTGTGGTAGAGTAGGGTGGAATTGTTTACTTGGATGGAATCCCCCCTCTTCCAGTCCATTGCTATGGACATCCTCCCCTTTGTCTCTGGTTCTGTCCCCTCTTCCCTCAAAAGCGCCCATGTTGTCCCCCTCCTCAAAAAACCCTCTCTGAATCCTGCTGTCATTTCCAACTATCAACCTGTCTCTCTCCTCCATTTCCTCTCCAAAACACTAGAGTGGGCTGTCTATAACCAACTGTCTGCTCATCTCCTACAGAATGACCTGCTTGATCCTAACCAATCTGGGTTCAAGGCAGGCCACTCCACAGAGACTGCTCTCCTTGCGGTCACTGAGGCTCTTCAAATGGCTAAGTCCCAATCCCTTAGCGCCGTCCTCCTCGACCTTTCAGCTGCATTTGATACCATGGACCACCAGATCCTGCTCTCATCTCTCGTCGAGATGGGAATCTCTAGATCTGCACTGACATGGTTCAAGTCATACCTAGCTGACTGGTCCTACCAGGTGGTCTGGAGAGGATCCCTCTCCTCTCCCCACACCCTCTCTGCCGGAGTCCCGCAGGGTTTGGTGCTAGGCCCAGTCCTATTTTCCCTTTACACTAAGCCACTTGGTTCTGTTATCTCTGCCCATGGTTTTTCTTACCAGTGTTATGCTGATAACACTCAACTCTTTCTCTCCTTTGCTCCATCTGAGATGCAGATCCCGGCACGGATCTCTGCATGCCTGGCTGACATCTCTGCCTGGATGTCATCAAGTGCCATCAAGCCTTACAGAGAGTTTTGTAAGAAATCATTTAATACAATTATCGTATAATTATTCCATATAATGTGCATGCTATAAATGTAGAAGAAAGAACAAGAATGAGATCATAGAAATGTGTTCTGGAAGTCCTGTGTCTTCTTAATATGTAACCGTGAGAAGCATAAATTAGGTCCCATGGCTGCCAATGTAAAAATAAATTACATCAACATCAACTGACATGTCTGGTTAAGTAGAGTTCATGCCATCCCCAGAGACAATTTTCCGGTCATCCACCGAGCTGGTGGTCCAAGTGCAACAAATCCTATTAACAGGCAAGTTCTTGAACAAAACAGGCTGGAATCTGTACAAAATCTCCATTATCTGTCTCTAGCTTACATGGAATTGTAATTATCTTCACAGAAGATCTACAAAATGCAGCTCAATGAATTCAAGCAAACAAGAATGCACTAGACGAATATAGGGGAAGGGGATGTAAAAAATACACGACTTTACTCATTGGGAATTTAAACCCTAAACAACACTCCAGCCACGTGGCAGATTATAACCCAATTTTAACTTTCCTGCTATAATGTCCCTAATTGTGTGTTAATAAAGAACTATATGTTTTGCAAAAACGTGTTGTTCCCCCTGAACAGAAAGCAGTAATGTTTACCTCTACACACATCAGCTTTTGAGCTCAGTGGTATTTCCCACATATGACTCTTAACTTCTCTTCTGTCTTTTCAGGAGGGAAGAACACCTTGCTATATTCCAAATAGTAAATCCAACAGCAAAGGTGGGCAGACTTTGACCTTAACATTTAGCATAGAGGTCACATAAATAATTTATCTGTGCCGTGCTTCAAGAGGGAGAAAGCTTTAAATGTCAATTTTGTTGTACCTGCTGCTGCTGTTTAAACTTCAAAACGTCACCACGCACACATAAAAAAAACAAGGTAACAACGAAGACAGTCAGAGTCCATCTTCAAATGTGATATATTAATACTGTATTATTTTGAAATATGTGGTCAAAATCAACCAAATGTGCATTTATTCATTAGAAAATTGACATTGGATACAGGTATATAACATCATTTACATGTACATTTTTATTTATTTCAATTTTAACATTAATAAGGATATGTACTGCAAAATCTGTACAAGGTTTAATAATAGTTGATTGACTAATTGCAATTGGTTGGTATTAGATTGAATTGTAAATCTGTTTGTTTGTTTATTTGTGTGTGTGTGTGTGTGTGTTTGCACCATATAAAAAAATGCACACCTGAAACACTAAATAATTTAGCACACCTGGAACACTAAAGATCCCCTGTCTCCTGTGAGGGGGGAGCACGTTTCAGCATAATGGAAATTCAATCAGTTACAGAACTGTGTATGGAGCTACCTGCAAATCCACTTTCCTGGCAACTGATCTCTTCCCACACAAGCGATCTAGATCACAGGGTGGAACAGATGCAGAATCCAGCTGCAAAAGCTATTTGCTGCTATTTCTGTATGCAGCTTATATGTGCCCAGCAGCTGTGGGAGATCAGTATGATAAATAACCTCTTATAGTCAAAAATGAAACACTGCCACACATATGAGTCCTTTGCTGATGTGGTACTGTGTCATAGATGCTGTTTCTGATTATCCACACAATCCGAGATCATCCATTTGAGGACACCCATTCAACCTTTTTTTATGTCTACTTTTATTCGACCTAAGTGTCGTCAAGATGAAATGTCGTCAACTCTCATAATATGCGGTCGGTCCAATTTGAATCCCATTGTGCATCACCTAAAGAATTCTGGAAAAATATATAGTATATATATTTATAGTACTATAAAGTATTACTTGGAGTTGCCGAGTAATTACCGTTTTTTTCTCTTCTACTGTTTTTTACAGTAGCTATTACTTACAGTAAACTATTATTTATTGAACACAGTAATTCACAGTCTACATTACAACATATGCACAAGATGTCTTTTGTCATTAGTGTGTAGGAACCAGGTCCAGTTTAAATCATTAATAGTGGACATGTGTCTTAGTAATACCTTACTCTATGAAGTTGAGAAGTTATGGATTTATTTGGTAATTCCAATGCAAATTTACATTACTTCTTTACATCCTAGTTACTCTGTAAGGTTTTGTAAATTTCAATCCTTTTTGGCTTTCAGCAGATTAGAAAATAAAGGTTAATACCATGTTGCATAGCAAATGTGACAAAGATGATAAATCAAAGGATGAAATTAAGTTATTTTTCTTTGACTCGGTCAGAATTTTCTGCGGTCAATTAATCTGCATTATCACTGACTTGATAACCTTCATCCATCCTCACACCTGAGGCAGGTGGTAAAGAAAGCAGTCCTGTGACAACACTTGTATAAGGTCTGAATGGTCCTGTGATATCAAGGTACCATCAAGTAGATATCTGTGTTGTGTGTATGTTCATAATATAGGTCGTACTATATTAGTCAGTGGTGTTGTTTTACTTCTCAAATGTCTTCACACCTTTGCCGATGATTAACTAATGGGCCAGGAGAGCTTATAAAGCATTAAAGAATGTAGAACCTGTATTAAGTGGCAACTATTCACATCTTTTCAATTATTGACTAATGTATTAAGCTTGAATGTATGGTACTTTATCATTACCTCATAGTGTAGCGTATATTCCCACCTTTACAAATGGGAAAGCAAAGGCTTGTCATTTTAATGTTCATTTATCATTAGTTCATACTTTTTTATCATTTGTGGACTCTATAGACCCTAAGTGATGATTGTTTACTTAAGAGTAGCAACTATTCCCATCTTCACAAATGATAAACTAATGTGCAACCAAAGCTTGATAAGCATTAACTAATGTTACTTTGTAATGACTTAATCCTCTCTGCGGAACCTGTAGTTCAGCTGTTCACATCTTTACCAATGACTAATGTGCCAAGAAAGCTTGTTAAGCATGAATGAATGGTGCTTTATCATTACTTAATAGAGTAGCAACTATTCCCACCTTTACTAATTATTGACTAATGTGCAACCAGGGCTTGTTATCATTAAGTAATGGTACTTTGCACGGTAACAACATTACATCACAACATTGTGGTATGTTTCTTAGAAACACATACATGTATGAATTAACCCATTTAGCTGTCAGTGTTGCCAGATCTGTGTGGGAAAAAATGGCCTTGAGTGGGTCGAGATATTTTGCCCTTCTTTTAGCAACTGTGCAGGTTTTTGAATAGTTTATGAAATTCCAATGCCTGTCCCTCATTAAAAGGTTGCAACCCACTTTATCGAAAGGAATGGGAATTGTACCCCAAAATAAAACAGTGGATCACATCTGATGACTCCAAAGCTTGTTGCAAATATTGCAATGCTCAGAATCGAGCACATCTCAACGACTTAAGGGCCCACGGTGAGACCGGTAAGCATAAGGCGTGATGGGTGCCATGCACACGGGGTATGAGGGAAGTCATGGTACCGGTCATCACCGGGGACAGTGGGTGTGGTGAGGGACTACCAGAAAGGCAGAATACATCTTCCTGCCATACATCCATCAATGCTGTGGAGGATTTAGTGGATATATTGAGGATTGAGTTTGGAGCATTTAAATAGCACAGAACAAAACGCACTGCAGTAATTAAGTCTGTTCTAATGCCCCTTTTAAAGAGGAGGATTCTCAAATTGTGTTGCATTGCATGGGGCACGTATGAGAATGCTCATGCACACAGATGTTATTTCTTTAGCAAATCCATATTGGACTGGTTTCCAGTTCAGTGGATTGGGCAGGATTTTGTCTCTGATTGGGCTGGTAAGTGTCAATCAAATCTGGCAATACTGTTTGCGATACCCATTGTAAAGTGAAAACTGTTAACACCTTACCAATTTCCTACTGCACATTACAAATGACCTCATAATGTTTATTGACCATTACTTCATGGGGACAAGCATTAGTGGACTCACTTTGCAGTTCCTGATGTGAACTGTCACACAAGGGTTACTAACCATTAACCTAGTGCTTTGTTTAAGCCCCTTATGCATTTCACATTCATTCGGCAGCTGTAGGAACTGATCAGCTCTATTTCGGAATGGCAGGGGAAAAAACACTGTTCAAAAGAAAAACAAACACATTAAAAAAATTCCATATTGTGTAACATAAGCTACAGTTTTACTAAGCTAGCTAGACACCAAACAAAGTTTGTGAACCTCAAGCTAGGACTCTAGCCGACCAACATTGACATTATACACCTGGCTAGTTATCTATAGCAGTTACAGATGTACCATGATCTCATATAATTCCCTCAAAAGTATGAAAAACTGTTTTCATAATTAACTGTAGTTTCAATAAGCTAATGTTAGCTAGTTTGCATCTTTAGCTAGTCATCTAGCTAAGCTCCAACATAGATTGTTGGCTAGATTGTTGGGTACCTTTACTCCTTCTTTTTACTTTGAATTGATGCAATTTAAAATGTCATTTAAGTAAAGATTTATTTTTTTCAGTCTCTGAATAAATGATTTTCTTCTATATATGTTGACCCCAAAAATAAGTTTGCATTGATTGTATGGCCTGGGGTTTGTAGTCACAAACTCACGTCCATAAGAGCAGTTTAGGTTGAAGTTAATGCATATAAATAATTAGTCTACAGCAGGCATACGTGCAAAATCTAAGATCCGTTGTTTTCCATGTAAAATGATTCATTTGAAGCTCTTGTGAAAGGGGGGCTTAACAACTTTCAGATATTAATCATGAAATCCAATCTGATAGGACAAGGTAGATTACATTGTCTTAGCCTTATTGCAAAAACACATAGCAGTTGTCCCTCTCAGCCTGTAAAGAAGGTAGTCAGCAGGATAATTAGAAGGGAGAGAGGATTGTAAATATAATGAGATTCTTCTATTGCTCCCCCCCCCTGCACTCTACCCCTCTCCATTACCTTCCAGTTAGGGGCTCATTGGAAGGGAGCATGTTTGTTTTGATGTATGCTGAGAATTGAGCTAATTTATTGGAGTGGGATTTGGAGATCAGAATGTGCAGGCAAAAGTTGGTGATCCCACAGGTTCAAGAGCTTTGGGTAAACAAGGCTGATTGTCTAAAACATGCATATTTTACCTGGGCTGGTTCAAGCCCCGCCAATATACACAGAGTTATCACGGTGAGACGAGCTCTGAAAGCAAATTCAGACGTCTAATGCGAGCAGCCACAATACAAGAGAGGAGGAGAGCTGGATCTGAGGCCCATGAGCTGTGGGTTTGAATCAGATGGGGAACTGGGGATTATGTTATGTTAATATGACCAAAGTGCATGTCGTTTTTTCTCAACGAAAACTCCATCTACACTGAAGATATATTAAACCACATATGCTAAGCAAAACAAATAGTAATGTTGTTCTCATTGAAAACAATGTAATGCTATATGGAAATAGTACATAAGAATGAGATATGATTTTTAAATGTTCTAGATTTCAAATGTGAATATTCTCCTAGTAATGCAAAATTGGACGATGTGGGATAATTTTATTTGCGGTGCAATGAAAAGAGATGAAAAGTCGGGTGTCAGAGTAAATAAATGATCTGGGGGGGTAAACAGCAATTCTCCCAAGACAACATTGGCGTCAAGAAAAAAAGTCGTGAAATGTGTTTGTCAGGTTCATGTGAAGGACTCTGTGGCCCCGCATTCACCTCTTCAGTCATTTTGGGTCAGCAGTCTTAGCTGGATTACAGCAGGGGGCTTTTGGGACAGGCAACAAATGATAGATATGGCATAATTATGAGATCAGTGGCCTCCCGGGTGGTCTAGCGGTTACGACGTTCGGCGCTGGCCACTGCGGCCGGGGGCTCGATTCCACTGGCTAGTATCGGCCCAGGAGTGCCCAGGGAGGGGGGAGGGAAACCGACATGAGTTCGCTGCGTATAGGAGTGGCTCTGTGTACCGGAGTTACAGTCGATGGCTTGGCGAGTGCCGGCTCGGAGGAGGCGGTACTTCGCCTTTGTCACTGCCGGTTTCTGGGCTATGGCAGCAAACTCACAATACGAGGGGGGGTAGGTGGATGACATGAAAAGAGAGGGTGTAATTGGCTACTAAATTGGGAGAAAATGGGAAAAAATGTTTTAATGAAAATAAGTATAAAATCAACATACTATCAATAAACAAATGTATTTTTGTTCATTATATACAGTACCAGTCAAAAGTTTGAGTACAACTTCCATCTGGATTACATATTGATCAGGCATTACTTCATTCTTCCGAAAGATAACGACCCAAAACACACCTTGTGAAGTTGTGCAAGAAATATCTGGTGAAGGAGGATCGTGAGGGACAACTCAAATTAAAGACCTGGCCTGTCCAGTGTCCAGACCTCAATCCCATAGAACTTGTATGGGAAAAACTGGACAGAAGAGTTAAAGGAAAGAAACCCACAAGTGTCTCTGGGAATTGGTGCAGGAGAGCTGGGAAGACATGTTAGGTGATTTCCTGCTGAAACTTGGCCCGTGTTTGTGAGGCTGTTACCAAGGCAAAGGGTGGCTATTTTGAGGAATCCAAGAATCCAAGACAATTTTTTAATTTTCTTGAACGTTGCTTCGATGTTCCTTATGTTTATTTATTATGTTTACATGTGTTTTTTGTCATTTTCAAGTATTTACAGAAACTTACATGGTGTAAAACATTGTCAATTGTGAAATAAACCTATTTTCCGCAGGTGTACTCTAGGTGTAACTATTGACTGTGACTGTATATGTAAGGAATAAACCATGACAAGCTGTGCATTCTCAGGTTATATACGCATGCCTGGGGTGGTGATGCGGCACGAGGCAGAAAGCGTTCCAACCTCAGAATTGCATATACAGTATATCCTGAGAATGTATGGTTTGGAGTGGTTTATTCCATTATGGCTTCAGCTTCGTACTCAGTATGGTGAACGCAAATGAGCAAGGCAATAACAAATGCCGTTGGTGTTTTTATAACAGCGGATCTACAAACATACTCTGAGAACACGGGTTTTAAACATATGTTGAAAGTGATTGAGCCCCACTACGAAGTTCCCTCTCGTCTGCATTTCAGTACTTTCTTCAGTAAATTCTGGCCAATTAGTCACTGTTTACAAAGTTCATAATAAATTAAAAGCAATTTTATGTGTACCGTTATACCCCTAATATATATATATATATATTGTGGCAGCCCAATGGGCTGCACAAGAAAATGGCTGCCTGGCCTACAACACATGGGAGCCAAGAAACACTACATTTCCCAGCAGGCCACAGTCACACATGAGCCAAGTGAAAGTGATGGGACTAACGACCAGCTGAAAGCCATTTTGAGGCCTATTTAACCCCCTGAGGTCCGTGCTAAGCTTTTAATGTTTTTAGATTTTGGCATGGTCTGATATTTATCTCAATTTCATCAATTTAACACACACTTACTCCAAAGTGTTTGATATTTTTATTTGAAGGACAATCACAGCTACATTTGTATGCCATCAATAGTTTGGTCAGTATCATATGCAGCTTGTAAATAGATCTACAAACACACAAGTTAAAAATAGTAAATTTTTCTGCTGTCACAAAAGATGTGAAAGCACACACTAAACTATAGTGACGAATTGTTTTGCCAATGTGCGTTTGTTCACCAAGGTCTTGGTTATGTAAGGGTGTGAAAATAGTTTAGCACATCTGAGATCTAAATAGCTAAAAACCTGTTTTTATCAGAACTGGTCACATTTATTTCAGGCTGTGGGAGGGCTAAATGCTAAATACCTGAATATTCATTTTGGCTCTTTGTTACGTTGCAACACGCGGAATGTTTGGCGTCACAACACGCGATATTCATAGGCTATATTTTCACGAGTATTTGAAAACAAGCGAAATAAAATTAATATCAGCATAGACTGTTGCTGGCAGATTGCAAGCGTAAACACAGACAAGATGTAAAAAAAATAAAAAAAAACAAGCGAAATAAAATCAATAGCATAGACTGTTGCTGGCAGATTGCAAGCGTAAACACAGACATACGATATATTTTATAACATTTTACGCTGTTTGAAAAGTATTTTGTGTGCCTATTGCAATTTGTTACATTGCGACATGCGGAATATGTAGTCACAAGGCGCGGAATTCATATATTTTCACGAGTATTTGAAAATATACTCGTGAATATACTGTTGCTGGCAGATTGCAAGCGTAAACACAGACATACGATATATTTTATAACATTTTAGGCTGTTTGAAAAGTATTTTCTGTGCCTATTGCAATTTGTTACATTGCGACATGCGGAATATGTAGTCACAAGACGCGGAATTTATATATATTTTCACGAGTATTTGAAAACAAGCGAAATAAAATAAATATCAGCATAGACTGTCCTCTTCAGTTTGTGTTGTTTATGCCGGCGTTTTCACACATGGCCCGACGTACCTCCCGAAATTAGCACCTCGTTAACATGTCAATAGAAGGGGACGTTACTAAAAGGTAAAAAACAGAGTAAAAAGCAAGGTTTACTTTTGGTCTAATTAAGCTAATTTTAAAAATCCCATTTGATTTGCCAGTGCTCAAATCGGAAAGTCGCGATTCTAAGGTTTCTGTCAATGTTTTTGCCGCGTGTGTATGATAAAATATCGCGAAGTTAGAAATAGTAATATACTTGTATTGCTGCTTGGATCGGCGCCGATCCAGCCGACCTCAGGGGGTTAAAGGGCTGATTCCCATCACACGGCGAGAGGAGTAGGAACGTGTTTGTGAAGGAGTTGCTGAGTGTGTTTGTAAGAGTGAGTACTGTGAAGTCTATTGACCAGCCAGTATTTGGAGAAAGAGTGTTTTTGTGTGTTTTTGTGTGCAATTGGATTGTTTGAGGACCCCCCTTTGGATTTGACTACGGACTGGATTGCGGACTTGGAACTGGATTTTGAATTGGATTGGACTTTGACAACGAGAAAGGATTTGTGGACTTTGTGTTTGTGTTCCCCCGAAGACCCCACCCTTTGTTTTGTGTTGTCAAGTGTTAGTATAATAAATCATTGTTTTGTGTTTGAATACTGCCTCCTCTGGGTTCTTGAACTTGCCTACGGCCTCTGCAAGGTCCGTGAGTGTCGCCCAACCCCTGGGGACACCACAATATATATATATATATATATATTTATATCCATCCATCCATCCATCCATCCATTGTCTAAGCCGCTTATTCCTGGTCAGGGTCGCGGGGGGGGTGCTGGAGCCTATCCCAGCATGCGTTCTGGGCGAGAGGCAGGAATACACCCTGGACAGGTCGCCAATCCATCACAGGGCACACACACCATTCACTCACACACTCATACCTACGGGCAATTTAGACTCTCCAATTAGCCTAACGTGCATGTCTTTGGACTGTGGGAGGAAACCGGAGTACCCGGAGGAAACCCACGCGGACACGGGGAGAACATGCAAACTCCACGTATCCACTGCACCACCGTGCCGCCTATATATATATATATATATATATATATATATATATATATATATATATATATATATATATATCCTGAATACATAAAAGTAAATCGTGAATATATCAAAGTAAATCTTAAATATATCAAAGTAAATCCTGAATATATAAATCTGAATCGTGAATATATAAATGTATCAAAAGTTAGGCCTGCTTTGGTCTATTTGCAATTTATTGTGATGGAACAATTCCTTTGTTGTACAGAGTAGGCAAAGTAGTACAAAGTAGGAATTTTATTTGTAATTGTCATTATTCAGACATTACAATACAATCAAAAATACATTATTTAACATTTTAACATTCATTTTGAATGGCAATAGTTTGGATTGCATAAAGGGCTGCTTATTTTCTGGGTCCTTCCCATCTGCTGGTTCATCATGCCAGTGTTTCATAGCTAGGGTCATTTTAAGTGATGGTAAACAAACAAGGTAGCCTACTGGTAAAAACATTTGATAAGATTTATTTGGTCGACATGGCATATTTACATGGCCAGTTGTTTACATGGCCATGGCCATCGGCATCAAAATAAATTGTAGAGACAAAAAGAGCTGTCTTTTGATATGCCTGTGCATAAAGTTACATTTATATATTCAGGATTTATTTTTATATCTTCAGATTTACATTTATTTATTATTAACTGTTATATTATATAAAATAAGCAACACAGCTCATCTGATTTTATAGTCTTTTTATACAATAAGCATATATATATATACAGTATATATTATTAGTCATTGGCTTCACAGGCACCCATATTCAGGGTGATGCATACATGCATGTCATTACATCATTGAGCTGCCAAAATTAATGTCTGTTTTGTATGTTACAACAGAACAACACACAAAACAAAGGCAGCATGAATGTTTTGGTTATTGGCATCAATGATGCATACAGTGTTTGGAGTTCATAAAAGCAAAGCACCCAATTTGGGGGAGGAAATCCTGCAATGGCAGCAACCTATTGGTTATTCATTCATACGGTACTCAGGATTCTATTTTCCAGTTAAATAAATGCTCAGAACATGTCACACATGTCACTTCCTATCCAGGATGGCTTCAATTTGGATTCAGATTCAACTTTAAAAATAGAGTGGTTAGGAAAGGTCACAAGCCTTCCCTTTTGATTGGGCAACCAGATTATTTCATGCATCGAAACAGGCCTAGAAAATATACTCTTGACTTGCAAATGCTGTCAAATGAAAATGCTACGTATGTTTGCTCTGAAAAGATATAATTTTGCCAGCTAAATTAAGGCATTATTGCTGTCATTTGTATTAAAATAATTTTCACAGTAGTGCTGGACACTGGCAGTATTTCATAGGCGGTGAATCGGAGATGGGAAATCGCACAGCTGAAGATGAGCCGAGATGAAAACCTTACCCCTCAGCAAGAGAGCTCTCACCGTTTTCTCAGCTGTAATGGACTGTTAGTGCAATAACTGTAAATTAAGGGTGAAATATTCCTGTCCATTATGTCCTGCACTCTACAACTCCGCAGCTGTGGTGGGACCTAGGTAGAGTAGACCTTTCACTATCACGGGAAATGAGTTGGGATACCACGACAGTTCAATATCAATCAATTCCCGAAGTTCATTATGAACTAGTGCTTCATAGTGACCGTTGGTAATGATTTTTCCACCCCCGTCCAATTGCAATTATGTTGTCAATCATCTCAGGAAACTGCCACATAAAGTAGAAAAAAATGTCAATTTTTTTTTTCCAGGAATGAATTTAAAAATAGAAAACCAGCATTAATGTGTCTGATCTGAACATAGACCCCCTTTCGACCACAGTATACTTTAAATGATTCCTTATACATTAAAAACATAAACATGGAATACATTAAATATTCAAATCAATCAAATAATTCAATTCAATCAATTAAATATGACTTTATTTGTTGGTTTATTGGTTTATAAACACACAATGACTGGGTAGTAAATGCATTATAAAATGTCCTTTGGTTGTGGGTATACTACTTTGTCAGTATTTATCTGGAAGTATTAGATTTGGAACCTGAAATTAATTACTAGAGACAATATTTCAAAATAATGTCACACTTTAAAATGACTCACTTTCTACCAGCTCACTATTTTGCTAACTACTTAAGGAATAATGAATCAATATGTTGCAATTTACCAAGTGTTCATTGCTTGCATAAATAAGATGATTAAATGTAAACAACATTGTACATTGATTTAAATGTTTTACAGATTTGAAGCATAAGGCTATAACATGTATTTAGAGACATGTTTAAGAAGATTCTTTTTGACTTTGGAATTCAGTTAGACGTTCAGTCAACAGCCAATTGAATTCGCTCACTAATTCAAGTAGAAAAGATTACTAAGGATACAGCTTTTGCCTACTAACAAAAAAGGCACCTCACATTGCCTTCACACCCAGCGAAAGCCGACCATAAGTGTTGATTTGACAAATATTAGCTCCCTCCGAACAGGAAACAGCCATCCCTGTGGTTGGTTTATTAGACTTTTTAATTTTCCAGCTAATTACACATCGATGCATTTCATTGTGCAACAGAAGCCTTATCCAGCAGTTCAATGAAAAGGTGTCGATACCTGGGGAAGCTGTTGATTAATTGGTTGAAATGGAGCAATTGATCATTAACAGCTTTGGACAGAGCATGACCTCTGAGAGCAGAGCAGCTGAGGGAGCGTCGCTGCGTTCTGCCAAACTAAATCCACCGTTTGTCAAAATCAGAATCATAAGCATACACCTACTACAGCAGCTATAGGGGTGTACTGGGACCACATATCAAATACAGGGAGAGCCAATCTCATATTCCCTTCACTATGTAATTTTATACCATATATATATCCAAAACAGTGGGACTTGTAATGGAAAAAAAATGTTTGGTCATGTTTTTAAACCAAATAGCTTATAAACATGCACCGACATGGGTTTTTCAATAAGGCTGTCACTGTCATAACAGAACTGACATCAAAGGAAGCTTTGGTGGTTAAATTTGTCATTCATGGAAAGCTAACATTAAAGGAAAAATTCTGGAACTTGACTGGGAATAAATAGGATCAGGCTGAAGTGTTAAAGCACAAGTGCAGATCTGTTTTTAGCAGGGAAGGTCTGATTGGCTATCATTTAAACCACATTTCTCAATGGGCTGACTCAAACACCGGGCAGACTCAAACACCCTCTTAGCCAAATCTAGTTCAGTACAGGCACTCTTACTTTGTTAGCTCACTGAAAGACATATTCATAATTGTGTGCAATTACAGACACTAATGTCACCTGCAACTTGCCATGTTAGCACTTGAGGATGCTTGCAAATATGTGATTTGTGTTATCAACACTCTTAGGTAGTTTGCAGTCAGCAGCAATTTATCAATTTAAATACCCCCCTACCACATTTCAATTAGAATGCTCCTACAGTTAATATGTGCTGAATATATGCTGATTCTGTGAATGAGCACGGATAATGGCACCCAAAACTGATAGTACTGTGAAAAAGTGGAGATGCTGAAGGGAACAAATCATACAGGTAACTGCCAAAATAAAGGAAACACTTGAGTAAATGAAGGGTGCTGGCAGCTCTGTTATGCTGTGGGGTGAATTTACCTGGCAATGGTTTAGGTCCACTGAACCACTTGGATGGGAAAGTAAACACTAATAAATGCCATGCCATTCTGAGTGATCAACTTCATCCTATGATGAAGAATGCCTATCCTGATGGGAGCGGTATCTTCCAGGATGACAAAGCCCCCATACACAGGGCACGAGTGGTTATAAATGGTTTGATGAGCATGGAAATGATGCAGACCATATGCCATGCCCATCTCAGTCACCAGATTGAAACTAAGACCAATTGAACACTTAAGGGAGATTCTGGAATGGTGTCTGAGACCACGTTTTCCACCACCATCAACAAAACGCCAAATGGCATATATATAAATGATGGGATTTCTCATGGACGAATGGTGTTCCATTGCTCCAGACACTCAAGTTCCAGTGAACCAGCAATCAACAGAGCTGCTGCTTTGATAGATGGAACTTGGATGGGTATAGGACCTGGGGTGGAAAAACAATTAATCAATTAAGATGATCTGCAATTCAGTGAGGAAAAATAATCTTACAAATAAAGTATATGTGTATGCAAGGAAAATATATATTTTGCAGAGGAAAAAAACAAAACATCTTTCCCTTGATTTTCTGCTTTTACATTGGTGCGGTAGCAGGCCCATTGTATCATAGAACATAGATCAGATTGGCTAAACCACAGAGCCATGACAGCCTCTCGATTCAACAGAGGAGACCGTAATGGAAAAGCTAATGGATTCGGAAAATGGCTCATAGGATTGGCTATGAATAGGGCACGGTGTCTGCAAATTGTAGTCAGATTGTAGTCTATCTTGGAACTTACTGCTCATTGATTCCCATTAAGAATGAGGATCCTGCTCCCGGGGGTTATTTTTGTCGTTCTTGCAGACAGGGTTTCAGTGGAAGTGATCATTTCTGCTCTTAATCCTTTCTGGTGACGGTTATCCACAGTCTTCAACCTATGTGGATATTGAGAGCTTCCTCCTCAACTAACAGAGGAACGTATCTACTCTCACGAGTAGTCACTGCTGCACTAATCACTCCTCAGTTTGTAATACAGGGGACACATTGTGATAGACAGGAGCAGGCCCGTCATGTACAGTAACTATCCAACACCATATCCTGGCACAAGTACATTATCAGCTAATGTTAAGGCCTATTCACAGAGTGCATCAGGGGCCTGGTGAATATTCAGGAATGGAGCAGTGTTATTCTTTAACGAGGGCCTGTATTTAATGATAGGGGAATTAGGTTTTTCATACATCTGAAAATGGGCAGAGCTACTATATGGTATCACTGACTCACTGATTTGAAGCAATCATTTTGCTGTGCTGTGGAGAGAAAAATATTTTGATTGGTTCAAACAAGTCACTGATTGATTGCTAATTGTAGCTCTGCCCATTATGGGATTCGTGAAACCTCACTCTCCCATCGCTATCTGCATCCTTGGTTTGTTCCATTGGCCAACCGTCTTTGGCCAGAAAGTTTGTATTTAAAACTTTTTTATTTTTGTTAATAAAAGTATGCATTTAATAGTTGTTTCATGTGTGCTAAGCCTATTATGGGTTACCCTGTTCACCATATATGATACTGTTCTGAAGTTATACAAGTTAACTTTTCCACATAAAGAGTTTATGGATTGTTAAATAAAGACAGCACAGTTCATTTTTGTGAAGAGCAACTCCAATTTCCACATACCTTTAAAAATAACATCAACAATTAAAAAACAAGAAGGGAACATTTTTTTAATTAACACAAATAAACTAATTATCTTCATGTACAATGATTTCAAATTAGTTCTGCACATTCCTGCCTCCCATCTTTGATTTGCAACTGATGGACGGTGCCCCATCTTCTGTGGCATGGCACTGCATGCTGTTATCTCATGGACTGAACAGCATGCAGTGATCATTTTGCATTATTATCTGGGTATGTACATCAGTGCTCTGACAGTGCAATCCAAGCAGAAAAAATCCTCTTTTCACCACACTGAATGGTCAGCACACTGAATATATTGTATTTATGTATATATCATGTAAATATATACTTGGCTGTTCCTGAGGTTTTGCTGTTCAGACCAGATGTCAGAATCCATGGCAACAAGTGGAGGTCAGTGGTGGCTAAAGTGAAATTAAGCACACACACATAATAAAAATTGGAAAGCCGTTTCGCTCTGAGCAGAAATACAATTTGTTCGCGCAATATTGCTAGTTCAATGGCTCACCGCATACCTAACAGGCAGAAATCCCCGTAGTTACGATCTTTCATCTTCACAAAGGTGCGTCGTGAACTGCTGAGAGGGATTTTACCACAATATAAAGGGGAAAGATCCCCTGGGGGATTACAGAAGGCCTGTGCATTCATTGAATGTCTGGGCTTTTTAGTCTCGCGCCCTTGTTCGTTGATTGATGGAGGCATCCATAGGACATGGATGCAGTCAATTGCACTGAGCACATTTGGGAAAGTGGACTTTAAATCTAGAATTTCCCCACGGGTGTGCAGGGGGTTGCGATGTCTGGTGGCTCGACTCATTGCAGCATCCAGCACCACTGCTAGCTCAGTAGAAAATGACCTAAATGAAAAAAGACTTAACTTACATTCTGCTCTGAAAAAGAGCAAAATTATCACTCAGTTTGGTAAACATGCAAAGCTAATGCATAATGAATGTAAAAATAATGTTCTATCAATGTTTTGCGTAATGTTTTGGCACAAAAAAATAATGGCACAACCTTTATGAATCATTGCAGATGAGACTATTGTCCAAAGAACTACAAGCAATTCCATTGCCATGTGTTTACTAATACCACCTCTTGTGCAGTGACATCAAATCACTTGGTATACCTTCATGTGCATAGAGTTGTTTTCAGCCTATAATTAGCATTTTTTGGTGTTAGGAATAGTTTACCAAGTGACTAATTTGAAACATTTTAGAGCTTAGCTGGCCTAAATATTCCACAGCGTCAATCGACAAATATGCAACTGCAGCTGCAGGTCTAATGTGACTCAGTTTTAATTCAGCATGAATAAATGCATGTGAAAATTGCAGGTGAAGATGCAAAAACTATAGCATTTAAGTTAAATTTAAGTTTCAATTTCACCATATATGAAACGTTTTTTTCATTACCCGAGTCTCAGTTTGGTCACCCGGTTTTGGCTCAATAAATAAATAAAATCTCTGTCCCTGAAAATATAGTTTGAAAAACAAGTAACCCTGTACTCTGCACTGTAATAAAAATCAACAATGTGTTTCATTACCAGACCAGCTAACATTTAATCCAAACAGACCTTCATCAGAACTGCCTATATGAAATGTACCTCTGACAAAGACCTAACTGGCAGAAATCTTTTCCAATAAAATAAGTTGGTTATTTATGTGAGATTTATTTGCGAATTGACTTGAAAGTCCATATTTTGTATATGTGTTTCTCAGTCATTTCACAGAGAAATACAAGTTGAAATAACCTTCTCCTTTTGCAAGCAAGCTTTCAGAAATCTCATGTCTTTCCTACATTTTAATTTGCATGACAAATCCACCAGTATTTTTCGAGGCGTGAAATCGGAACACCCGCGATGGCATTTACAAAGAGAACAACTCTGTCATGTGTGATGCATGCAAATGATAATGAATCCAGCAACAAGCTCTTCTGCACAGTGCGGTCAATCTTAACATCACCAAAAACACTGTAAATCAGAGGGTGTTAATTCTGGTCCTGGAGGGCCGGAGGGTGTGCTGGTCTCCGTTGTCACTCGGCACTTGATCAATTGATCAATTAAAACAGTTGATTACGCAATAAACTCACCTCACCTGGTTTCTTGTGTCTAACTTGGTTGCTGATTTTAAGGTGAAAACAAAAACCAGCATACCCTGCGGCCTCCAGGGTCAGGGTTGAGAACCCCTTGCTTTAAATAGTCTCCCCTCTAGTTTATAAGCATTTTTCTAACTTATGGGGACATTCCCCTCTCTATACAATACATACCATGTGAAATAGATTTAATCTACAGTGAGTTAAATGAGTATTTACCCAGGCTCATGCTAAAGACCTTGTTCAGTGTGATAGCCACCCTGTGTGGGGTTACTGTGAGTCTCCACATCCAGATCTCAGTATTAGGGAATCCAGGACATGGCAATATGAGTGGGTGTCATGAGGTTAGCATCAGGTTAGCAATTTTTTTTATTGAACATTTTTTTAATTCATACATAATACGACAAGGGGGTATACAGCAGAATGGGCTAACACATGGGGGTTTCCAAAATAGACCAAGGGGTGATTTAAAAAAAAATATTATACACAGGTAACATTACACCGCTATGCTACCAGGTTAGCAAATTCAATTAAAATGTATCCTACTCTAGCAAACCAGACAGAATTTGATTTATCAAACCAATTCACTACTGATCTTTTTGGGGGAAAAAGGTGGAGACATCATGATTATGACGTTAAACTGAATCGATATGTGTATTTAATTTATATAAATGTATTTGTTAGTAACATAATTTTCCACAATGGTAGTACTTTAGCTGATTACCTATTTACTGTGAGCTAAATTAGATTAAATATGGCTCAAAAGGCACACTGACCAATTGCCTGCATGCTATTAATATTGCAATTTATCAGTATTGGCTGCTTTTGCCTGCAATAATTGCCTGCAATTACCCTGTCATCGTCCATGTATTTTCTCCTTTGGTTAAATTAAAAGAATAGGTGCACTCATGTGGTAAGTCCTGTGGCCTTTCCTTGTCTCGTCTGTAGCAGACAGTCAAATATTGAGCTCTACGACTCCTACACAGTTACTGTATAACCTAATGGATACCACATGGAACTAATTACCAGTAGCCCAAGTGTACTGAGCCATGTGTGGAAATTGACAAGATCTCAAGAGAGGGTCAGGATGGTCATGCAAGATGTTCCAAACGAGTATTGACTGGAGACACCAGGCTGGTTACAATGAACCATATTGACTGTTTGCAGTTGACAATTGGCACCCACATAAGACAACTTAATCAACCATGTGACGCTGCCGGTCATGCCTTGACACGACTGGTAAATTGAAGTTAAATCAACAGTCTTCTGTTTTCCATGTCAGCCGTTTGAAGAAAAGTATGAAATGTGAATGTGTTATAGTAGACATTGCAATGACGTTTAAACCAATAACATAATTGTCAATTGGCTAAACACAGACTAACCAGCAGGCCATTTGTTGCCTATTAACAGGAAGCCCATATACTGTGGTACTGTTGACATATAAATAAATGCAAGAGTAATGCTTATTCTTCACAAGCAGTTTGGAAAATGATTGTTGGTTATAACTGAACTTGTTATAATGTCTTTGTGAAGAAAAAAATCTTGAAGTCTCTACACATAAAGTAGCCTTCAATATTTCATTTAACCATCTAACTGAGGACTCCTTGCTATCTGGCTGCACCCAGAAATAGTGCAAATATAGACTGTACCACTATGTTTTAGAGCCCATAGTTGTATTTGCCATTGATTTATTTCATGTTAAGTTGTTCATTACATTTAGTCATTATCATTTTATATTCATTCTTTGAATTTCTCTGTGAAGCTCAATATAAACACTGACTAAACTATGTTTATATCTTTATTTGATAATTTGCCAAATAATGACAAGACAGCGTGCTAATTAAGAAATTACTAAGATTTTTGTTAAGCATACTGAAACTAGCATATTTGTTTTTTTATGTACTTATGCTCATTAAAATAGGTGGGAATTGCTAGTTACCTGAAATTGCAATGAACGCAGGACACCTTTTCTCTGAAAAGGTCTACTATAATAATTGTAGGGTATGCCCTGATCAAGCCACTATGCATGGGCAGTAGTCAGTTTTAAAATATTCCTATTAGGATATGCCCTGACAATAAAGGCTTTTTAATATACCATTTGCAAGAGTTCCTTGGCATTGGAGACACTTTGTTCTCTGCGTATTTCCTCATTTGCCTTGAATCCAAAAGAGTGCCTTACAAATGACTAAGAGCACCCTTTTACAACTCAAAATGAGTTGTTTCTTGGTGTAGTAATTGTATGTTGGAAGGATTAATCAGCATCACTTGAGTGGAAATTCAGCAATTCTGAATACAATGCACAGTATATGCTAAATCAGTAAAAGCCTGTACGCCACCTTTGAAAATGTACATTTGCATAAATATATATTAATATATATGGAAACATAAAACACTAGGCCAGAAGATTTTTTTCCACCCAATTGCTTAGGCTTAAGATTGAATGATGAAATGTTATTGGTTTGAACATATTTCTCAATTTTTTTCTCTCCAGTTTGGACTCACCAACTGTGCCTCAAGTCACTGCTGTGCCACTAATGCGTGCAACCAGTGGATATTTTACACACTACAGGGCACGCAATACTACAGGAGAGGTGCCAATAATTCAGAAGAAAGGAATTGTTCTTGCTGTCAACCTGAGAAACCCTGGCCAACTTCAACCCTTTTCTGCAGCCTCCTAGTCATAGTTGGCTAAAGAAGTAGATCAGGCTCAAAGCTGTGCTGTCTAGGCCATAGTACCAAGCCTGTGACCATAACTAGCCCCTTTACTGACTGAGAAAAACAAACATATTACATTTAAGCAAAAGTCATTTCTAAATTAATAGAAATTAATAGAACAATTGAAAGCAACACAATTGAAAACAAATTAGTTTTATTATTTAAAATGGATGACATTTATACTGGCAAACTGGTAGCGTATAGCACAAGTGTTAGACCCGCATTCAGTTCTACAATCATTTCGACTTGACAGCATTACATCCATATGTAATATCTCCTATATCATAACATTTGAAGCTTGATAATGTTGAACATGCATAGTATTTCTACCAATTGGTTATAGCCAGGAGAAAATCCCATTCTCACAATGAATGGGATCGTTTAACGATTGGGATCCCTGATTAAAATTGCTTAACAAGGCTAAGGAGTCAATGATCTATAGCTGTAATTACATGCCATGAATAGACTCCTTACTGTAATGAGTGTTCCTGTGTCTAAGTGTGGGAGTCCATCTAGGACATTATTAAATTCATCCAACGGTAGCACACAGCTCTTTGTTACTGTACATGTAAATAATAGTAGCAAGACCAAATGTCTTCCAGCCAGCGGCTTGAACGATACTGGAACAATAGGCTTAGATGGTGAATAATTAGAGAAGCAGTACACAGCACCCTGTAGGCTACCATTGTACAATGATTCCATAACAATAGCTTTTATTCTTTGGAGGAAGATGCATTTAAGGTATAGAATGGAAAGTATTAAAGGGCCTTTTCAGTACTGCTCTATGTATGTGGCCAACATTTTTCTCCCGCCATTACACAATATCCGGCCAATCTCATTTTCAAACGTTATTCTCTTTAATCCTCTTCACAGCAACAGTTAAGTGAGGGCCTGTCAACTGTGTGCACTATACTCATCGAAATATCCACGGTTTCCCCTCCTTCTCCTTCCCATTAATCGGCCTTTATCAGAAACATTAACCTATTGCACAACTCACTGCGGCCAAGGCTTCTAGCTGACTCGAATATGGAGTATAAAGATGTTTGTTTGTCCGCCCTCTGTGTTCACCGAAACGTCCATATTTCAACGCGCAAACAAAACAAACAGTGGCCTTCTGCCTCTCTGCTGGGACGCGGTGGAACAGATGGCCGCGATGCTGCGCTCCGAGCCAAAAGCTGTTCTGCCCTCGCTCGGAGAACCACAATATCAACAGCCACGCGGAAGGCAGACTGCTGTTTCTCTCACACCAGAGCACCTAGCCTCATTGGATAAGAAGAGGTTGAGCTCACAACCGCCCCACGACATTTCCTTACAGTGTGTTACAGGTTACAAGTTCAACTGATTTTTTTAGCATACTGCCAGCTGTAACCGGTTCTTACATGTACAATAAATGTTCCTTTATCCAGATGTTAGAGGAAAAAGGTTTCCCATTAATTTATTACAGAAAAATTATTTCTGCCTGATGGCTAATGCTAGTTGCTACCAATCACATTCTATACAGCGTATATGTTATGGTCAATGTGCAAAATCGGGGAATATGTGGATACCACGTCAAGTCGGGGAACCTGTAGATTCACTGACGTGATGGGGAATCTGTAAGTTCCCCGGTAGATGTGTAGAAAGTGGGAGGCTGTAGCATTGGGAGACTCTCTATCCTACGATTAGTTTCACATACCCTCTTGTAAGCCAGACTGAACAAAAAGTAACAAGCAAAACAGATTTGAGGACCATCCAAGACCATGCAAAAATAACGGTTAATTTTTTTCCAATGTGCAAGAGTAGCACATCTCTCAATGTTTATGTCATTTTTGGCTGCACCTGGACTCACTTTGCTTCCTGCAAGTCCTTTATGAGTTCAGCACTTTTTAAAGTTACTGTAGTAGGCCTAAACAAATGTTGACAAATACAAAATAGTATTCCCCTGAGCGTAAAATTAAATAGGCTATAAGACGAAACAATATAGGCTAAGCTAAGTAAACCGAGGCTTTCAACATTAGTTTGAAATTTTTTAATGAACCATTGCTGTTAACAGGAAAAGGAAAAAACCTTTGCAGAATTAATGGTAGCCTACTGTAACATATAAATGGTGTTAATGCCACAAAATGTAGGCTATAGGATTTTGTGAGTAGGATAGCCTAAATAATGATCAAAATCCCGTCTTTAATATGGGGACATCTTGAGGAAACAATTTTTGCACCAGAGGGTGCACCTGGTCATCTATAATGGCTTTGTATTCCTTGGCTGTAATCCTACTATGCAGAGTAACAATCAGACCCAATAACTACCACAAAATAGATGCACACACCATAACAGATCCACCACCAGTTTGGAAAAGGCAACGTGGATTTTTTTTTGCCTGGTTTTTGGCAACTGTCCTGAGAAGTGTCCATCTATCCTTGTCGGTGAGCTTTGACTTACGACCACTGTTCCTCTTTCCTGATGCAGTTTTCCTTGTTTGGCATATGCCGCCATGATTTCCGACACTGTTTCCCTTGACACATTGAATAATTTTGCTATTTCATTGATTGACGCAACCTGCAATTCAGGCACCAACTATTTGACTTATTTTCAAGATCTCTCATGTTGTTTTAGAAACACATATTTAAGTGTTGATTGAAGAATGCCTTTTATAACATAAATATATTGGTAATTAGTATTGGCATTAAAATAAAACACATAATGTAGACTCAAATTTTAATTGTGATTTAGTTGCTTCAAAAAATTTCCTTTTCCATTATTTTGTCTACCACCTGTGTGTGTGTGTGTGTGTGTGTGTGTGTGTGTGTGTGTGTGTGTGTGTGTGTATGTGTATGTATTTATTGGTGTTTACCTTGCCTTCTAAGGGGTTGAGTGGACCTAAACCATACCAGGAAATGTTAATTTACTCAAGTGTTTCCTTTATTATACCTCTATCAACCACAGTTACAGCTGACAAAACCTATACATTTTTACATTAATTAAAAAAACAACAGCAATACCCCACCAACCTTAATCATTTCCACTAATTCAACTCCAGGTCAATATTTTCTCAACATCAATTACTTCAAATCCATTCCCCTCCAGATCAATATCATCAATTTAGAATAAATGAAGACCGATCCAAATCCTTTACCTCTAATTACAATTATTATTATTTTATTATTTATTTTTATTATTTTTAAATCAGTGAAGTTGTTTCCAGTTGAAAATCTGAATATATTCAGTCCCCTTGTAATTATCATTCCCTCTGCAATTCTATCTCCAATCCATGCAATTGTGTTTTGCATTATGGTTTTTATTGGCACATTTTCAAGCCCTCAACCACAAAACACAAATACAGTCTAGAAGCAAAAGTTTCCAAGTCATGCTAAACCTCAAATGCTGTTTATTTTCCCTTCTCCTTTGTTGTATGTATTTGTATTTATGCGCTCTTGCAATAGGACATGCTTGCTTCACAAACCAATATTGTTTGTAAAATACCATCAGATAATAACGAGACAAAAACTAAATATACTAATTGCACTCACCACTGAATTCAATCAACATTTTGATTTACAAATAAATAGATAATGTACATAATTGTTGCCCTTTTAAACAGATAATTGACAGTTCAATTATCCAAGTTGGGTGAAGAGTCAAAGAATCAATAGTTGTGTGAAATGGTTATATGCACATTGCCTCAAAGAAGACAACAGAAGCCAGAAAAACACAAAACAAAAATAATTGGGCAAAGAAATGCATCACTACTTCATTACATTTAGAAGCATATGCACATAAAGCATGGCCATATTTGTAATTGGCATGAGAGCAAATGGCTGCCTCGCACGGTAAAAGCATACCTAGTATTTTCCTTACGTAATGTGAGTGCGTGCATCATCCATTGACTGGAGAAGGGTGTGTTGCACATAAAGTTGGCGATTATAAGCTTTAGCTTCAGGATGGAGGTGGAGAAAGAATAGCATTTTGGCAGGTTAATTATTGTGAAATGTACACTCCGTAAAGCACAGCTTCACTGCTGTTACATGCTGGATGCTGTTTCATATCAGCTTGACCAAGCTTGCAATTAAGTGAAATGTTAAAACCTGCTTTACCCAGACAACGGGTTCACATCCTTGTAAATATTGCATAGCCATTTATCTCAGGTTTTATTGGGAATCCTCATTGTGTGCAGGTGCAAGACAGCACTGCCATTTGTATTTGTAGCATACTGCAATGTGCTTGTGTGCTGTACTAAATATGGTCATGGTCATGAATGTACCTAATGCCTTACCTTTCAGCTTATGCGACCGGCTCGACCTGGGTAATGATGTCAGACACTGGTGCATATGCGGATTAATGCAGCCATTTATTTCTTTATTGTAGCATGTACCCAGTTGCCCTGTTATGTCGTTCATTATCCATTCATTTTACTGTTGCAAACTGCTCAACACAATGCTAAAAGTGGGAGCTTGGGAGATATATGCTCCAGGGCCGGTATTATACTGCACTGCTATTTTAATGGTTACTTTTACACAGGTGGAGGGTTATTGCTCTGCTATTGTCCAGAGATCTGACAACATAGATATCTCCACGCACATAACGTTTATAAGCACGAATAGATGTTAGGATGCTATCTTGGTGTTTTCTAGAACTGTACAGCTAAGCAAACCTTGTTGGAAACATTCAGTTTATTTTTTTATTTTTTATTTTATTTTGTCCACCAAAACAGAGTAATAAACTTTGGAATTTAATTTAAAGTAAAATACTGATGACACAGCACTGGTCAGTGTATAAAATGTTATGTTGGGGTCTTAAGTGAATGTGTCAACTGGTGCGATAATTCCTACTTCATTTACTAAACAGACAAATAAGCCCAAGGCATGTTCATTTAGTTTTGGAGGAATTCCACCCTTTCCTCTAGCAACTGTTATTAAAGGACAGCAGATTAAGTTAAACCATTTGTCAGTCGCTTTGGATAAGATTGTCTGCTAAATGACTAAATGTAAATGTAAATAATAATGTCAAACTCCACTGGGGACAATGTAGGAGATGACACAGGTATCCACCTTTTAACTTGAGCCAAACCGCTGTAGTGGTCTTTGATAGATCTGCTGCAGCGAGCATTCCAACATGTTGTTTCACTTCTTGGTTTCTAGAAAATGTGAGTCTGACATAAACATATGGCCTAACACAGAGATTATGATCGCGGGTGTTAACGCCGGGGCACGTCTGACAGAAATCTACAAAGAGTTGTCCTTGTCCTTTCACAAAGCCCGCACAACACATCACAATGAGATCCCCCCCCTCGCTAAGACTTTGAGTCACCACCTCTGGGAAATATAAAAGCACAATTGTAAGACTTAAATTGGTAAAAAGCAAAGCGAAAAGTTGTATTGCATATTGTTTAGGCCTGGCCCGAGAGCATTCCAGAACACTGAGACCTAATATTGTATGCTGCTATTCAGGGTGTTTTATCAAATCTTATTGTTTTAATTGTATATTCTTTGTGTCATGCTGCAAGCTAAATTTCCTGCTCAGGGGCAATAAAGAGGGCATTCATACGTTCTTTCATTCGCCCAACTTTAATTTTGAAATTATTGAAACCGGTTGTTGTTCATGAGTCACAGAGGGAAATAAACAGGCTGTCCTGGGCTTAAAAATGTATTACAAGCAAAGCCTGCTTTCTCCCATCACTGCAAACAATACCACAGTAAATTGTCTGGAAGGAGAGGCAATAATTTCATGATTACATTAATATCGATGAGTGGCTTATATATTTTATACACATATCTTAGGGTTTACCATTGGCCCATAATAATAGTTTATACATAAAACTGAGTATATTTTATATCTATATATAAAATATATTTTTATATAACTGCCTTTTCAATATTTCAAAACTTAATTGAGGATCTTAAATAGTTTTAGCTATTTCCGCATAAAGGTTTGTGTCCATGGCATCGTTAATGAAATCATGTCTGAAACATAGTCTGAAATATGATTCTTGAAAATCACTTGGATACACTTGTCCCCTCGCTATGAAAGACAAAGGCCCGGATTCAATCAACAATGGTCTTTAACTCTGACTGATGATCGACAGCAGGTGCTAGTTTCCTGTACCATTGAGTTCAACCATCACCAAAATTAACTCGCCAAACTGAGTTTGTGAGTAGGGGTAACCCTGGACAACCAGCTGTGCTTCTCGAGCCATATTGCAGCGATCACTCGGACCTGCCGTTTCTCCCTCCATAACATCCGGAGGATCTGACCGTTCCTCACCCAAGAGGCCACTCAACTCCTGGTCCAGGCCCTGGTGATCTCACGTCTGGACTACTGCAATTCCTTGCTGGCAGGCCTTCCGGCCTGTGCCATCAAGCCACTGCAACTAGTCCAGAACGCTGCTGCTCGCCTGGTGTTCAACCAGCCGAAGTTCACCCACGTCACCCCTCTACTCTCCTCTCTGCACTGGCTCCCCATCGCAGCACGCATCAGATTCAAGTCACTGGTGCTTGCTTTTCAAGCGGCCAGAGGTACTGCTCCCCCATACCTCCAGTCACTCATCACGCCCTACACCCCGTCCAGACCCCTCCGCTCCGCCTCCGCTGGCAGACTGACTGCCCCATCCCTCCGGGCGCCTGGCAGCCGCTCCTCGCGGTCTCGCCTCTTCTCTGTCCTGGTCCCTCGTTGGTGGAACGACCTCCCATGTCCCGGTCAGGACTGCGGAATCACTTCCAATCTTCCACAAGAGACTCAAAACCCACCTCTTCAGACTCCACTACCACTGAACACTCTCCATCTAGTCAATCTGTCGTCACCACTGTTTACTTGTTCTACATTAAAAATAAATTAAAAAAAAAAAAACACCCACTAACCTTTTCTTTCCCAATGTTACAGGTATGATATGCAGACGCCTGCAATGATGTCTATTGCCGTTTTAATGCACTGATCTTGTGCGCTAACTATGATTGTTCTTACCTTGTATTAATGCACATCTTGTAAGTCGCTCTGGATAAGAGCGTCTGCTAAATGCTTAAAATGTAAAAAAATGTAAAAAATAAAAACCTGTCGCTTGAACATACTCGTCAGAATTGAGGAAAAAAAATAATGTTGACTGAATCCAGGCCGCTCTTATTTTGATATCCGGAGGAAGCCTTGGCTCTGACTTTCACAATTAAACGAAAACATTGCAGTTCTGCTGTGGCAATAAAGCTGTGAAGCTTTACAAGCGATCATAAAGATAGTGGAACTGCAAAGTTTTATGGCCCCCTTTATGATTCACTTGAGCGTGCTTCCGCTCTAATGGTGCAGCATGGGCGCTTTGACTTCTATTGCGTGGAAACGCCACATCCAAATTCAGGGTCCTCATAAATAATTCTGCCGCATTTGAGCCATTTCCAGGCCTAATGTGGTGATGACAGCACAGGAGACAACGGAGATGGTCAGAACAGACTGTTGTTCGCAAAGGGCCAAAACAATATTGCTTTGCTCGGCGGATGTGGCTTCCTAGCTGCAAAGAAAGGTAGAACAATGCGTGCTGTAGAGAGGGAGAAATACACTGTACATGTAACGGGCTCGTCGGTTGTGCTCATGAATGATATTTAATGCTGAAAAAGCTTTATATTTCATCTTTAATTACACTTTTGTGTCCCTTTTCAATAGTACTGAGCTGTGGGTATTTAAACAGCCAGTGCAATTTACAGTACTACCTGCACATTGAATTGTGCTATTGTCACCAGCTTGACCGAGACCTTTAACTGCATGTTGAAGTGCAGGGTTGTTTCACTCTCTGCAGTGCATACATACAATTACTACAGCCACATTCCTCATTAATAGGCTACTGGAACTTAAAGATTACAATGAATGTATGTTTACATCTGCATTAAAAAGCATACAAGAGGATACAAGAGTGAAAGGCATTGCTGTAATATATTCATCTCCGGTGATAATAGCAAAAGAAAATCTGTTCTGTTCTAGGCCATGTTGCCATATGTAAACATCTTTAGTGTTTATACAATTCAAAACGTTTTGCATAATCAAAAACATTTTTAGATTTTGGTCTCACATATATAAATCCATTAAACACTCATAAGGGAACCTAAGGAGATCTATTGCATTATTTCAGGGGCTGAGATGGGGCTGACATTCAGCTTATCCTTCCCATTAAGTCGTGATGCTTTTAGAGGGAAAATACTTTTAAATGGAATGTATTTATTTTTTGCATAGGTATATTGCATTGATTATTTTTTTTTGCATCCTCCATTCAAACAAAGAAAACATACAGGTAACATCATAAATAAGGGAACACCAACATAAAGTGTCTTAATAGGGCGTTGGTCCACCATGAGCCACAGGAACAGGGTCAATGTGCCTAGGCATAGATTATACAAGTGTCTGGAACTCTATTGGAGGGATGCAACACCATTCTTCCACAATAAATTCCATAATTTGTTGTTTTGTTGATGGTAGAAAACGCTGTCTGAGGTGCCGCTCCAGAATGTCCCATAAATGTGCAATTGGGTTGACATCTGGTGCCTGTGATGGCATAGCATAGGGTTTACATTGTTTTCATGCTCATCAAACCATTCAGTGACCACTCGTGCCCTATGGATGGAGCATTGTCATCCTGGAAGAAACCACTCCCATCAGGATAGAATGGACAGAATAGGATGGAACATCTTCACCACAGGATGAAGGTGATCACTCAGAATGGCTTTATATTCATTGGCACTTACCTTGCCCTCTAAGGGGCTGAGTGAACCTAAACCATGCCAGGAAAATGCACCCAACAGGCCTGACAGAACCCTTAATTTATGAAAGCATTTCCTTTATTTTGGCAGTTGCCTGCACATAGACACATGTCACTTATGTTCTTTATAAGACACTTACAGAGCAAGGGCTCATATTTTCATACAGATGACATGAGAACCAATATTTATTAGCACTGAAATTCACTCTGGGATTTACTCAAAACCACCTGGCCATCTCAAGGGAAAGCAACAACAAAAAAGTTTAGTGATTAATCCACCTCCTTATTACCACAAAGTGGGTACTTCCATGAAGATGGCTTAGTGGTCATGATTGACTCCAGTGGTCACTTTGTTGCAAGGCTGGATTAATCTGGGAGGGTTTTCTTTTATTATTTAATAGCACTTAAGGACTTTGTGGTTTTGATTGAATCTATGGGTTTGAGTGTAAAGCAGGGGTCACTTCCAGGCAAATGAGATGCATATGTGCATGTCATTAAGAAATGTCAGCAAGACATTTACGATGGTGGTTGGGGAGTGGAGGAGCAGGGATGAAGCCCTTTGACTTAATTGAATCTGTCATGCCTGATATTACCACAAGATGAGCGTTTCATCTGATCCGTCCAAGCAAATTAGATTGTGTGGGAAAGGGAGGACCATGTAAGCAAGGTGGAGAGCTTAAATGATTTTGATATATGTACTGTATATACGTTTTTCTCCGTTCATGTTACTTTTCCGACCACTTCAAAGGAATACCCATGATGGCTCTAATGCAATACCCCCTCCCTTGCTATTCCACAGCTCTTCCTGTCCCGCAGCACTAATTGCCCAGGGGAGAGCAATGGGCAACGCAAAGTGACCTCGCTGGTCGGAAAACATCGGGCGTCCGGCTCTCGCCAGGGCTTCTGTCCGCTGGTCGGGTGCGTATCGCATCTCCTTAAGTGCTGCGGTGCAGCCCCGTGAAGATCCTGCCGTTCAGCCCGGGCAAAGAGAAAGGAGGAGGGGAGGGGGCTGTCACTGATCACTGCTCTAGAGCTTTGTGCATGTTGCCCCCGGCTTATTTAGAGCCACCCCGGGTTTAGCATTTAACGCCGGTCGGCACAGCGACGACATCCAGCAGCTTCCCTGACAGCCACGCTTTGCGTCCCCGGCACAGAAGTGCTATCCCTCGGCTAGCCCGTGGCAGCGCACCCCCAGAGATAGCACAAAGTTGTCGGGGAAATCTCTCGGCTGGCACAAGACCCCGGTCCCTCCGGTGGAATTTTACAGTAAGCGAGCAGCCGTGGCAGCGTTCCAGAGGCTGACTGTTTTCGTTCCCGCTCACTTCCAGTAAGCGTGCTGGGCAGCGCGGCAAGGCGGCGGTGAAAAGGCGCATCCTGGTCCTTGAGTGCTGGCCGGCATGTCTGTTTGGGAAGCCGCGACGGCCCGGGGCGACTGGCAGGATGTTGCTACGGCCACATTAAGGGGGCAGGATCAATTTCCGGAAGGTAGCCTGGTTAATGAGGAGGACCAATCCCCTCGCTGGCCACAAAGCCCCATTTGGTGGCCGAGCGGTCGAGTACGGCTGGGCACTCCCACCTCAAATTGCAAAGCCATTGCTGCATTGCTTTTCACGTCTTCCTGAGGTTGCTGCCTTAGTGAGTCATGACTATAATGCTTTTTTTATAGTGCAATGTAAGACTACTGCATACTGGCAATCATAACAATTCCTTAACATGAATTCACTTCTTAACTGCACACTAGTCATTTTAAAATTATTCAAGTATACAATTTTTAAAGATACAACTGTCCTTTCACTGGCTAACAATCATATAAAACTAAGCTTCATTAGTTACGCAGTGTAATGGATTCTTCATTCCATATCCTTTTGTTTGTTGTATTTTAACTTGGCCTGCGATCTGTGCTCATCTGACAATTTCTTAACTGCCACAAATCATGTTATTTCAGTCACAGGAAATGCTAAGAAAATACTATCATCCTGTATTCATACTATAAACCAATATTTTGTTTTGATTTAGCTGTCATGTCAGTCAGTTATGTTTCACATTCAATGTTTGTTTCACCATCTATTCTAAACAGACTAGACTGAAGGGAGGAAGTAAAAATAAATATCTTGTAGAATGGAAATGGATGTTTACAAAAACATCCTCACGGTGTTATTCAGTTTCAATAATTGAATATGAAACTGTTATGCACATATTTAATATGGCTTTATTTTTTACAGCTGGTTGATATGCTGATTAGTCAATGCCCTCTGTTTACCACCAGACGGTGGAAGTATTAATGCACCCATACACTGCAAAGAATTCAAAGTTGACTTAGAAGTGAAAGGGAACAAACTGAACAGAGTTTTCATAACATGACATTTATGAATACAGCCATGTAATCTATTTTTAATCGAACAAAAATAAGGAGGAACCTCAAACATTCACTACTTGAATTTCCTTGCGGAAGATGACAGAATAATTAACTATTTATTACCACCAAGTCTGCAATGCCCGCACTTCTTATAATGCCAACTTGCAAAGAGTAGAGGCATGCCTGGAATTCCATGGTTTCGCAAGTCCTTTTCATTGGCCCTATGGGACAAATGATGAAGGTCTCAATGCATTTAACATTAAACAGAGCCATTTCAAGGATGTTTCCTATCCTGAAATAGTCTGTGCTTACATTACATTCCGTGCTGTGTTCCTAAATGGGTTGACTGTCACCTGTCTCCAGTTCTTTTCATAAAACAAGCAGAGGATTACACCAAATATTTGCTTGTGTATGTATATGACCCATGTGTGTCAATGGGAGAGGTGGAGGGAGGAGTAGAGAGGGCTGCAGAATCCTTTTGGCTGCTGTCAGGTGTTCCTGTTTTCTCCCACAGCCTGGAGAGTACTACAGGGCCTTGGACAGCAGCAGCTTCACTTACAGGCAGGCTCACCTGAGGCTAATGAGCAATCAACTCAGCTGTGAGCCATTGCCTTCGTTAGGCCATTATAAAAGCACAGCCTGCCATGCCTGATTAGAGAGTTTTGGGGCATGGAGGAAGAAGTGCAGTTTTTGGTTGCTGTTTCCCCTCGAAGGACTAGTTTGATTTAACTGCTTTATTTTGTTTTGTTGGTAATTTTTTGTATAAGGATAATAAATTGGCCGTTGGCCTATCGAACCTTAGTTCTTTGGTTTGGTCTTCCATCCACTCAACACCTGGCATGGTGGCCACCCCTGCCACTGTGCTACACCATGTTATACCCACCCACTGCACCATACTGTCAATTACTGAGAGGCCCTGCAGGAAGCTGCATTAGGAGAACTCACCCCTGTAAAGGTTGAAAATAATACATGGCCTTTGTTTGCTCTGTGCTCTTCTGAAGCAAAAAATATTTAATAACCGTTTGAATTTGTGTGGATATCGACACACAGTGGAGCTATGCTTATTTATTTTTAATACCACAACTTTCTAAAAATCCATATTTTGTCATTTCTTGGTGAGTCCTTCTGTAGAGAGATGTCAAATGTCAATGTTTCTCATTATTAAAGCTGTCCGCAGGAGCCTCCTAGTCCCTCGTAAGCACCAGGCAGACCCTGTGAGAACAGAGCAGCCCCAGAGGTTTTAAAACATGCCTGTTAAAGCTATGCTATCCCCCGTCACAAACACAATAAGAAAACATGTTAACTTGATTAAAGAGGTTTTTGACAATGACCAGCCCATGGTGTTAAAAGGTTATGGATATATAAAAATAGGATGGTGGGGGGGAGGAATCCAAGGACCTTCTCACAATACCCGATGTTGAAAAGACTGGTCGACCTTGATGTGAAACCTCGAATCCACCAGAAACGAGATCCTGTGATTTGTAGCACTCACGTCCCACGTTTTTCCCCACGTTTCTCAGAACCCACAATATTAAATTGTTATAGCGGGATGGCGCGATGTCAGAGAGAATGTGACAATGCAGTAAAGTGTTGCAATCTATGTCGACCGCCTTTTATGTTGACTCTGATGTGCATGAATATTTGAAACTGTGTCCCATTCATAGCTGTGCATTACCGAACAGGAAAGCGAGGTCCAGAAGTTGCAATCGTGAGGAAAAATACAAAACGCAAACAAATGTATGAAAAGTACTACAGAGGTCCAGAAACGTATAATGGCTAATACGTATGTCGACAGGAGTGGTCTTTCATGTTGACGAATCTGAACTTGCGTCTTGAAATGTGTACTTTCAGGGATGCTCATTTCCCAAACCGTTTCTGTGCTCAAAAACACTTGATGCAAGTCGCAGTAAATATCAATGGGTTGAGAGATGCTTTCAAGAGCACACAGCACACTCTTCAATCAAAAATGAGGCAAGAGACGCAATTGGATAACAAGCCCTTTAATGTAACCAGCATTTACATAGAGGCTAACTGCTCGGTTCCTGTCATTAAAGTAAAAAATAAATAAAAGCAGAGACCATGAGTGGGTCCTCGAAGTTCAGTGGCAATCGGAGCGTAAACGCAGCACCTGCCGCCTCATTACTGGATATCAGGAAGTGAAGCTGTTCGTGGGGTGGATGTCCGCCCTGCTCCAGCCAAGGTAAATGCCTTGCCCTTCTCGTCTATTCCCATGATTCATTATTGGAGAACACAAGAGGAGCTGTCAAGCGCTACCATAGCTTTCTCCAGCTTTGAAGCCCTCTAACAGGGGCTTTAACTTGTTAAATAAGAGTGGTATTGATTTGGTGAACGAGGAGGAAAAAAAATCTAAAGGCCTTTCCAAGCTTTTAATAGCTATGTGCTGGAAATGTTAATTATGAAATTTCTTAAATCTCACAGCGATCTGTGAGGTTTATCAATGCACTTCCAGTCATAGTCTGTATATGCCATTTAACAGACGCTTTTATCCAAAGCGACTTACAGTAGTGAATGCATACATTTTTCAGTATATGTGGCCCCAATGGGAATTGAACCAACAACCTAAGCGTTGTCAAGGCCATGCTCTACCCACTGAGCTACCAGTCACTCCATATTTAGGCTACTGCATATGTGAATCATACATGACTAACCTGGCACTGTATAGTTTTGTTTAGTTAACAAACAGTTAAGAATGTTGGAATATGCAGAATATGACGAGGTCTTTCGTCAAAATGATTTGATAGTTTTGCAAGAAATACAAGAAACTTTATCTTTCTTGTATTTCTTGCAAAACCATCAAATCATTTTGAGGAAGGACCCCATCATATTCTGCTCTTTCACAGAGGAGTAGTGAGGCTGGACTGACCACCATAGATTATTATTATGTTTTACCACTTATGTTGTGTATTTATTTACTTATTTATTTGTTCATTTATTCCTTTATTTATTTATTATGGGACCGAAACATCCGAAGGTCTTGGGAAAAGAAGCATTCGTCATCCCGAACTGCAAAAGAATATAAGAATGTTGACAACTGGACAAATCTCTCAGGGAACAGTGTGAAGCTGCAAATCAATAGTACCAGATGATATACATATGTTCCTCCTAAAGGGATAGTGCTATAGATAGAATAGCAGAGAAGGGTATACATCTCTCACTTCAATAAGAGAGCACAGCAGCATATGTCGAGATACGATTTTTGGATGATGTTTATGTTTTTGTGTCCCACAGCTGATAGAACGAAACCAAGGGATTTTTTGTGTTTGATTTAAACAACTACAAGAGAGTGAATAATGAAACAAAGCTGGGGTTGCTCTATAATGCTGCCAGTGAAGCGAAGTTAAAGATGTCTGAATTCTGAAGCAGATAATCCATGGGAGGTTCTGGAAGAATGGTCTGTTGCTTTTGGCAGGCCAATTTGCCGCAGTTACGGGTAAAAGCCTGCACTTTGAGGCATTCACATCAGATAAGCAACATACCCCCCTCCGTGCTGCATTGCCAGGTTAAAGATGTAAAAATGTGATTTAATGTACACCACAAGAGGGACTATAAATGATAAATTATGCCATCAGGTAATTAAAAAAACGAAGGAAAAAAATATTCTTCACTTGACTGAAACACCTTTCCATGTGTAAAATAGTGAGAAAATATTTTTTCTCATTAACAAATTGACCATGTATGTCCAATTTTGGCAGGAAACATTACCATTTAGTCTTGCATCAGTGGCAATAATTACAGTGGAGCTCTTCGAAACTAATCTTGTTGATAAATGTTTTAGTTTGAACTGTTTTAGCTGCTGACATTTGTCTTACAATATGAGATCCGTGACAATGCACTGACACAACTCTCCATGAGTCACTGTTTTGTCAAGATAAAGTTTCTGAATAGTTGTCATGTGCAGTGTAATCAATGTTATGATTCAGTACAATGATTCATTCAGTCCCGGGCCTCCCACCTAGACTTCTAAATCTTCGCCGCCTCACAGAGAATAATATATCATTATACCGATGCTTTCTGCAGCTTAAATGAAACAAAATTATTATGTGCAAAACGAACAGATGTTTGCACGGAAAAAAAAGACTGGATCCATGATACGTTGCTGCATACCAGTTAGATCTGGTCCCCGCCTTCCCATGCTTTTGAAAGAACCAGTGATTTTTTTTTTGTTTGATGAAGAGCTTCAAACGGCAAGCACTGTGGATCACTTTGTGTGGCCAGGCAGTGAGCAGAGATGTTTCAGAGATGAGTCAGTCAGAGTTGTTTCTCATTCGTCAGTCCTTTTTGAGGATCAATGCGGGGAGAGATTGGCCAAGGAAATCGCTTCAAGGCTTCGAGATGGACACTCTTGCCTGTGCTGGCAGCGCATCTGGAGATGGTTGGAAAGGTTATATAGAATGATGCGTACATTTTTGTTTGAAAGTAACTTAAAATGTTCACGCTTTCTCGTATCAGACCACCATAAAATCTTACAACAAAGGTGCATGGACATCAAATATAATTACAAGTCATAGATGAGCAGAATTAGCACCCACACATTGCCGTTCACATTGCTGTTGCTCCCAAATGTGAATAAAACCATAGAATGTAGTGGAGGAAAGGGATGGCTATATGTAGCTCTTTCTCTTTTGTTCTCTTTAAAAAATGTTTTTTACAGAAAACCCTGATACATATACAATGCGTATAAAAAGTATTCACTCCCTTTGGAATTTTTCACATTTTATTTTCTTACTTCACGGAATCAACATGCCCCCACATGCGACATGGGATTTCTTGCCACCAACGAACACAAAATACTCTCTCTCTCAAACAGACAATAATTGATTGCATAAGTATTACCCCTTTTGCTAAGACACACCCAAATAAGGTCTGGTGCAGTCAATTGTCTTCTGAGCTCACATCATTATTTAACTGGACTCCACCTGAGTACAATTAAGGTGTTTCAAATTATTTTAAATTAAATACATCTGTATGTGAAAGGTACCACATTTGGTTATTGCATTTCCAAACAAAAGCTTCATCATGCAGACCAAAGAACATTCAAAGCAAATCCAAGAAAAGGTTCTGGTGTCAACGTTAGGCGCTTTGTTTGGCTAACACTATCCCTACCCTGAAACATGGTGGCAGGAGCCTAATGCTATGGGGAATCTTCTCTACTTCAGGGACTGGAAAACTTGTCAAAACAGAGGGAAAAATGGGACTTGGGACAAGATTTATATTCCAGCAGAACAAGGCATAGCTGCATGATAAACACTGTACGCCTTGTGGTGTGTGGTTTAAAAACCAAAAAATCTATATCCTGGAGTGGCCCAATCAAAGCCCAGACCTCAATCCCATTGAGAATATGTGGAAAGATTTGACAATTGCTGTTCACCAATGGTCACCATCCAACCTGATGAAGCTTCAGCAATTGTGTACAGAAGAATGGGTGAAAATTGCAGAGCTGGTAGAGACTTACTCAAATAGACACACAGCTGTAATTGCAGCCAAATGTGCTTCTACCAACAATATTTTTTTTCATTTGACATTATATAGTATTGTGTGTTGATCAGTGGCAAGAAATCCAAATTAAATCCATTTTCATTCCATGAAGCAAGAAAATAAAATGTGAAAAATTCCAAAGGGGGAAATATTTTTTATAGCCACTGTATATTACATAAGTCATTAGGACTGCTGCCTGCCTCTATCAAGTGAAACTCTGACAATGGAATTCATGTGTTGAAATCAGTATCAACTGCCTTTAACATCGACTCTGATTGATGTGCATGAATATTTGAAACTGTGCCCCATTCATTGCTGTGCATTCCTGAAGGGGAAAAGAGAGGCATATAAAGTGTAACAATAGTCACACCTAGAATGACAAAACCACTGTCTAAAAGGGCTAAATTAATGAACTGCTACTCCATCTATCTTTATCTTTGAAAGCTGTGAATATGTTTTCATTATATTTTATATGTAGTCACTCAGTAGACTTAACTTTTATGTAGCAAAATTACCTTTGGTTCACAGCTTCACAGTGATTCACATTTATGTATTACTGAAAAGTTGGAATACAGAATATTTATTATATTGTACATGAACACATAGATTATTACACAATATTAAAACACTGCATTTATGGCACCACCCTAGTGTTTCACACCCATATCAGATTTATTGTTTATGCGCATTGGTGGCTTGCTAGATAATATTGGAGAGCTAATTAAATGTTACTTAAAAAATTGTAAACCAATATTAACAGCCTGCTGTTTTTTTTAATGGTTTTGTTGTATGTTAACTAGCTAAAGGCATTGAACAACACAGACATGGACTTCATATCTGACATTTGGCCATTTACTGGATAATGTTTGATTACATTTGTAAAGGAAAACTGTTAGATCAAAAACTGAAACATGAAATAAAATACAATCTTATGTTGGAACCATGTTTTTTACTTTTACAATTACTTCATTCAAGCGGAAATGGAAAACCATGGGACCATAACATTTCCATGTATGGCACGCATAGCTGTCGCCCTTTGAAAGGTGAATTTATGTGAGGTAACACATGTGGTGACAACCCACAACCGCGCATCACTCTAAAAGATTCTGCCACAATGTTTGCGTAAGCCATTTTCCCATCCTTGGAAAAGATGCCGGTCCCATTCATGTGGTCGGCTTCACTTTTTAAAACATTTCACGTTCCGAACAGCTTCTTGCATTGCAGAGCCATCTTCCACTTTGGCCCAAAAGCTTGCGGGGCGGAGGAAGGGGGAGTGTTCATTTAGTTCCACATTTGCTTATTAAAGAGCCTTCATTTTCACTCGCGTTTTAAAAGCGTGAGAAAAGCGCAAACAATTTTGAGCTTGAGGTTCAGGGCTCGTGAAAAAAATATTTCGAAAAGCAGGGGTCTAACGATACCGCTGGTTCTGGTAGAGTGTCTGGGGAAAAGAAAGCACATTCCCTGTAGCATACTGTGCAGACAATTAAAAAATGAGCAATACATCAGGTAGCAATCAATTAGATTAAGTCATGCGCCGTACCACAATGCTGCACATTATGCATGCAGAGTGAATGTCAGGATACACAGCTATTAGGTTAGATTCAATTCAAAGTTGTATTAATAGTATGCAATGAATTTGTATGTGGAGGGAATATCCATCAGTTTACCGTGTAGAAATGATCTCTGTATAATCTCTCTAATCTCTCGATCTCTCCCGCTCGCTCTCTCTCTCTCTCACACGCACACATCGTTCCATTCAGTACAAATCCACATGCTCTGAAAATCAGAGAAGAAAAAATATTCAATTTGAACAGACCAATTTTTTTTTTTTTTTTTTTAACAGATTTAGAGATATTTCATTTCTTTTTTTAGTAGATGAGCAAAACACGGGTCAATATTTAGGTCAACTATGATAAAGAGTAGACAGACATCCAAACGCGGCTTTGCCTAAAATCCAAAATGACCCTTTTACCCTACTGTCCTCACCACAGAGGTAAAAGCAAAGCCCCAGAACAAAAACCATGGGCGAGTTAATCGGTAATCCTAATCCCGCTTTTATCCACGTGTTTTACAGAGCCGCCGATGCGGTGAGCCTGGATATCCGAGACGTCTTTGACCTGGCGACTACTGTAACATCAGGTCATCGCAGTCAAAGCGCCGTCACATCCCTTGTGTGTACGTCCCTTATATGGGCCATGGAGAGGGGGCAGGTGATCTGAATGCGGTCAGGATTCTCATTATGATCATGCGAGCCATTATAGCTACACAGCTATATCCAGCCTCCCTCTAAACACATGCAATTTATCTAGATTTTGTGGAGGAGATATTTGCCACCGGAGGAAAATGAGCTTCCCAGGGGAACCTTTTATGTACCATAGATTTATAGTGGTATAATGTCTTGGCTCGCAGCTCTGTGACAAATCTAAGTAATAATTGAGGCAAATGATGAAAATCGGCTTCCTTTTTCCATGCATACCACGGCACATGTAATTGTACTTTGAACCCGTGCAAGTTTAAAGGGTCATTTGGTTGTCAGTGCGTGCCTAAATAAAAGCGAGACAAAATCTTTGAAAGTGCTGATATGAATTTGCCAACAAATTATTTGACAAATATGCTTAAAAAAATCACACTTAGATATGAAATAAAACATAAAATCAATGTATGTATAGATATATTGTTGAATATATGTGTTGTACGGTTAGGATTATACCATAAATCCTCACACACACAATAACTACACAAGCGCACAGACACACACAAATAATTGTCAGAAAGACATGGAAGAGACTTTACATCTGCAACATCCATCCATCCATCCATCCATCCATTATCTAAGCCGCTTATTCCTGGTCAGGATCGCAGGGGGGGGGGGGGGGGGCTGGAGCCTATCCCAGCATGCGTTCCGGGCGAGAGGCAGGAATACACCCTGGACAGGTCGCCAATCCATCGCAGGGCACACACACCATTCACTCACACACTCATACCTACGGGCAATTTAGACTCTCCAATTAGCCTAACGTGCATGTCTTTGGACTGTGGGAGGAAACCGGAGTACCCGAGGAAACCCACGCGCACATCTGCAACAGTGATGGTAAATTAAAGTTCACATTGTATAACTACGCTGAGTGGGTCCCCCTATGAGAGAGACTGAGTACCAAAATAAACATACATACTGTTCAAGCATGGGCCTTTAAATGTAGAAATACTGCATTAAGAAATTGCATAACAATGTTGTATAGGTGATGGTCTCCCTCCTTGTACTCCTTCAAAATACACTGAAGCCATGACTGACTCGTATATTAAAAGAGGCCATAGCCTCCCCTCGCCATACGACCGTAACCCCGTTATTGGCTGAAAGGAAGCTGTTATGAAACTCGTGCTACATTATTAAATAGAATATGCATTAGGTTGTACTGCAGTCTCTTCCTACGGCTTGTCATTTTTCTAAGATTCCCCTTAGCACATGATTTATTCAGCACCAAGAAGAATGCAAGCTACATATGGTGTATGCAGGCTGTGAGTCACGTCATGAGAAGATAAATAAGTTTGCTCTTTTTTTTTTCACCACCGCATGACATTCTTGACAGGTTGTCAAAATACAAAGGTAGGTTGAACAAAAGTATTGTTTTAAAAAATGAAAATACTAATCTGCCACCTTCTGAAATGAATAAATCAAAGGCATCGCTGGAGGTGGAACAAAGAGGAAGGAAAACGTAAACGTGATCTGTCACTTGCTGCAAACGGCAAAGCGACGCGGAACACGACTCCTCGATGAACGATCCGCGGTTAATTTCAGAAATTCAGACGCAAGAAAATATGTATACCTGTTGTCGGTGTGCGGTAATTAATTTGTCTAAGGGCTCGAATCAATTTTATCGGTCAGGAAAGACTCGCTGTGGAAAATGCACGCCTGCAGCAGCAACCTGGGTAATTAATGTGCAATTAAAGGCAGGGGAAATCGCTGGTGTCCCCACCGCGCAGAGCTCCTCTCGCTGAATGCTTGATGCCTCCCTCGGAGCGCCGGCGCAAACGGGCGTTCGGTCGTGTCGTCGGCGAGCGCGAGCGAGATCCATCTGCCGCCGAATCATCTCCGGGGCACCGCTGCGATTAGGAAGTGATCGATGACGCACGATGAAGCGCCCACGTACGCTACGTCTCCGCGTTTGGGGGGGATCCATCTGAGCCGTTAAGCGCAGCAGGACAGACTTACCCGTCTGCCATGTTGGTTACCCTCAGGCTGGACTCTGAGCCCTTTCCTCCTCAGGGGGCGGGGGCGGGGGGAGTGGTTGAACAGGGAGTGAGAAGATGACTCCTTGACCTATGGCTGTCACCGGACTTGCATAATCACTTGCTGTCACTTTTACAACAGGCGTGCCTGAGGCAGGAGCCCCGATGACACAAACCAGGGACCCAATTAAAACCACAGGGGTCATGTGGTCATTCTTCACCATTTAAAAAAAAAAAAGAATCCATATGAATAATGCTCCACTTCTCCATTTTGCCAGATTTAGCCCTTCTGCGTAGATGTATGCACGCACAACGCATCTCTTATTCATCGCGGCGTGGAGTGCAGGGAGTGGCGTGACGTTCCTCGCCCTAAGTGTTCACCGCTGATGATTTAAACGCTTCATAAGCCCCTCGCCCCGCGGAAGCCCGAAACAGATAAAATCCGAAAAGGAAAACTCCTCGTTGTTAAATTTCCGCGGAAGCAAGGCCGAAACATCTCACGGTCAACACGAATCTCCCTGAATCCCCAATAACATTCAAACCTTGTTTGACTTCTTTGTAGCGTACAAAGTCCTTCGATTGAACATAATTCTCTCATGTCTTTCGGTTTTTTTTTACAACACCGTTTCATTATCCATCCAAGTAGGAGATACACTTTTAGGAATACGTTATTGCTCCATTATTAATCCTGCCTCGTTTCCAAAGCATAACTGAGGAGGTTGTTATCCGGGAGGTGGTTGTGGGAGGATAAACTGGAGGAATCCCACAACTGCACATGCTTAATTCATTAACAGTTTACCTTTCGGCACAAAGCGCGCCAAGTGCTTGTCCTTGTACAACAAAAAAGCACAGCATTCTTGTAATCATTTGTGTAACAAATGAAAGTTTCAAATAGAGATGGTGCCATCCGCCATACTGCAGGCTTTCGCCTCCTGCAGTACGAAGCCATTAGTGCGAATCCACCTTCACCCCATCCACATGTTCGCCTGCAGGGGATAATTACCAAGGTACAATTCAAAATAATGCCAGAATGTTCTGCAAGCCTCCTTATGACATTTACATTATACATTTTAGGCATTTAGCAGACGCTCTTATCCAGAGCGACTTTTATACAGCATTTATACATGGTAAGATTAATCATGGTTAGCGCAGGAGATCAGTGTAGTAACATTGCGATAGACATCATTGTTGGCAGCCGCATACCGTACCTGGGAAAAGAAAAGGGAAGAAAGCAAGGTTATTCGTTTTTTAAATGTATTATTGTATTTATTATTATTATTTATCATTATTATTTTTTATTACAGTTTTAAACATGTGAACAGTGGTGATGGCAGTTAATTAATGTACAGAATCAGTGGTAGTGGAGTCTAAAGAGGTGACTTTTTAGTCTCTTGCGGAAGATAGCCAGTGATTCCGCAGTTCTGACCGAATACGGAAGATCATTCCACCACTGGGGTGTCAGGACAGAGAAGAGGCGAGACCGTGAGCACGGGCCGCTGGCACGGATGCGGATGGTATAGTCAGTTTGCCAGCGGTGGCTGAGCGGAGGAGTCTGGCTGGGGTGTGGGGTGTGATGAGTGTGGTGTGATGTGGGAGCAGTTCCCCTAGCAGCCTGATATGCCAGAACCTGTGATTTAAATTTGATACATGCTACAATAGGGAGCCAGTGCAATGAGGTGAGTAGTGGAGTGACATGTGTGAATTTGGGTTGGTTGAAAACTAGACGTGTGGCAACATTCTGCACTAGTTGTAGTGGCTTGATGGCACAGGCCAGTAAGCCTGCCAGCAAGGAATTTCAGTAGTCCAGTCGTGAGATTACTGAAGCCTGGAACAGTAGTTGAGTGGCTTCTTGGGTGAGGAACGGGCAACTTCTCCGGATGTTGTGGAGGGAGAATCGGCAGGTCCAGGTGATCGCTGCCATTGATCGTCCAGAGTCACTACAATGTTCCTGGCAGACCGGGACGGAGTAACTAAAGAGCCTTCCATAGTGATCGAGGCATCACTCATCAGGGAGCTCACCGCTGGGAGGAAGAGCAGCTCTTTCCCAGGTTCAGCCTTCAAGTGGTTGCTAATATAACCTCAATATTAGCATTTTCACATGATTTACAAACATCAAAACACCACAAACAAAACATACATTTGCGATGCGTCCCAAGCATTCTAGCATGAATCCATAATAGATTAGTAGGCTCTAAAACTATATGCTTTAATGGAGAGCCTGACTTGTGTATGTGTACTTATGGGTCCGTATCTGTTCATAGGCTTGCTTTCCTTTATATAGCTTTGCTACTCTATGCATTGCTGAATCCGTATCGGTTTGACGGATGAACGTCTTCATTCAAGGTCATTCATTCCTTGAAGGTTGTCACATCTTCCTACATGCACAGCACAATGTTCATTGTTAATTCAACAGTGTCCAAAAGGGATGCACATTTACACTAAGAACACCCTATCAGAGTCTATCCGGATACAAATCATAGCCATTTGCTATGATGTCACTTCCAGCCATGATAGTGATAGCAGTGGTAGTTTCCAATTGGTCAAAGTCCACTAAACCCAATCCTGGTTATTTTTATTATTTTTATTTTTTGTGTATGTATGTGTGATCCACTAGGACAGAATGATGGTCCTTATTTAATTTAATTAGTTTAATTGGAGGGCATCATCTTCTGAAGACATTTGGGACAACAAAAGTGAAAAGGCATGCCCCAAATCAGCAAGATTGACTAAGAACTGGCTTAAAAGACATGTTTTGTTAGACCTCATAGCCTTTTGGCATCAAAAGATGAGTTTGGTTTATGCATAGCTGGGGATATCAAATTGACAGAAATGATGATACCTCTATCTACATGGTGCAGGCTGCATAAGCGCTAACTACTGTAAATTATCCCTCATAATGCAAGAATCTGGCTCAGCACAACTAACGTAATATGCTGGGAAAGTCAAGCTGGCATTTCCTTATCAACAGCCCTGGCAACAGGAATTTCCGGGACTCATCAAAGAGGACAAGAGAACAAACATGGACAATGAACATCCCCCACCAATGCGGTTGATATTAGATAGCTAAATCAAAATGTAATCTCACCTATTGCCTTGTACCTCACAAGTAGATCTATTACCTTGTTCATCACCCTTGATTTATATTTTTGGAGCACTTTGTTTGGGGAGTCATTTGTGCTGTCATGTTCTCCTAAACAGCCATTAAATCATTGCTGTTACGAAACATTAAAGAGCTTACAGGATGTACTGACCCAGTAAGCAGCATCTTCTCACCTTTTCCCAACACAGTCAGATCAAAAGGTACAGTCGTGTGGTGTGTGATATTTTCATCCTCACCAACCATCCGCATTAATGAGCCAAGATCCATCTGTAGTTGATACATTCTTGTGGGATAGAACAAAGACACCGTGTATATGTGATTATTTTGGTATTAAGTGAGTGATTATGGTATCATTATCAGTTATTTGCTAGAGATATCCAATTAGCTTTGGCCACCGACAGTATGATCAACAGTGTCAGGGTTTTAATAATATTATTTATTGCCAAGTTACACACAAGGTAATTGGAATTAGTTTTTCTGTATATATCTCTCCTAAGAGATGTCTGAGTGCAGGGTCAGCCATGGTACGGCACCCCTGTAGCAGTTAGGGGTTCAGGGCTTGGCAGTGCCCCAGAAAGTGAACTAGCATCCCTCCGGTTTCCAGTTTTTTGTTTAGCCTTCCTGGGAATTGAACCAGCAATCCTCCACTTGCCAGCCCGTGTCACTAACCACTGCCACCCCATTTTCAGAGCAGTGGTTTGCGCTTAGATCGAGGACAATACAATTGACCAGCTTTGACCACACTACAGATTGGCATGGACATCTTACCTTTACTGCTGCTTGAGGTTTTTTCTTCAGCAACAGGTTTTGAATGATTTTATCCGTTTCGCATGCATGTATGGCATGGAAGACAACGATTCAATTGCCAGGTTATCTTAAATGGGTAGATATCCATTTCTCTTTAGGATTTAAATGACAAAATACAAAATAGGAAATCTGATTTAGAGTTGGCAAATTTTTATCTTGCAACAGCAGGCGGAGTTAGTGAATGCGAACAATTGCACAAAAAATTACACGTAATATTACACATTGTATGCCTAATAATAGGTTACAATTGTATAGTGAAATAGTTGAATGAATGAATTATTTCTCAAAATGTGATGTAATATTTAGATCCCAGCATTCATTTTCAGAGCAGTGGTCAATCTACATGGTAATGGAAATTTGGATCTACTGTATGGGAATGCAAATAATAATTCAGTCTTAGTGATTGCTTAAATATAACAATAATAATAATAATAATAATAATAATAATAATAAAGCACAATTCATACAGTGTTTGTAGCTCAAAGTGAAGTTGAAGCATAATAGATAAAAATAAAACAAATAAATATAATAATAGTGGGGCAACCTGGCCCCGTGAATAAAAGGGGCCAGGTTGCCCTCATGAAGAGCGACAGAGAGAGACAGATACACAGACACAAGTTGTTGGAAGTGTTTGGAATGTGGAATGTGGAAAGGAAGCCTGTGACGTATGTTGACTAGCTAGGATTTGATGAGGCTTTGGGAAAGGGGTTAGCTCCCCAGAGCGGAAGAAACATTTTTTTGTTTAAGTGTAGAGATTTTGAGTTGTGTTGGACTATTTATTGAAATGTTCAAACCATTTGAGTACCTTCCCCATTGTTTATGTTAATGAGCAGATTTTCCTTTAATTAAAACAATTTTTTTGGTACATTTTACCCTGAATCTGTCTCTTGGTTTGCACTACTCCATAGGGTGTTACATTATATACATATATATATATATATATATATATATTGTGACAAACCAAGGCTGGGTGTGGTAATGGAGGGTGTCTACATACCTGCAGTGTTGCTCTCTACCTGGCCACAAATGCAGCTGCCAGCAACCAGATCATCTGCCAGCTGTGGGGAATCTCCTAATTAAGCACAACATAAAGAGAGCAGCCACACGGCAGTCGAGAGAGACAGTCACCGCTGTCGCAGGGTCGACATTTCCCTGAGTGCAGCTTCACGTTGGGTAAGCGGTCCACTGGACCTGAAGCCAAAGTTTGTCATGGAGGAAGATTAACTTGAAGTTTAGTTGTTTAGGCTGAAGAGGAGTGGAATTGGTTGTTTGACTGAAGAGGAGTTTGGCTGGTGCAGCCCAGGGAGAACTGAGCATCCTAGTAATCCCACTCTCGCTCTCACTCTCTCGCCCCAGGGAACGGGATAGCCGAAGAGGTCATTCCCCACTGACCACGTGTTTGTGCTTGTTTTCCCTTTGTTGCCCAGGTGCTGTAAAAGTGCACCGGATCGGACAAATCGGATACCCTTGACTAAGGAAGACTTTCAGTTGCCTTAGTCCTATTCCCCCCTCCCCTTATAGTTGAATAAATTGATACTTTTCCGGTTACTATGTTATTGCAACCATACCTTGACGCTCCCCGGTTTGCCACAATATATATATAGATTATGATGCATTATTCATGTATATAATATTTTATGGTTTAGTGCCCACCCAATGTAACACCAGTTATATCAAAGGTAAAAACTGGCCAAAAGTAAGGATGCCATTATAAATGAGGGTATGTGTTTTCAACCCCTTTGTCAAGAAGCTGCAGATCCTTTCTGATCCTAATTTCATTTTCCGTAATTAGTGGCAATTACTCAAATGAAGTGCCAATCAGAGTGTTGGTGCAAAGGTGCAGGTCTAAAAATTGAAGTTGTTTCAGAGAGGGGAGTTTCCTCTTATGGACACATTTTTACACCTCTACAACAGGTCATTAAAGCGGAAACAAATTATCTGACAAAGATTAAATTCAACACAAAAACATTAAATATTGTGCTCCCTTAACTGAATTGTAAAAATCAAGGCATCCCATCAATAACAACTTTGTTACTTATATTTTTATTTTGCCTTCAAGCTGTCAAAAAAACATTTTCCTTTTGCTTTCAGTTCTTTTTATAAGGTTGTGCGGTTTAAAAATATCCACCCACTCATTTCAACATATTATATATTGTTTCTTTGCTCCAGGATGGGCATGATATGTCCTACAAAAGTGTCAACAGATTTCATGTCAACATTTCCACAATTGAAAGCAGTAGCCTACTTGCAAATCAACCAGTTTGATTATGTGTGGGTTTGTGCAGCACCAACTGGTGACTAGTCTAGTACACTGCAATATGCACATTGTTTGTGGTAATTGAATGATTACTTGCGAATGTCATGCGTTGATTGCTTAACAAGTAGCTACAGAAAGTCCTCCATCGACCTCTTGGTGTTGGAAGTTACCAGAGCTGATCTGTGTGGGCGATTTGCTCATTAAACAAATGTCAGATCAAAATAATATCCACCTGATTGTTTTAAAACATTGAGCGTTTAGTATGGAGGCAGCTCTTTCCTTTTTGTGAAACTCCAGTTTATGTATTCATAAAATGCTAATTGGAATGCTCTATTGACCTTTATAAGTGTGCAGTGAAAATGGAGGCTTCTACTTTGTGGCTTAATACTTCAAGCCTTAAATTAAGGTTCTTGACTTTACAAGTAAGGTTATTGAATTTACCTGCAATCTGCACAGCGTGCTCCCCTTGCGCACAGTGGCCTGAGCCAACAAACTTGCAATGTGTAACGTGGGACATTTTTCATAACATTCGTCATTAACTTTGATTTAAAAAGTAAATTAAAGTTAGTTATTTTCTTCACAAAAACAGTGTGGCAAGTTCAGCAATCCCCAAATGTAACTTGCCAAGCTGTTTTTGTGAAGAAAAAAATATTAATTAATGCTGTCATTTATCTGTAATTGTTACAAATATTAGAAATATTAAGGACAAATATTATTTGAAACTAGGCCTAGGCCTATATAATATCAAAACATGAAACTGCTGCTTGAGTCCAAAAAAAGCTGGATCATACGAAATTCAATTGAATGAATCAAGACTCCAGAATAAGTATTCAATATACATTTAACCACTCAGTTTTGAGTTTTGATTCCCAGAAAAAGGAGAGGACATTTCCCTTTTAACAATATAAAATGCCATTATATCATTCATTTCCTATTAGCTTCTCAGACAAGCTAAAGGCAATGTTCCCATTGTCTGGAGATCATTCTGGAGATCACTGTAATCAGTTTACCGGATCATCTCTTTTAAAAATGTAAAGTGGAGTCTGTACAGTGTACACTTTCCATTTTACAAGGGAGGGTACAGCAAAAAACTACCTTGAAACTACTACAGATTCCTTATATTAGCCATAGGAATTGGAACATGCAGTGGATGCAGCCCTCTGTTTCTCAGACACGGCATAGAGCAGTGCCCAGACCCCTTTACACAAGGTAGAGCAGATACTGACTGATAGTACGGCCACATGGAATGAATTCATGGTTGCCTTGTTAAAAGTATGGAGTTCGTCTATTGTGTAATCTCCAGGCGTTTTGTCACTGAAGATTACAGGCTCGTATTGAGTTGCAGCCAAAAGCAGAGGCTCAGTTCTGTGAGGTATTGGATTTTTTTGCGATGCTACAAAAATGTCAGCAGAAATAAAAACCATGAACCATCATTGCTTATTGCTGGTTCTGTGTAGCTCGCATACACCGAAGTCACGCAAGGGCACAGCCACCCCCGGGTGACTCAGTCAGAAAAGACACTCCCCAGGACCATGAGTTTGGCCCGATATTCACAGGTTTGAGCCTCGGGTATGTCATTAGCCGACTATGACCGAGGGTCCACAGTGGCAGGACATGATTGGCTGCATCTCTTCAGGCATAAGGTGAACTTTAGTCAGCCAAGATTCCTTGAGTCTCCACTGTATTAGTTCCCTGCAGCAACGTGCCGTGCAGCCACAGGGTACCGGTTGTCGTCAGTGAAAGATACGTCTGTCCTCCGATCGACAAGAGCTGACCTTTACATCATAAAATAATCACTGGCTTGAAGGCGAGTTCCTTGGAAGAGTGCACATGGATCAGCTGCCGTGCTTCTTGCGCAAGTGTTAGCGGAACAGCAGTGACACAAGAGGCCCAATTGGTGATTCCAAATTGGGCAGGAAAAAAACTGAAAAAAAGGAGAGGAAAAAGGTTTCAATTGAGAAAGCTGTGCACTAATGCCATGTCTACAAACTTCCACAAATCTGGAAAAAAAGCAAATTGAATACATTTGACTGTGACACTTAAATATACCCTAATCTCAAAAAACACTTTAGGCTTTAGTTTGGTTGTCAAAGAGCAATGTGCAGATGGTAGCACTAATCCAGGATGGAGGCGCTTTAAGGGATGTCCTTGTCCATTCCGGTAGTTTCATGCGGAAGCGCACCTGCGGCATAGTTGTAAAAGAGCTTGGTTTAAGAAGAGTAAATTACCTGTGGGAGTGGTGAGGGTTTGGTTCATTCTGGCAAATCAGATCAGCTTTTTTCCCTTTAATACCTTTGCCGTAGGGAACTGCCGATATTGAAGAGCAAGCACCGTGGCTTGCGAAGAGCAAGTTATGAGACTTGCTTTCAGTACAATGAAATGGAGTACACAATTGTATGGTGTATCATATGACAACAGTAAACTAAACTAAATGTGCATATGTATCCATTTCCTGCTTAGAAAAGTGCTGGGAGGAGGAAGAAGAAAATATGTGTGACGAACATTAGTTTAGTTTGAAATATGAAGTAATATCCATTACCCTCCGCTCAACAATATCATTGCCCCTGTGTCAATAAACATTGTTTCGGGGTTGTCTCACTGTTATAATTAGCCTATTGCAGCATTTTAAATAAAGTAAACAAACCTTTACTGATATCAAATTTGGATATGATTCCCTACCCCTCAGTTCAACAATATCATCAGCAATCACTTTGCTATTTTTTCTTCTTTACTATTCCTCGTTATAAGGTCCAACCTCTGCAATCACTCAGGGCATTGCCCCATGATATACCAGATAATGTAGCCTACATTTTCTTATAGTGAACATTTAATATTTGGCATACATACATGCATACATATATATATTTATTTATTTATGTATTTATCTTACACAATTACATGGCTGTACAGATGGTATCTCTCTTATTCAAGTGAATTGAACCAAGTGCAAAGGTCAAACACTTTGAACTGCTTCATTGAATTTCAAATAGTCGTTTATTGAACATTTTCCTCAGAATGAGGTGAAAAACAGAACATCCACAAAACGTCCATCTTGTTTGATGGGGTATTTATTGTATATCTGCCTGACCTGTTCACACAGTACATGCCCATTAATAATGTCACCAAGCTAGCACTAAATACCCTGCATTAAGAGGTGGTCTGGACAAAAACATGAATGTATTATCAAACACAAAACGGGCACAGTGCCCGACTAATGTTTTTATTGACATCCCCCCCATTGTGCTGCACAACCAATGTCGATGCAAATGTCTTTAATGCTGACCAGGAAACTACCAAATGGGCAGAAGTGAGAAGCATTCCATTTGCGATGGGCGAAACTAGCAATTACCCTACCGTCCAGGTGCATTCTCACTACCGCCCTCCCCAAACTAGAGCCATTTACATTTCTAATTAACCTTGTTACCCTCACAGGGTTTCGCATTTGGCTGCATATGTCTGTCCGTTCATCCAGATTAAAGGGAACCAATAAAATGTCACCTCTAGGGGTCAATGCTAAGTCAAAGGGGCCGATTTGATTGAACTTTGGATTGAACTGTTGGAATTGCATTGGCAAATATAATGAAAAAATTGCCCTTATTTTATGTAAGCAATTGCTCACGTTTAATGAGTGTATCAAATGAATGTTTCCCTCCTCCGGAATATTGTACACAGCGTCCGATGCCGCAATCAAGGTTGCGCCGTAAAGTCATTATCAGCTCCAACATTCAACTTTCACAACTAATCAGACGAGAGAGAAAATGTAGAAACGGATTGACGGGCGGTGATCTCTCATACAGTATTGCAAGGTATCACGCTCACAGGGTTACTTGCCATTCCTTGCCCATAAATTGTGTTTCAGTGGTAGTTAGTTATATAAAAATATCTCTAATAATTTTGATAGACAAGGTACAGCAGCAATCCTTCAATAGTCTGCTATATACTGCACTTGCAAAATAAGCCTGGGGACACACTTGTCATTGAACCTTCCGCTGCTTGTGTTTACAGATCGAGCGGGCAAGAGGGCAAGTGTGCAGTTTGTGACATGACTCCAGTATTCATTGATCTCCTGTGTCACACACAGTCAGAAGGTCTGGACAAGCTGAGTTATGGTCAGTTTAGATTGCTTCAGCCAGCAACTTTCTCACAGATTGATCAGAAATGTATCGATGCATTTTAAACTGGACTGTGGGAACAGGAAATCCCCATTTTAAACATATAAATTTGTTGCATCTTAGTGGCTTAGATTCAGTCTTTTGAGCTCCCTCTAGTGCTTTGAATGACCAACTTTTGAAAAAGAACTGTATAACTCACCTACTTGTGGTTGATGTAGTACTAAGAGCATGAATGGAAGCTGGGGTAGAAGGGTAAATGTAAAATTGTCATTGAGATGCTGAGTCCGGGCTCTCCTGACACTTGGGAGTGCAGTGACTGACCCCCCTGCCCCTTGCATAAGATTGATTGTTGTATCTCTGGGACCAACCTATTCCTGAATTAAAAAGTGTAAAAAAAAAAAAAGACACCTGAATTTTGCCATGGCCAGGTCATCTACAAGACAATGTGGCAGCAGCCCTAGATTATATTTTAAAACTTACCTTATAAGCTTATTTTGTACTGAAAAAAGTTATACAGCATCTATAGCCACAGAAATATCACAAAGATTTAAGAAACTATACATAATTTTAAAGGCTTTATGCTTGGAGTCAAGCATAAAGCAAATTCTACACAAGATTGGGTTAATTAGCATTTAGAAAGTCACTGTTGAAATGTGCTGGTTGGTGTAGTTATTTAGCATTCCTCAGTTTATAATTTGTGATGATCACGGTTATTATTTCATAACGATGTAAGAATCTACAACTACAAATGTTTAAGTAACTGAGGTAGGAACTGCATAAGACTTAACCGGCCACTTCCTTAAACGTTAACACAAAACGATATGACATTCCCAAGCATGGCCTAAATGTCAAGCACACCTACTCCCTTCTGTAATTTGCTAGCCCTAGCCTTTTGATATAGTCAGAAGTGTTTTCCAGTGCAGTACATTACGTTAATAGTGAACACATGATATTGAAGAGCGGAAAGGATCATTCTGCTAATTGTTCCTATGGCACTTGAAGATCTGGCCACCGGTTGCGCGCGGGGCCTACCAGTGCAGTCCTCCGTAATGGATCATGTGGGACGAAAAGCTGTGTCCCAGATTCAGTACATTTCAGGCTGACAAATCAATTTGGCACGGCAGCTGTAATGTTACTCACATTCTAGCCTCTGGGGATTCAAAATGTATCCTTAATCAAAAAGGCTGCTGGAGAAGTCATGCTGGAGATTTTTGTGCAGAAACCATATGATTATGCCTTCTCAAACAAAGAGCCGATGATTTACACTCAGAGCCAACACACAATGGGTTTGGCTGCGATGCCGTTCGATTATCTCGGTCAATCCAGCTGGCACGTTTACAATCAGAGGCAGTGGACACTTTCCAACGTAGATATGGGATTGCTATATATGTTTAAACATGTTTTTCTTTTCTATTATCCGCTCAGATTCATCAGCACAATTGCGTTTTACTCAAAGGTAATTATCAATGAGCTATCGCATAGATTCAGAAAGCTTGCATCTATTTATGTGCCATTGTGGCTGTTCATTCCAGACCAGCCAGAATGTCATTTTGTTTAATCTTTTTCTTCAATCAAAGCAGCCATTGTAGCCTTTGTTTATATTTCTCCTGAATATGTGTCATCATTTATTCATGTTATGTTTTAATCTTGATTTTGAAAATTGAGTATGGCGAGAAAGGTAACATTTTTATTGATGCGATATGCGAGGATGACCAAATGGTGAAACAGATCAAGACAATTCTTTATGAATTAATACTTGGCTCTTGGTTATAGAACATTATAGGATATTTAGAAACTACTGAAAATATATTCATATTTTAATATATTCCTAGGCATTCCAGGTGGTAATAACAGATTGCAATCCTGAGTGTGAAAGCAGGCTGCTAATCTATTTACAGATCATAAAAAAAAGTTGGCATGCATTTGTTTATGTTAAAATATGTAAACTTCACATATAAGAGTGGGACACATATATTGTAGACATAAAAGTGGTTTTGACTTTAATTTCAGCCTTCTTGATAGTTTGGTTCAATATAGTCATAATTTTAATTGAACCAAATACATTTCTGATGTGTTTGCTTTGTAAGGGGAAATAAAAAATAAAAACTTGTTAGAAATAGGTGACAAAGATGACTGGATTTCACTGAGCCAAAACATTAATGCAACAACATTTAAACAGGCACTGGCAGTGCCCGATGTCTTCTCCAGAATGTATCAATCAATCAATCAAACTGTATATGTATAGCGCATTTTAGAAAACATTGGTACAATACGCTTTATAGCAGATCCCGGCCTGAACCCCCACAAAGGCAAGCCTAGGGCAAGTGGCCAGAAAACTCCCACAAATAGGAAGAAACCTTCAGGGGAACTAGGCCCAAGACGGGGAGCCCATCCTTCTCTGGCTGGTCCAGGGTCTGAGGACTAAGGAGGTGAGGCCATGTGCAAGACAACTCAATATGGGACTTTGTTCATTTCTAGGCACCCGTCTGCTATGATAGGCCACGTTCCATTCAATCCTGAATTGAAGCTGCTCTGGCTACTGTAGTGTCAGTGCCACTTAGAATATTCACATGATTTACCTCATCCTGGTCTGACAGAGGAGAGGTCTTATTTACAAACTGAAATGCATTTTTTTTAACCTTTATATGAAGTGTACTTCTTTGTCAGTTCACATGGAATTCCAAGCACAAAACATTAACTTCATTATTTGTTTTAGTTCTGCTTTAGTTTTAGTCCTGCACAACATTATATATTTTTTAAAGAATTTGTTTCTGATTTTATCCCATTTTCTCCCAATTTAGTAGCCAATTACACCCTCTATTTTTCATGTCAATCCCCCCCCCAAATATTGTGAGTTTGCTGCCGTAGCCCTATGACCGGCAGTGACAAAGGAAAAGTATCGTCTCCTCCGAAACCGGCCATTGATTGAAAAACAAACGATTATAACAATTTGGATATTATGGGCATTGATTGAAAAACAAACGATTATAACAATTTGGATATTATGGGCTTGTGCACCAATACCAATTTTTTCCACATTTAATTCTAATTTATAGAATTTAGAACCTTCAGTAACACCTTGTGAACTGTAACCCATGGTCAACAACATTTGTGAGGTACTGTACACTGCTCTTTTATATTTTTACCAGCACAGCAATACTACGTTTCAGCAGTTCCATAAAGTCAAATTAAGTTAGCATGGCTCTTAAGCCATGATGCACAGCCCATTAACCTTTTCTTACTTACAGTATCAAAAGGGAATACACACACTTGATGTGTCATCTTTGCCAGAGCTGCATGACAATAATTGACAGTAACCGCACTGACATTTCAGATGCGTCCACCATTTGTCCTTGTCAGGTTAGAGAAGTGTGTAGATCATATAGCACAGTGCAGGGAATGTGTGCCCTACTTATACTCAGCAGATATGATGAAAGGACAGGGTAAGCCAGGCTCGGCGATCCTCCCAACGACATATTCCCTTCCCAGACCACACATTAGATGTAATCCCTTCAGAAACAACAACATTCCTTAAGCTCTCCAATCTGTTCTGTCATGGGCCTCGTGGATGTTTTTTGCACTGTGAGGTGAGTCATGCTCGGACGGTGAATGCCGACATTTAATGTATGCCCCCAATGGGTTATGCTATATAATGAAATTGTGGGAAGTCTTACTTTCTTTGGGATCTCATTTGACACAATGATAATGTTTTTGTAAAAAAAATAAAAAAAATAGTTGTTGCTACTGAGACACTAAGAATGCTTTATTCAGTAGGTTTGGGCATATTGTCTGAAATAGTGAGGATAGTTTGGAATTGTTGTATTGCAAAGTGTTAGCATCCTCAGTACCTCCCCAACTGACATTCTTATGCAATACACAGCTCATATCTAAAGTGAAATATCTGTGCAGCGAAATCCCTCAACGCATTACAATGGAGAGATTTCTTCCTGTCTTGGATATTCGCTTTCCTTGAATTGCTTTATGAAGAAACGAGCCAACATCCCCAGGTAAAGAAAAAAAAGATTGATTGTGCTCTCTTTTGAAATTGTTCCCCAATACACCTAGGGAGGAAAAAACCCTACTATTTCCACTGATTCCGGAAAAGGACAGGTGTTTGTCGGCTCCTGTCATAAAAGTTCTGTCGAGCTGAAACATGAGATACGAGAAGTGACAAACCAGATCCAAGGAAAAGGTTATGAACATGCGCATAAAATTGCGTTGCTAAAATTTCAAATTATAACAATGAGATCAAATCCGAAGGAAATAAACCTGTACTGGAATGGGGAAAAGTCCAGAGGGAATACTAATTCCTTTAATGCTGTAAAATAATAGCCTGCAGTCAAGGTTGTGCAGAGTAACACCTCTGTCTGCCCTGGCTGATGATGTGGAACCAATATAAGCCAGTTAATCTCATGTCAATGTGTACACATTTCGGATGAGAACAGAGAAGTTTCACCATCCTGTTAGTGGTTCCAAGAGATCCGCGCACTTTGTCATAAAACCTAATTACCACCTTTGGGCATGAAGTGATTGGATGTCTTCCAAATGGAATCTGATTCCATGCCAAAAACAGCTATAGTGGATAGTGTTCATTCTCATCACATTAACGTATAAATCTGCAAGAGTCACCAGCTACAGCAGGTGATAAATATGCACGGAGATTGAAAATGATTATTTTTTCTGCTGATATGTTATCTTGCCGTCAATCTGTCTCATCATCTAGCTACGGTCCCACTTGTGCTTTGCAAATTATGGCATTAACCTGAAAATCTTCCTTGATTTATGTAAACCGTATTGAAACATCTTGACGCCATTTTCTAAACACAAACTATTTTTTCTCTTTTAAATTTTAACTGAAAGTGACAGGTGTAATGCTGTACATGCAGGCCTTGCTGTTCTGTACATTTTTGCAACTACGTTAGACAACAAAGTTTGATACCAGAAGGTGACATGCCCCCTCCAGCAAAATGAATGTGCTGAATCTCTGTCTTCACCTTATCCTGTCAGTATGACATGTGGCCAAAGACTGAGGCTAATGACTGAAGCCATTACAAACTGGTACATGGCTCAAGCTTCTGGAGCTGATCTTTAAGCATTTGTACAGTTGTTTGCCAATCCTGAAAATGCAGGAGCCATCTGGATAGTTTCAGCTTAAACTGTCTCTTGCTCATGGATATGAGAAAATTCTGTTCACAAATGATTTTGTGTCTTTCCAATGATTTAGTTTCTATGCCAAAATGTGATTGGAAAAAAAAAGCCTACTAAAAAACAGTATGTGTCCTCTATCGAAAATCCGGAAAAGTGAATTCTTGCTGACAGTGTTTGTGTGCGTGTGCATCGGTGGGGCGTGGGATGTAAGCCACATGGAAAAGATCCCCTCAGAAATCAAGGTTCCAATAATTAAAATAATGCAAAAATAATGAGCTGTGAAATGAAGGTAAAACTTAATAGCGGTAGAAATTTAGTACTCTACAAAAGGGGAAACAAATCACAGTGGTCCATGATTCTGGTACAGAGCAGACCTTTCAAGAATTTATATATCTAAATAACAGTGCAACCGAAACAGACGTCAGTGAAATTATGGGCTCTGTTCTCGGAAGCTGTCAACCTCACATACCTGTAAGAGCAGGCTGTTCTGTAAATTGAGAGCTATGTGAGTTTTTGCAAAGACCTAAGAGACGAGAAGAGAAGTGTCTATTGCCTTTAAGGTCAGGAAGCAGACAAATGACTTGTTCCCTAAAGCTCAAAGGAAACGAGCTGCCATTCTCAATACACACGAGTTGACAGAGCAATTGCTTATACATTTGTTTTATTTTGTTGTAAAACGGGAAATCAGTTTGGTGTACAACCCGTGGTTTGATAATGCAAGTGCTGATCCAGCATTATTTCTCAATATAACGTAATTCCAAAAAAACTAATTTGCCTGTCCTAGAGACCAAATATCACTGGAGGTCATGTCACTTTGAAAGAGTTTCGCAAGACGTCAAGTGGGGACAGCGGAACTGAAAGATTTATGGGGTGAAAGTGCAGGCAAAGCTAGATTCATGGAACTCCATAAGGGCAAAGCGAACAAGTTCCCTTTAGATTCTAAAATAGGCAGGAATCTTTGTCATCAAAAGCAGGGCTACTCAAGTGCGGTCATACAGATCAGCAGCACAGCAGGATTTTACAGCTCTCTTTAGTGCTCAGATCTACTGAAGACAGTTCCATTAGTTGAATGATGACAATGACTAGAAATGGGATTAACAGTAGAGCACCTAAGGTTATACTCATAGCAGCCAGCTATCATCAGAAATGTTACATTAAAGTGCAAGAATATTGAGAAAAAGTTGTACAAAATAGAGTTTTTGCACAATTTGAAACAACTGAACAAGCAAAACTCAAATTTCCAGTTGTGCATAGCACTATGACCAAACATTAAGTATCATGGCATGTTTAACAGTATCAATATTAAAGGTATATCATTAAGAATTAGCAGCTTGTTACAATTCAGGCATTGCAACAAAACATACGGGGAGGTAGGGAGGGGTGTTTTGGCAAGCCCCTGAGTTAGCCTAAACATTGCAAATGTTCAATAATACAACTGAGTTTGTTATATTGTAAATACACGGACAACTGTGTGAATAGGCTGAATGAATAAAAAAAGTGCCTGCTGAATAAAATCAGTGTTGACTGAATCATCTTTCATGCAATTATCACAATTAACACAAGTGACAAGCATCTGCACTTCCGTGACGCATTTGCCACACTGCACATCTGCAGGTCTGTTTGAGTTACACCTCCGTACCTCACATTGTTTCCACTTGCCTAATGCGGCCTGACAGACCTCATGCAGCACTGTTACTTCCATCATTCCTTTCTTGTTACACACAATTGATGTTTGATTGAATCTGTATGCATCGTCAGGGCCACTGCAAAGTAAAGTGTTTTTGTTGCACCATGTTAAGGTGAAACAAAGGTCTTTATGTCGCAAATACTTCTCTGTCAGTCACCATAACATAACACTTTAAATTATGATGGCAGAAAACCAATAAAGAGAATAAAAGATCAATGTAAACAAATACTGGAGATGCATGATTCCCTTCAACCTATTTTAAGAATCCTTAAAACCCCTCTAGTGCCTTCCTGCCCCCTTTAAGGAGGAGCTACAGTATGGCAAAAGGCTCCAACAGGAGCAACTTCCTCTCTGCATGCCATCATAGTGTAGTAGTAGCACAATAGATTTTTAGTTCATGAAAAAAAATCTTAAATATTGTCAAGTTGCATTAATGTATCACTGTATTTTGAATTTAAATTGAACACACTCAACGCCTGCACAACAATGTGGTGCTTTTATTTGTATGTTAGAGTTTGCTTCAGAAGCCCAAGTACAGCTTCATTGTGTTTGCTTGTGTGGGATTACAATTAGTTGTAATTTCATTATGCTACATCATTTCTTGTACTGGCATTGTGCAACAGCCTTTTCTGAGCACTGGAGAATTACATATTTGGTGGTCATATTATGAACACCACCAACCCAACCAAGCACTCTACCTAATATGGAATTTAATATTAAATCTCTATTTAATATGGAATTTAATCATTCATTATAAAATATGTATGTGTGTATGCAAGTAACACTGCATTTATATAGGGCCTTTCAAGGAACCAAAAGTGCCTCACAGTGAAGGGCAGAAACTCACCTCAGTCATCACCAATGTGTAGCATGGCAGCCATTTTGACCCAGAAAGCTCACATATCAGCTGAGGTAAGGAGGGAGGGAATTATTGAGCCAATTAAATGGGGGATAATTAGGTGGCAGATTGACAAAGCCATTTGGGGAATTTGACCAGGACACCGAGGTACCCCCTAGTTTTTGCGTTAAATGCCATGGGATCTTTAATGACCACAGTGAGTCAGGACCTTAGTTTAATGTCTCATCTGAAATATGGCGTCTCTTAGAGCACAGTGTCCCCATCACTGCTCTGGGGAATTAGGTCCCCCAATTTGGTCCAGAGGGAAGACCACCCCTCACTGGCCCACCAACACCACCTCCAGCAGCATCCTAGTGTTCCCAGAAGATCTCCCATCCAAATACTAACCACAGGAGCAGGGTACATCACAGTATGGCTGCTGGCTGCTTTATGAATCATCTATTTTGTGTTTGTACTGTAATGCAGGGGTGGCGCGAGGGGGTGGCTTAAGCCCCAAATGTTTTTAGAAAAGACCCTGATCTTTTTTTAAATATATATTATTTTTTTAATAACCACACGATATGTGACATTTTTCCTCCCTAGTCTTTCTTCCCACTCTGTAATAAGAACCGTAATGTAATGGAACGAAGTACCGCAATAAACCACTGGGTTATTAAAACAATGGGGTTTAGACAGACCCTGAAGTATGAGGGCATTGGCCCTGACCAGAACAAACAAACTTCACTTGTTTATATCGCTGGTTTACTTCCAGTTTGGCACCAATATGTTGATACATCACAGTCTGCCTTGACCGTAACTACGGTCAATCATTCTGGGCAGCCCAGACTTTCCCGATTATGAAGAAGTCCACACAATGTTTATTAGTTCCACCTCCTTACAATAAAAAATAATATATATATATAATTAATACGTGTACAGGGCATTTTGGGTAGCATCATGTTTTGTTTCTCAATAGAAATGTTACAACTACACTAAATGACAGTTTCCAGGCGTCCTATACCTTGCAGGTATCAGCCCAGGCTATGCCACTGACTGACAATTCTGTAGTGGTGGGACACAATTGGCTTTGTTCCACCAGGGGAAGTGTGAGAAGAAGAGGTACAGGATTGCTTGGGTTACTGCTGCATTAATCCATCCCAAAGAAGCTCCAGGAGCCCACAAGCTACCAGTTTTCACCAGTGAGATATGCACTTCTCCTCTTCTGCTGTTATGGCCCAGTGACCACTTCCTCAGCCTTCTCCTTCTCTCTTACTCCACAACTGTGGAGTAATATATATTTTTTTTTTTAAATATATATTTTTTTAATAACCACACGATGTGTGACATTTTTCCTCCCTAGTCTTTCTTCCCACGCTGTAATAAGAACTGTAATGTAATTGAACGAAGTACCGCAATAAACCACTGGACACCACAGTCCCTCGTCGTGTATGCCTTGTCTCTGTCTGTGGGCTAAGCCCCGAATGTCTTCAGCCCCCAGCACCGCCCCTGCTGTAACGTCCCTACACTGGACAGTTGGAAGGTTGGACTTACTGAGTTTGGATGCATTTAAGTGCGTATTTAATCTGTCAATAAACTACCGGTGCCCTTTCATAGCCTTTATGAATTGTTGAGTGTCCTGTCAGAATCCTGAGTTGTTGCAACATAGAATGTTTCCTCCATTGCAAAACTTGTGTGGTCTATCAGCTGCTGGGTTATTAAAACAACGGGGTTTAGACAGACCCTGAAGTATGAGGGCATTGGCCCTGACTAGAACAAACAAACTTCACTTGTTTATATCGCTGGTTTACTTCCAGTTTGGCACCAATATGTTGATACATCACAGTCTGCCTTGACCGTAATTACGGCCAATCATTCTGGGCAGCCCAGACTTTCCCGATTATGAAGAAGTCCACACAATGTTTATTAGTTCCACCTCCTTACAATAAAAAAAAAATAATATATATATATATATATATAATTAACATGTGTACAGGGCATTTTGGGTAGCATCATGTTTTGTTTCTCAATAGAAATGTTACAACTCCACTAAATGACAGTTTCCAGGCGTCCTATACCTTGCAGGTATCAGCCCAGACTATGCCACTGACTCTGACAATTCTGTAGTGGTGGGACACAATTGGCTTTGTTCCACCAGGGGAAGTGTGAGAATAAGAGGTACAGGATTGCTTGGGTTACTGCTGCATTAATCCATCCCAAAGAAGCTCCAGGAGCCCACAAGCTACCAGTTTTCACCAGTGAGATATGCACTTCTCATCTTCTGCTCTTATGGCCCAGTGACCACTTCCTCAGCCTTCTCCTTCTCTCTTACTCCACAACTCTGGCTGTGGATGGGGGAACAGGTCTACTTACAATTGATCATTTACAATGTAGTCATGCTGCAGACAGTTTTTCCAAAGCAACTTACAGAAGTGCATTTAAATGGCTAGGGAATCATTGCCAGAACTATAGATCAGTAAGCTACAGTCCAATCATTGTTTCCATCAAAGTTCATACCGCAAAACCTGTAATACAAAAGGAGAGAAAGGTTAGATTTTTTTTTTTTAAGATCTAGTTGAAAAAGGTGATTTTTCAGTATTTTGTGGATGATGGCTGGTGATTCTTCAACGGGGTGGGGAAGGTCATTCCACCACCGGGGGACAAGGGCAGAGAAGAGGCGGGGCCGCAATGAATGGCTACCAGGTGTCAGACTGGACAGACTGGACAGCCAGCTGGCGAGAGGAGTCCGATCATAGACATCTGGATGGAATGTATGATGTATGTATGATCAGTGACAGAAGGTAGGAGGACGCAGTGCCCCTCGTGACCCGGTACACCTGAACCAATGACCATTTCCTTGTGTACACATGCCCCTCATCTGGAAAGCTTCAGCTCTCCCCATGTCTCACTCCATCTATTCATTTTGAGTTCCATACGGTAACCTGTCACAAATCCTATGGGACTTTGCTTCTTCTCTATCATCCACAAGGCCCTCTGGGAAGTTTCCTTGATGAGCTGGACATCCTGCTCATCTTCTTGCCATAAAATGTGACCCCATTGATCCTGCTGGGAGATGTTAACATCCATCTGGAGAGCGTCCAGTGTGTTAGCTTCGGCAGAGACACTGGCCGTCTACTGATGCAGACTGAGAACCCACATATTCAGACTGCACCTAGGTTCCTTCAGCTCTTTTCCAGCATGACCGAAGCACTTCATTTGTATTTGTTGTAGATATTTTATATGCTGCATAACTGATTGTGCTGAACATGTTGAAGGTATCGAATTGAGGAATGTGTTGAATGTGTTGCACAGCTTGAATTGTTTGAATATGTTTGTCAAGTTGGTTGACCCTGCTAACTCCGTTGTGTCTAGCACTTTTTCTCACACGGTTACTGACTATAAGCGTACCAATCATCCTTCCCTAAAACAACAGCACTTTGTATCCTCTATGAAAGCACTTACGTACTTCAATTTGTAAGTCACTCTAGATAAGTGCATCTGCCAAATGACTAATGTAAATGTAATTTATATCTTTGTAAAGCATCATTACGGGCAAAGAAGTTATTATATGTTGTGGCAGATGCACACAAAATATGTGATAATTTTTAGTTTTTAAATTCCAACTTTAATATTTATCCTTGGTACCTGTACAATCAACAACTTTGATTGTGCACCTCTCTCTCATAGTATGCTATGTTTTAAATTATTGTGCAAGAGCATTTTCAAACCATGGTCAGATTTTTTCAAATGAATGTCAGATTTCGCTTCTCTTTTGCCTCTTATCTTTTTTTGGTGGAAATGTTTTTCTCATATTACTAGCATTGTAAAGTGATTTATTGTTTTTTAATATATGTTATCCCCTGTATGATGGCCTGTAAATCTCTTGCATGCCAGAAGAACAGTTGTGAATGAAATGGCTGCTAATGCACAAGAAAGATTCCATCTGGAATGATGAACAAAGATCCAGGGTGTCACATACAGTAGGTGTATTCTTAACAGGTTGAAAATATAACTTTCTGTGAATTGTATAGATGTACTGTTCATCATTTTATGGTCTTATAGCTTGGATCCACTGTCTATAAATCATACGGAAGCTGGGAAAGTTAACACGGGAAATGGGAGTGATTACTAGATTATAGACTACTGCAACTAGATTTTTTCCGTTGCAAATTTTGGAGCACTTTTCTTTTAATAAAAAAATGTCTTTACATTAAACTTGGTTTGTGCATCCTAGTTTATACTACCACATGTGACACACAAAATCACACTTTAGGTCATACCAAATTGTGTAAATTCACTTCATTAATTTGACTCCAGTGTCTTGAAAATAACCTCTTAAGGGTGCCAGTTATGAAACACGAACAAGCTGCTGGTAAGTGAAGCTGTTTTTCTCATATGCCGCGTGGCGCACATATCACACATCATGCTGGAATGGTGCCACCCACTTATTGTGAGAACTACAGAGTTCTAGCACATTTCACCGGCTCATTAGTATTTCATAAATGTATTCCAGGGATTATCTTTGTCAACATGTTTAAAATAGTTAGTTGTAAATTAAGGAAGGTAGTTACCTTCTAACCTTTCAAATGGTTTCAAAGAATAGTTACTTTTTGAGATCTGTATTCAAATATTTTTAATCATACACAAATGGTATTTGATTGTTCTTCAAAAAGTTACTGTTCACAAAGCTTAGCTGAAAACATATTTATCCCAGGTGTGGATACAGTGGAATACAGCGTCCGTGCATCCAAAGTCGTCCTCGTGGGCCGGAAACACCCCCTACCAATGCTGCAGCAGAGCCTACACTGTTCACATTGTCCCGGGGCGAGGCCCTCAATGTGGAGAGGGTCCAGAGGGCATCCCACCCCCACAGGTCCCTGCACTGTCTGGATGTGTTCAACTGCACCGAATCCTCTGAATAAAGTACATTTAAAAATCCCTTTTTTATTCCCAGGTTGCTACAAATATAAAAATTAGTACAGGGTGAAGAGTGCAAGCAAGGCAAACATTTCAGTCAAAATTAACCATTAGGCACTGCTATGGCAACATTTCAAACCATTGGAACAAAACCAACAACCCTTGTCTCTTCACTTCCTGTGGGAGCTTCCGATGCATTAAAAAATACATCTGGATCATTAGGATTGCGTAGGTAGACCATTGTTTACCTGTAGTATTAAAAATCCTAACCGATACAACAACAACAAAACATTTATGTGTATATATATATTGCTTGTGTAACTGCTTGAATAATAGTCACTGACTTCTCTTGCAGCTGACACAAACAAACATCGTAGGTAGCCAACTCAGTTGGACAAAGGTTCTGAAGATTATTGTTAAATAATGTACACTTTGTTTAAATCTGTGGCTGTACTTTGGCACAAATTTAACAGAAACTACAGAAGCCAGTCAATATATGATATGTTGAGAGAAACTCCATTTATCATTTTGTCCATTGTGTCCTCCGGGATACGCTGTGAACACTCACCACGAGCCTCTGGCTATCTTTGAATCCCACCTGATGTATTCTCTTTGCCTCCTCTGGCCTCCAGTCTTCACCAGCTGCCCTGTGAGCAACACTTGACTCTTTTATGGTGAAAAATGCCTTTAGGGCATTTTTCTGCCAAGACGGCCCATGCAAATCAGTTAACCCAGCCTCTCAGCAGTAAACAGCATACCCTTTTCCATGTCTGTGTAATGGATATCATGTCTGTCATTCTTTATGTTTCGGGCACTTTCTTTTACAGTGGCTTAATTACTAGGAAATAACTAGGTACACCAGTGGTTATAGCTACTATCAATAACTACCATCATAACATTAGAAGTGCCTTCTTGATGACATGGTCATAACCACGTTCACTATTTTTTTATCATGAAACCATTTATTTTACCGGTAGTTATTTTCTGGTAATTAAAGTGGCAGTGTGGATGTGAATTACTAATACAGTCAAATCAAAGCAAAAAATCTGTTGCTGTTGCGTTAAAAAATCTATCGGTAATGCCCATATAATTTGATAACAACCCATGCCGGTGAATGCAGACATTCAAAGACATAGACAGCACTTGGCCATCTACTCGCATGATACCTTTGATGAGATGATGTTAGGGATGCAGGCAAAATGATAATCTGCCTCAGATGTTTTGCTGTTGAGTTGAGCAAATATGCAAATGTAGTTACCTGCCATGATTTATATAATTCCCCAGCTCTGGAAATCAGTTCAGCTCTACTTACAATTGTTAACACATTAGTAAAATCATTTTCAAAAAATGTTTTGTAAAAAGTTTTTAATAGGCATATCTGTCATGACCAGAATTTACCCTGATGGTTACACAACCAGTATGACTGCATAAACAAATTTATACACAATTATAATATTTTTTTACTTACTTTTTTCACTAACGATTTTACAAATGACCAATGCAGAAATGCACTCCAATGTGGTGGCAACACCACAGACCAATCAGACGTGTTATGGCTCTGGGACAAATTGCTTACAAACAAGGATTCGGACCGATACCACAAATGTACAGTATGTAATCAGAAGCCATATACACAGTCAGAAGGCAGTAATTCTCTCACTGAAGCTCTTTCACTGATTGCTACTGATTTGTCATATCTGATTAGCAATATTTAAAATAAAAAATGTTGCCTATTGCAGCCTTAAGGTACTGTAAAAGAAAGTGCTACCCAACGTTCCTTTTTTTCTCTCTTTGTCCTTGTCATTGCTGGTTATAGTTTTTAATCTACACTAGAACTGCCTTTTAGGGAGAGGCTCTAAAATGAAAACAATGCATGGACTAAACGTACACATGACTGGCATGTGCACATATATGTAGAATGAATTGTGCATCAGAGCAGGAAGGACATGTTGCCTTTCAGGCTCCAAAAATTTCAGTCTTCTAAAAATAGATTAAGCCAAAGCTCCAATTCCCAACACACAGTGCTTGAGGGAGCATGTTTAAGCATGTCCACATGCTGAGAATGTGGGTGCTTTGGTGCGTTTTGGGCTTCAGGGATTGATTTTGTTGACCACGACATGAAAGGCCACATACCAACTGTTTTCAAGCTAAGGCATGTCATATTTTAGATGTATACATTTAGTTTTTGTATCTAGAAATCATACCCCTTCATGGGAACCCAACATCCACACACTTAGTTGCTGTATGGATTTCTCTTTCAATCTTGCTGAATATTAAGAATTCACTTCAAAGGGAGCGCCTATGAGAAGTCCATCAAAATATTATTAAACGAACTGATTGAGTCCACGGCTGTTTTAATGAATATGGGAAGGGAAGGCGAGCAGACGCAGAGAGAATGACTAAATAAATAAATAAATCAGCTCACAGCTCCTTGCCTCTGCTCTTCATGTCTCCCTCCAGGGTAGCATCTAATTGCTTCTCGCATGACCCGAGGAGTGAAGCTTTTTACATTCATACATACATTTATTATTCCCAAGATAAGAGAACGCAGCTGTCCTCTGTTCTTATATTATATTTCCCCTTCTTTTGCGCTGTCCGTCCTGCCTAGCCCAACCCTTTGCTTCGAGCTGATTTGAGAGAAGCTGCTTTGGTCGACATTAGCGTCACCATTTAAGTGCTTTCCGTGCCGTAATTAAATTCTCCTGCCACCCACATACCCTCTTCATCCTGACCCTCACGAAAACTCTCCATATGGCAGCCACATACTGATGAATATTGCATTATTATTGTGTGACAGCACAATAGGGGATCCACATAGAGGCTGCTTTGAAAATGCATAGAAATGAAATGGAAATCAGTGAAGTTGTTTGTTTGTTACAAAATGTCCTGCGGAATATCAAGTATTGCAATGAAGAGCCCATTCAGATATATACGAATTTCTTCACAAAGTTGCACTGCTATATGACCACAAGAATTGAGTGTGTATATATATATATATACACACACACATATATACAAAGGTATGAATATTTGTATACTTTGTAGGTGGGAGTGGATGCTTTTCCTTTTTCTACATGACCAGTGAATGAATCAGTGGAAAACCAAACACCTGATGACCACATTATGTGCCAATAATTCCCTCCTCATCCACCTCTGCTGCAGTGAGCGTTCTGGCACAAAATGGTGATTGGCATGCATCACCCAGGTGGGTGGTACACATTGGTGGTGGTTGAGGTGAATTTCCCCTCTTCACTCTAAATCACTTTACTTATCAAGAAAAGCACTAAATAAATGCAATTCATAATTATCCTTTTTTGTTTGTGATCAGGATTTTATTACTGACTATTACTGACTATTACAACCAAGGGTGAATAATAAAACAAATATACAGTCCAACAGAGACAACACACCTTCCCTTCCCATCCTCCTAATCCCTGCCCCTGTGACCAAGGGCCAAGGATGGACAAATTAGTAAAAGAAACAAAAGAAACAACCAAGAGACATTAGACAACTCCTCCCAACCCACCAAAATCCAGTCTATAGCAATGACTTCATGAGCGGTATAGCCAGTCCATAGAGCAGTATTGTGCTGGTTAGCACTATGAATATGTGCCACTGAGAGTTCCATTTGAGCAGTGTCTAAAAATGATAGGAGCCACTCGTGCCATAGTATAATATGCAGGGGTTTCCAGCATAGTGCAACGTTTTTACACTGCAGGCCCTCTAGTTCTATACCCTTTCTTGCTGATAAGACAGGTCTATGGTCATAATTTAGAAGTAAAACAGAAAGTGAACATGGTATTATTTTTACTCACCACCATGACTAATGACACCTTCTTCCAGAACATGTGGATATTAGGGCATTTCCAGACTGTATGGAAGTCCCTGGACCACCTTGGGTATAGAGTGAGCAGTTAGGGCTTGGGTCCGATTTCATTGGAAAACATTTACCAGGAGTAAAGTGGGCTCGATGTGTGTAATTTCAGTGGGTCATTTGTTGGTCACGGTTTCTAGAAGCAAAATAGATTTTAGACCGATGCAGGGAGGGACAGATCTTTAGCCTATGTAGAGTTAACAGATAATAGTTAATTGGAAGCATTCCCTAGAAATGTGTACATATTTGTTACCAAGCCCTTTCAGCTTGTACCCATTACAAGTATCCCATGTACTGGGTGGACTGTGAATTCTGACCCCCAAGGTACTCAATATGCATGGATCGCGGAATGCAATTGCAAATAAAAACAGAAACCACTCGGTAAGCTGTACTGGAGTTGTAAGTCCTAGGTCTAATTGAGAGACAATTAGAACAAAATTAAGGTTACATGTAATGTTAGAACAAATTAGAAATCTGGAGCCTATGAGTTCTTCTCTAGAGTGTCATGGAACTGAGGGGCCAGGATTGAGCCATGTGTGTAGAGCTCATAAAATACATTAGCAAAAGGAACATTTTGTCACGAATCAACCAGCAAACAGGCATCCCAATCAGGAGAAGCGTGAAGAATGCGAGGAATCAATCGAGGTCATTACTGACAGCTGGAAACAATTAACCGAGAGGACATTTAAACCAGTTTATTCTCTTGGTTAATCGCTTGGACATTATTCTAGCTGTGTTTCTTAGTACCTACTGTTGCCTAGTGTCTCTTGCTCTTCGAAAAAAGTATTTGTTCATGTTTGTGTTCTCGTTTGTTTATTAGTATTCCCGTGTTTAGTTTATTCCGTGTTTTTTGTAAAATGTTTTGGATTTTCCGTTTTACTAGTTTTGTTTGTTCCTACTCGTTGTTTACTTTTGTTTGGTTATTAGTATATTTACGTATTTACATTGTTTTATTGTCATTCCTGCCAAGTGTTTAAGTTATTAAAAACATCTTAAATGCGTCACTGCATTCTGGGTTGCTCTCTCTCTCGCACGCATTTGGTTCCGCATCTAAATCGCCCCTGGCAAATTTGGAACCCCTTGACCACCCGAATATTTCTTTCTTTGTAAAGTTTGAAATTTGATACAAGAGTATTTCCCCTTCCAGATAAACTGTGATATCAGCGCATGCATTTTCTTTCAATATCCAAGCAGGGGTGAAAGAGGGAGCATAGAGCTGAAAACTTTGATGTGTGGCAATAGATTCATTGTGATGAAATGAGAGATGGTCTTGAAAAAGCCGTTCAAGACCATTAAACCTAATTATAATAACATCCAACATCCATTTTACCGGCGAACGAACAGATTCAGATTCCCCGGGGAATATACAGATTTCCCGATTTCACACATTCACCATAACACATAGACAGACACCAAATCCATTTTCCTTGTGGACATCATGGTTTTAAGAAAGGATACTCTGCACTCATCATCACCTCCAGCTCCTAACATAGTGAACTGCAAGTTGCGCCTCCAAAGAATGACTAAACCCTTGGATTATTTTGTGAAATGAGAGGAGGCTAGGACATGGTTAGGTTACGTGTTTGCTACTTAATCTGGCAACATCTTTCTGCACAGGATGTGTTTCTTGTATCATTACAATGTCAACCCTCTTCCTGTGAATTATATCCAAGCAGCTTGTTATTTTATGAGGGTGATTGAGGCCCACTGAATTCCAGGACAGTGGTGAAATAGTGGATAAGGCTTATTTTTGTATATCAAAGCTGAACATTGACAGTGTATAGCATTACTAAATTGTTCTGTTCTGTTCCCTCTTTTTCCCCTCCCCCTCCCACAAATACATAATCAAGAAGACACAACACCCCCTCACCCAAGTCAAAGTCAGGTGAACAACCAGGTCAAACAGAGCGCTCCCCCCACCCTCTCATGCTGTGCTTGGAGATAATACAGAAAACATCAAAATATGCCAAACAAAATGAGTGGCTGAGTAAATTGCCTTGTACCCAAACAAAATAGATAAGGCACTTCTCCAATCTACTGTTAGTTGTGTATTGTTTTACTGATATAAAATACAAAACGTTACCTAGACAGATTATTTTGTGTGTATATTTCTGTGTACATACATACACATATAAATACACACCCAAATACACACATACATGTATGGTTTATGTGTATGTGCAGCACAGTGCATACCCCTACAAGTGCACATATCCATGGATCCACACAAAAGACAATAATTGATTACATAAGTATTCACCCCCCTTGACTTAATACTTGGTAGAAGCACTTTTAGCTGTGAGGCTAATTGAGTAAGTCTCTGTCAGCTTTGCACATCTGGCCATTGCAATTTTTGCCCATTCTTCTTTACAAAATTGCTCGAGCTCTCTCACATAAAGCGTTGATTTGTGAAGCTCCCAGCTGTTGTTGTCCCATGGACTGTTTCTCTCATCTCTGTCATGCCAGACTGTAAGCTGCCATAGGCCTCTTGGTGGCCTCCCTAACAAGTGCTCTTCTTGCACAGATGCTCAGTTTTGGAGGATGGCCTATTCTAGGCAAATTCACAGTTGTGCAATATTCTGTCCATTTCTCCATCTTTATGATGTATTTAATTGTGCTCCGGGGGATATTCAAAGTCTTTGAAATCTTATATCCTTCCCGATTGGTGCTTTTGAAAAACCTTTTCTCTGATTTTCTTTGAATTTTCTTTGGTCTTCATGATGAAGCCCTTGTTTGGAAAAGCACTAACCAACTGTGGGACCTCTCACAAACAGGTGTTTAGTTTATTTAGGCGTGTCTTAGAAAAATGGGTGAATACTTATGCAATCAGTTATCATCTTTTTTTATTTGTCATTAATTGACAAAAAGCTTTAGAGTTGTTGTTTTTTTCCATTTGACATTATAAAGTATTTTGTGTTGATCAGTGGCAAGAAATCCAAATTAAATCCATTTTGATTCCAAGTAAGAAAATAATATGTGAAAAATGCCAAAGGGGGTGATTTTTTCATACCAACTATATGATGATACGAATGGATATGGCATAACTACAACTATAGCAAGGTCTGTACAGCCCTATTCACGCATTACCAGATTTCTCATTTCTATGGCTACAAGGGAAGTGTGGCCAAGGACAAAAATTGCAGGATTACTAAAAATGTATTGGTTGATTTTGCTGAATGACCAATTATATATGCATCTTAAGGGGAAGGTCTTTCTGGTGCATTTTTCATAAAAGCTTATTGTCAAAACCTATTAGACCATATCACGGGCAAGTATTATTGTTATTATTATGACTTGCAATTGATTGTACTTGCCAACGTCTTTTATTCCAGTCAACACAATGTGAAGTTGAACATACTCAGAATATGAATATAGAGTTGATTCCACCCAGAGGGAGTTGGGCTGACATATCCTCTAAAATATTCATGCAAATGTTAAGATTCATTTTTGAAGAGGAGAGGTGTGGTATCTCTAAACAGAAACACCAACTGAAAGTTGATGAGACCACATGCAGTGGTATACAGGGTAATCAGTAACATAGGGACGGATAGGGTAATATAGTAATATAGGGACCAATCCATGCTCAGTGTGTTGTCTGCTGGGACTCTCAACATGTCATAATATGATTCACACAATGCTTGCCTTCAATATATGGCACCATTGTGTCTGAAACAAATCTTCTAATCACAGGATAGCTGGGTAATGTTGCCTAAAATTTGTTTCTGAGATGTGCTGTTGATCTTTATGCAATTAAACTGCAATAATATGCCAGCAAATCAATGAATTGCTTTGTATGGCACAAATAATAAGATTAATCACCAAAACATTTTGTGCATTATCACATTTAGGTTGTGTACATTCATATATTTTTTTAAATAATACAGAAAATGTTGAAAATAATGCCCAGTGTCATAATTACATATATGTCTGACCTACCTAAGCCCACAACACATAAGCTGAACAAAGGCAAAATATACAGGAGCATGAGGACAATGTGTTTACATGTCACTACACACCCACATTTACATTACAAATCTGACGCAATATTGCTTGGGGACTTGTAAATACAGGAGCAACTGCTGTTTCACATTCTTGTGTTATTAGCCAGCTAGCCTTCAACGTAACCTGAATTAATGTCATTTATAATGCCAGCCTAAATGGACTCCAGGGTGCATATTTTAAACATTTTGAATGTTCTTGTTGTTCATTTGATTTATGGATTATTGATATTACTGTATTTTTTAAATTATATTGTGTTATTTTTTCTGGAATATTTTAAATTGATGAAAAAAGTTTTTTGTGTGATTTGGGGAGTGGGCGCTGGTTACTGATGTGTTGAGTAGACAACCTGGTGTCGAATGGTAGTTGGTTGTTGTTGGGGTTTTTTTTTGGGGGGGCTGTTTTTTTAAATGTATTATTGTTTTCGTTGTGTCTGTGTGTGTGTGGGTAATGTTTTAGGTCCCTCCATGTTGGCATGTTCAATACAGGAGACGTTAAAAGCCTGTTCCTTCTGGTGGATAATGTCTTTGGTGTGCATTTCAGGCAGCTGCATCATTTCTATGCTCATGAAGCTTTCTATAAATTCTGGGGAATTCTTCAGTGAATTGTATCTTGTTGAGCTTGAAATTATTTTATTTATTTTTCGGGGGTAGCAATAGGTTCTTTGTATGTTCATGTACTGTAATTTTTAGGGCCGAGGGAATCTAGGGCATTCTAGAAGATAAATGAAGTCTGGGGGGAAGTGATTATTGTGAACATGAGTATGATATAATGGAGGAGTGACCACCATAATGTACTATCATGAATTTAATGATGATGATGGTGTCAGGTGAACTACTGTACTCATATGGGGAGCTGCCTAACTGATAACACCCATTCTAAGGGCACTATAATGGCATATTATACTTATAGTGGCAGAGTCTTAAAAAGTCATTTCTTTTTGGAGCCATTGTGGACAGGAGCTGTGGTAAAGTAAGGGGCTGCCTAAAAACCAATAAACTGCAAGTGGCAAACTAGACGCGCGGAACGGAAGCAGTTCCAAAAGTTGTCCCTGATTTATCATGTCCAATTAGTCATGAATTTAAGCACATCAGACCTCTCGCTTGCAGCTGAAAATTTCATCTGGGCTTTTTTCCCCCATCTCTTTGGCGAGATTGCGCCAGACTGAAAGAAGCCTTATTTATTTATTTGTCTGTTTGTTTATTTATTTATTTATTGCTCCGGCCATTATTTTTAATGACTGGGGCGTCATTTCTTCCGAGGCTTCGTGACTGGAAGTCACGTGACCGGAGCCAAAGCACCCCCTAATAAATGCCTTTCCCAGCAAGTGCTGTAAAATCCTCGCTGAGTACTATTAGATTGGGACTGTATATCAAAACGCAGCTGCCGGATCGATAAAAGTGACATCCGCATATAGAGCCCGAGCAGGGCAATGGCAGGGCTTTTATATTGTGATTCATTAAGCCATTAATGAAGCATTTTACACGGCGTCAGGTTTTAAATGATTGAGGAGCCTTTATTTATTCAGGGAGTATATATGATTTCCCAGTTGGCGAAACCCTGCAGGAAAATGTCTTGATTCCAGCAGGCATGAGGGAAAGGCAGGCTTTTAAATGCTTTCTGAAAGCTCTTGACTTGAAGCCAGACGAGGAAGATTTACCGTGATGAAGATGTGACTGCCTGAAAATCTGCCGTGATAAATTGTCCGCAAATGCAAATGTACCGAACGAACAAGCTTCCTTATCCAAAAAAAGGTAAGCCCTAATTGTGGAAAATTAGGCAGATGCAGCCAAATTTATCACAGTCCAGTTTGGAAAACCTCCCATGTGTCACAGGAGCCCGGTCCGACATCCTGGTAAACAACCGTGAGACACTTAATGGCTTGTAATTTAAATAGAGAAGTTTTTAATTCCACTTCTGTCCTCCCGAGAGGAGGGAAAGATAAGAGCGTGGACAGACCTGCGTGTGAAGATTGCCAATGGGCCAGGCAGGAAAGAGAGCATGCATTTGGCCTCGAGCTAAATGAGGAATTACAGGGAAATGGCATGCAATTGGAGACATGAGATTCACTGAGAGACACTTATAACCAGCAGGGCAGGTGCAAGATCAGCTTGCACTTGAAGGAACGATCTCCATTGTGTATGATGGAAGAGGGAGCTTGCTAAAAAGGGGACAGAGAAAATAACCATTTATGGTATGATCTCATTGCCTTCATACCTTTTTAATGGAACATTTATTTTCCAAACCGAGAGACTGCCAAAGAGCGTTCCGGGTATGTTACTGCAGCTGAGAAGAATGGGACTGTGAACGAGCCAGCAATTTTAGCATACAATTTCAGTGCAGTCCAACTAGGAAGCGATTCTCAACCATGTGAACATTACTGGCATATCGCAAGCCTGGCCACTGACTAAGGATTTCTCAAATTAGTTGATTTCTCTACACCGAGGAAACATTCACTTGTGAGATGAAGACCAATTTGTAATACCACGAGAGGACCTCTTCCAGCATGTATTCCCTCCCTGTCTCCAACCTACAGAGCTCAATCGATGTAGCAAGCTTCTTAAAACATGCATCGACATTTTCAGTTTGAGATCCAAGTATAATTTTCTTTAGTAGTTGTTTGAAGGTCCTAGCCAGAACAATTTGAAGATTTTACTTTAAAAATTTCATGAAACAATAAACAAACATCAACAAAAGCAGTGTGGCTCAGATGTATTCTGGAGACACGTGAATGACTAAAAGTTCAACATTAAGCAATCTGAAGGTATCATCAAATGAGATGTTCTTGTACGTCAGAGCATGCATTGTTATTTCCCCTGGATCCAAAAGAAAAACAGGTCAAACTGCGCTCTTTGTATTTAGACACCATAAAAGTTAGGTTATACAATCACAAACAGAGTGCGTAGTGCAATATGCTCCCATACAGAATGTTTAAGACTAATACTCTTATGTTCTCTCATAAATTGCTAGCTGCTTAAGGCGTCCTCACAAAGATGGCTGCTTCTGCAGGTCCGCTACGCTGGAGAGTACAGTGCCACCAGCAGCCATTTAGAAATGAGGCTAATGACGCCAGGGAAGAATAAGTGTTGAACCTCTGCCCTTTAAGTCCTTTTCAAACTAAATAATTCAACTGGCTGGCTGGCGGCTAATGTATTCCCGGCCTTTTTTTTTCATACTGAGGGGGAAAAATAAATGCAGTGAACCACAATAAAAAAAAGGAGGCTGTTGACTTTACCTCTAATTAAAGCCAAAAAGGAGGGCCTGCTTGTAAGGTCCTGAAGAAGCATACAACCATCCAACACCCCCAGCTATTGATAAAAGGTTCATCCAGCCACAGTTCATCCAGCAATATAGAGCTACCATTTCTGAAATAAATTGTCTGCATTTTCAGCATGGAGGGGAGAAAGTTTTAGAGCTCCAACTCCTAAAGAATGCAATTGAACAGCATGAAATTCAAAATAGATAATTACAGAGATGCATAAGACAAAGACCATGGCTTAATTTTACTCACTTGATCTACAGCTATTGTTTTTGCCTTTTAGCATTGGCTTCACTCCATAAATTGTCAATGAAATTTGCAGGACGGGATGGGACGGAGGGGAAGAAAGGTTTGTTTGAAAGGTTTAGAGCTCCAATTCATAAAGAACATAATTGAACAGCATGAAATGCAAAATAGATCATTACAGTGATGCATAAGACAAAGACCGAGGCTTAATTTTACTCACTTGATCTACAGCTATTGTTTTTTCATTTTATCTTTGGCTACGCTCCATAGATAGTCCAAGACGAAGGCAATAAGTGGTGTGGTCATGACAGTTATTGTGGGCTGACTGAGAGCTTATTTGGCCAGAGGTCTCCTTAATGGACTATGATGATCTCTTTGTTGATCATTTCTGTTATAATTTACAGCCTGCGGTGCCATTAATGTGTTTTCTAATCGTGCTCATCCACCGTCACAGAGAAAATTACACCCAGTACCCACCCAGAAGAGAAACGTGGCAGACTGGCTTAGATATGCGTTAACACGATTTGTGTTGTAATCATTTTGAGGATTTGAAAGCGTCATTCATGCGTGATAGTCAAAGGGGGAAATGCGCCATCGAGCTACATAGGTGTTACTCAGTGTGCACAGCACTTTGTGACTCACCGGCCCATGAAAGCTGATCAAATGTGTTCCACCTAAACTGTGAGGCTGCGTGCGACTTCTTCTTTTTTAACGAGCGACTCAAATGTGCAGTGGCGCCCTGACATTTTCACGTCCCCTAATTGGTTTCAACATTTTTCATTTCTTCAGTGTCCGCCACGAGTTTAAATATGATAACGACGACGTGCCGTGGAGCCCATGGATGGTATTACATTTACAATTTTGAGAAGCATCGCTTGACATTGTTCCAGCCGAGGTTTAAACTAAAGCTGTGCATTTAAAAATCTGGCACGGGCTGCATATCGCTCTGAGAGCACTTTGAGTGCATTACTTTCAGACATTATCACACCTAGGCAAAATGTACCCACGGTGAAAAGACAAGGGTGAGTTTGCTTGTTAAAAGCCGGGATCAGCAAAAATTGGCCCAAGTGAAAATATCTGACAGATTGCAATAAACTGCTATTAGCATAGAAAGTAAGATCCAGTATATGTCATTTGCTTGCAGGCAAAAGTATTGCACAAAAGCTGCTCAGTTTGTTACATTTTTTCCACTGCAGTAGAATATTATTCCTGACTCCTTTTGTCCTTATTGTTAAATTGCATCTTACGTTTTTACTGAAAATGTAAAACTAATTGTACAATTATGTATTATGACTTTTTTTTAATGTCAAGAATTTCAATATTTCATGTATTATCATTTTAACTTTGAGGTATTTGTACATTGTACATGTTAATATTGATGTAAAGAGATGCACAGAACATTCCGAGACATTTTTCTATTACATGTATATTCATGTTAATGACATATGGCTGAGAATAAAATTAGAATATTTATGTGTTTATCTTTCAAGATTAAGTGTGTGACAAAAGTTGACTACACAAATTATTGTTTTGAGCACATCGTAATTACAATGTTGAGGCACCATTCTCTCATTTACATGAAATTAATGCAAAATGCTGTGTTACGTTGGTGCTTAATTAGCAGCAGTTTGATGAACTTGGCTTAGTCCCAGAAGGTTGGAGGTTTGGATCTTCGGTGGTGTTGTGCTGTTTGCAGCCTTAGGCAATGGACAAATTCTGAATATCTCCAGTAAAATATGCAGCTGGGAAAATGGATATGTAAAATGTGAGACGTGAAAAATTCCCCTGCACCGGAGTGTCAGGTAAGCAAATAAATAATGGGACACAATTCACAAGAATAGGATTTCGTTCTTTTCCTGATTTTTCAACAAAATCGTGTGTGAGAAATGAGTAAGAGAATGCAGCCGCGCTTGCTAGGAAGTGATCCACTTTAATCCCAGAGCTGTGGCAGAGGCGTTCTGTGCCCTTTAGATAGAACTTGATTGATCTGCCCACTTTCGCATCTTGCCAAAAACAGGCGATAAGCAAAGAGCTGGAGCCAGGGTATCAATCGCCTCTGGGAAGCTGACCTTTCAGACCCAAGCTCCCGTACCCGATAGGGCAGGCTATGGATAGCTCTGCAGCGGTTTGACCTACAGCACTTTGTCCCTCACTCAGAGCAATGCTTATCTCTTCACGATTTAGCCGCATGGCTTTTTAATCCAGCGGTGGTAGAAACATTTAAAAGTGGTGGTTTTTGCCAAAAAATACAAATAAACAAAAATCTGACCATAAAAAGACGTCCATAGTGTCAAAAGTGGCATAACTTTGTTGTATATTATGAAGCAAAGGGTATTATATTTTCCTTTACGGCAAGGCCGCAACCATGGAGTCAACAGGATGAGGCTATAATTGGGGGGAAAGCAATCAAAAAACAAGCTTATTTGTCTTTAATTTGTCAGATGCAAGAATTGTTTTTGGGAAGTGATTTCACAGAGCGCATGCACCGGCCTTTTGTTTTGGACTCATCTATCAAGTTAAATACCGCTTGGGAACAGTTGTTTGCAAAGAATGGGACTGGATGTACTGCACAGACACCAAATATATCTGCGCGGGTCCCCTGAGAGTGATTCCAGGCCACTCTTGTGTTCTTCGTTAACTCAGAGAAGCACCGAAGCACTAGCAAACCCATTCTCGCTGTCCACATTAACACATTCCATTCATAAGATAAGCGCTGAGCACAGTATTCAAGCAAAAAGGCCATGGCTTGGCCTCAGATGGCGGGATTTAAATTTAGCCTAAGTAAGTAAGTTATACCATTTAACGCATAATATCAGTATTTCATCTCCAAATGTTTACAAATGTTTCCAAATGTTTCTCAACATTATTTCTAGAGTTATATTAGCGCCTTCTCTTGTGTGAGGTAGACAGCAACACAAGTACTGGAACTACCTGGAAAGCCTCCAAAGTGCATGAATAAATATAATAAAATAAATAAGAATCTATTTAGAGAGATTTCAGCATTCTTAGTCTTGGAGGGAAAAAATGACACACAAACATTTGTTACGAACACACATTTATGAACTGTCTTTCAGTATCTTTTAGTGCACTGGTGATTTTATGCTAAATAAATATACATTGTTGTTGTTTTCTTCTGAACGGGAATGAAGCTGCAGGTAATACATCTAGAAGCTAAAAAATGCACAAAAAGATTGCGTTACGTCAAAGTAATTTTTATGAACTGCTATATTTTCAAGGGGAAGCCCCCTGAAAACATGATAATCCATATGCATGTATGCAAATTAAAGTGTAAACTGATAATGGAATGCATTGTTCTCTGAATAACTGGAGAGAGCATACTGAGTGAAAACAGTAAAGGAAGGTTAACCCCTCCCCATGTTTGTCATCTATGGCATACATGTAGTGACCAAAAAGGTGGAAAAGCCAATATGATATGTCTGTACTCAAGGGACCGTTCTTGATGAAACTACCTGCTGAAGACCTAGATTGAAGTTTGCAGTCAATTGATTTAGAGTTGTTTGGTTGTTTAGCCTTGCACATCAAACTAATTCAAGGACATCATGATCCAGGAGTATTTGCTCCCGATCACAGTTGCCCTTTCTTGATGAGGTCTTTTCTTCAGAGTTACAGTAGAGTTACAACAGTCTGCAACATTAAAGACCCACTCCAGCCAAATGTTGGACAAAGTCCTGTAAATAATCTATCAAGGGATACTCGCTAGTGCTTAAATCATCCGATTTGGGTCCTAAAACATAAAAATCATATTTTTAAGTAATTGTCAAAAATGGTGTCACGTTCCCCAAACAAATAAGCCAAAATTAACATCGCTCCAGGGAACAAAAAAACAGGCCAGTTGACAAACAACGGTTAGAGAATACAAAAGAGGGAAGGGATCAAAAAGATACCCGAGGGCACTCGCTGAAAGTTGCACTGCAATTTCAAGGAAAGTTTCAACAAACTTGTAAAGGTGCCTTGGACACATGAAAAGATAGAAAATGGAGGTGTCAACCTCATGACATATCATCTCCCCCAATGGAGCCCTGGGCCAGAGAGTCTTAAATACTATCTGGGCCAGCACAGGTGAAAGACATCCTGACTAAGAAGGCAGGTCTAAGGACTGCAAAGAAGCCTCGTCCCATGTATTTAACCATTACTTATACAGGGGAACCCAGAAGCCTCATTTACAGTGGGGCCCTGTGTGTCAAAGCATATAACCCAGCCAGAATACACATAAATAACAATAACAGTTTGAAAATGCGCTGGGTACATGCAGGAAACGTTCTATAAAAAGCATGTGCAGTCCTCATTAAGTTGTCTGGTTACCAAGGATTCAAAAGTGCTTAATGATACTAATGACTGTATTTTAGCATCTCCCTGAAATGCATTCCAAATGAGTGGTGCATTAAAAGAACATTTTAATTTGCTAAATACAGTGGCGGAATAAAGCGTATCTAATGTAATCCAGTTCTGCACTCATGTAGAGAGGCCCGTGATTCTGTATATTAACAGAGTAGTAAGGTAAAATGGGAGTTTCTGTAATATAACCTTGTAAATAAATATTAAGCTATATATAGCCAAGGATGGCTAACCCATTTTAGAATATAGTGAGCTATAGTGAGCCCACTTTAGAGTTGTGAGTGCAGAAAGGGTCAACCGTGATAAATCGTGGAGCACTATGGTACACATCATGACGGGGCAAAAAAAACACATTTCACCCTCACTGTCACTACTGCACGCGGTCGCCATGTTTGCTGTTTACTTTCTTCACGCATGCCCTCAACATGACATTGCTACTGACCACAGGTTTGCACTGCCCCTCAAATGACATAGTTGCATTCAAACACATCCCACTCCAATGCTGCATTTTAAAATGTGAGCAAAGGGGGGTGGTCAAATATCCCCCACTGGAGTGGAACTTTTAAATTGCCAAACTGTACTTGAAAAACGAACACTTGCAAGTCGAAGTTAAGGAAAAATGTTGGTCAAACAGTAGAGTGCCTCTTGCATAAAGAAGAAAAATATATATACTGTATTTCAGCAACTCCTGGAGAATACAGAACACATTTATTGCTAACATTTATTGTTAAAACACTCCTTGGTCAAATATATACATATTTTCTTAATGCTAAAATATTGTAGTTAATAAATAGAGCAATAATTCCAGGAAAATGTCCATGTACAATTTGTCTGTACATGGCTTCTTTTCAGCAACTGCTATCTGCTGTATGAAAAAAGGGAAGTGTTCTTCTACCTAAACATAGTTCTTATCTTTTGAGTTGGCCTCGAGACTGTATTGTCTATCGGTTCTGTCAGATCTAGATGTCTGCACTTCCATAGTCTCACTTTGGGCATGTCTATATTAAAGATGCTGACTTCTGTTGCCTATCCTAAAATATGCAGAAAAAGAAACGATGACAAAGGAAATATCTGTATTTGTTCCCAAATTCACAGAAGAGGCATTAACCTGCCCTCCTTCTAAACAAAAGCAACTGCCTTGGAAATCATTTCTATTCTCTTCAAATTTGGATTGTTGGATTTGACAAGGTGTCAAAATGAAGGACAAAGTCATTTTTGTTTAATGTATTACTCTCTGGCATCATTTTTGCTCTCTCTGTTGTGATGATTAAGTTTGGCTGAATTTGAACTATTTCAGACTCATTTAGGATCAATTAAGGTCAACCAAGGTTGATAAAAAAATATCATAGATATTTCCCCAATTGCCTTATTTTAGTAGTGTCTACACCCACAAGCTAATTTATGATTTATGCTATTACAAGTAACTGTCACAATAAAGGAAACACTTGAGTAAACTAAGGGTTCTGTTGGTTTAGGTCCACTCAACTCCTTAAAGGGCAAGGCAAATGCCAATAAATACAAAGAAATTCTTGAGTGATCACTTTCATCCTATTGGGAAGCATTTCTATCCCGATGAGAGTGGTCTCTTCCAGGATGAATACATTTTGGCAGTTAACTGTATATAATGATATTTTGAACTAAATAAATGACGGCGTATACAATGTGGTGGCGGATTTGTGATTATTAAACCCCCTACAAACACTATGCAGTCTGACTGTAAGTGCTTACAACTGCATCAGGGGAAACAAATGACATACATGTTTTCTCATCCATATGTAGGAAACCTTTTGTTTCTGCATGCAAAAGGTGCTCTTTAGCATATTCACATCTGTTAAATCAGCCTGATCATATTTGAGTAAACCTGATGTATACGGAAAATCGCTTGGGCATGATCTCAGCCAGGGCTCTGTCTGTTTTTAAGTGCACACAATTTCGGTGCTTAGCAAATTTACCTCTTGGTGTGAACTGGAGTCGATACACCTGTGCTCTTCAGTGGAATTCTGCTGGCACCGCTGTTGAAATGTTTGGGCAGCGTATACAGTTATTGGACAGTGTTTCTCAGTGTGTGGCTGCAGACCCCCTGCTTGTGTGTCTCTCTTTGCCAGCCCAGTGGACAAATGTGTGGAGTAATTAGGCCCTCAGGGAAAAAGCATGGTCACATGACTCCCTTCTCATTCACAGGGGCCATGTTACCCATGGTGGCTAAGATTGATGCTCTCAGTATGCTTGTGGCAGTTTGGAGAGGGAGCCATGAAAACATTCCACTCCTTTAAATGGGAGAATGTTCAATCCTTCAGTAATGCAACAGGGAATGGTGTTTTGGGAATTTGCACCAAAAAATCCTGTCATATGTCAATGTTGTGCACCAGTTTTATGCTGTATTTTTAAAATTCATTATTCATGGTGAATGTATGTGGAAGCTTTGAGCGATGCTGTTTTAGACCAGGATGAGGGAATGTGGAAATAAAAGCCAATGTGATCAGAAAGAGAAATGCAACATATGCTAGAGCTGTGTATTCATTAAGGAACACACCGCTATGGGTTATGCTTGGTTAATATATCACACAATATATCGAATTCAAACACTTTATATAGGGGTAGACAAAATAATGGAAACACCAAAGAATATATGAATATTTATTCATTAATAAGCAGTTGGGCCACACGTTCACCTCAGAGCAGCTTCAATCCTTCTCTGAATACAAGTTCTGAACAGTTTTTAGTGGGGTATTGGACCATTCTTTAGGAAGGAAAGCCTCCAGTTTTTTGAGAGATGGAAATCTACTCCGCACTTTACATTCCAGAACTTCCCATAAAGGTTCAATGATGTTTAGATCTGGTGATTGGGGAGGTAATGGAAGGTGTTTGACTTCATACTAGCATTCATAAAGCCACTCTTGAATCCGTTTAGCAGCGTGTATGGGAGTGTTACAGTCTTGGAATATGAGAACATCTTGAGGAAACATTGTTTGTACCATTGGGTGTAGCTGGTCACCTAAAATGGCTTGCAGAGCCTCTTTTTTGGAATTATACCATGCAGAGTAATAACTGGACCCAGTGACTCACACGAGATGGCTACCCATACCATAACAGATCCACCACCATGTTTAACAGTTGGGAACAGACAGTCCATTGAAGGCTTCCTTTGGTTTTCTCCAAACATGTACCAATCCAGATGTAGGAAAAAAAAAAGTAAAAGATGACTCATCAGACCATATTACTTTCTTCCACTGCTCAGATGTCCAGGTTTTGTGCTCATCACAACAGGTTATGCGTTGTTGCACATTGGCTTTGGTTACAAGCAGTTTCCAAATGGCAGCCCGACCATAAATACCAGCTTATAAGAAGCAAATGATGTACAGTTTTTGTTGAGACTGGGTGACAGAGGTGTAGATTCAATTCTGTGTTTGAGACCGTTGTTTGTGGTCTTTAGCAACTATCCTGTTAGGTGTCCGTCTATCCCTGTCAGTGCGCTTCGACTTGCTGATGCAGTTTTTCCTTGTTTGGCGTACGCCGTCATGATTTTTGACACTCTTCCCCTTGACACACTAAATCATTTTTCAGTTTTCATTACATTAACAATTTCAAAAGACTTCCTCAGATGTCCCCTTTTCCCCAGCAGCCCCGGGGACACAAAGGGTAACAAGTTTGTAAGCAGAAGCTCTGCCTCCCATCAAAGGGAAAGTCATCGGCAGTAGGCCAAACAGCCTGCCTTTCTGAGGTTTTTTTTTTTCCCCCACGTGACCGTCAAATAAAACGGAACAGTAAGCAATGCCACCTACACAATTGTCACTGCTCCTTCTGGTCACAGTGGGGGGCTTGCCAGTCTGCTGAAGCTGAAATGTGGCGGTAAGCAGGATATTAACACAATGTCCCCGCTTTGCTTCTCGCAGAGTTCATAGCTCTCTAGTTTGGAATCCACAAAGGAATTCTCTGTGGCGTCCTGCTGCAAACAAACACTTGGACACTGGAGCTTGAGTAATTGGACCATTAATTATGCCGTATGACAGTCACAGCCACGATAAGGCGGCCGTCACAATACGACGGAAGGCGCCGCCAAATAAGCTTTTTGCTGAGTCGGATTTGCGGCAGACTTTTGAAAGGCGAGCCCGCGATCGTGTCCGTGCGCAGCCTTCTCGTGCTGCGAGATCAGTGAAAGATTTGCATAAACGTTTCCTTCAGCGCTGCACACTATAATTTGAGTGCATTGTTGCCGCAAAGGCAAAACAATAATTATACCAGCAATGACCCCTCTACGCCACCGCTATTGTTAGCAGTGGATTGTCCTTTTCAATGTCTTGTGCTGAGCGCTGCACTCTTCTGACAGAGGAGTCGGAGCGTGCATTTCTGCGCTTCCGAATACTTGAGTGAAGAAAAGAGACAAAGCCTCAAAAGGTGCCCTTGACCGTATTAACACTCGCTGAGTTTGTTGCTGGTGAAAGCTTGTGAATTTAAATTTGAGTCTTGAACTAGTACATAGAGTACTCGCTCATTAACGCTATATATATATATATTTTTATTGTGGTATGCGTAGGAGAAGGAAGGTTTTTTACCCTCTCTTCCATTTTCTTGATCTGGGATGGGTCGTCCTGTCCTTAACAGCTCTTATCTAAGGAGATTGGCAAAATCTGCTTACCCTATTTCATCTGGTTGGATTAACGTGTTATCCCAGGGCCTGGCAGCATTGCCAGCACTGGCCGATTGCAGGCTCTGGGGGAAAAAAATCTCCTCCTCTTCACATTCCCGTAGCATTTATGAAGCTGAGCTTACAGCACAAAGGTTGCAGGTGCAATTATCGGAACTGAACCCGACTGCACGCTTTAACAAGCTTCTCATTTCTGTAATGCACGCGACCAAATAGCTCTGGTTTCAATGGGAGTTTTGACTAACGGCTGATTCATTAGTCTCATGCCATGCAGTTCCAACTAAGGATATGAACCCAGTAAGGATAACATTAGCTCAATGTATTAAAAAGGTGCTGTAATATCCTTTGATATGATGGTTGGTAAGGTAAACATGCAAGTAACAAATGCATTATGTGCATAAAAGTAGGAATTGGCTGATAATATTAGTTGATACTGACCAGGTTTTCAACATAAACATATAAGGCCAGGGCATAAGCTGATAATGGGCAGATAATGCATCCCATTCCCTCACTCTGGTAGTGACATGGTGATCCTCTTACCATTAAATGTGCTGTTTTGTGCCTCCCGTGTGGCCTAGTGGTTACAACGTCCGACGCTGTCCACGGAGACCAGGGTTCAATTCCCCGTCTCGCCAGAGTCGGCTCTGGCCGGGAGCGCCACCGGGGGCGGCGACTGACTGTCCGCCCCAGGGAGGGGGGAGGGAAGCCGACATGAGATTCGCTGCGCATAAGAGTGGCCCTGCAGTATACCGGGTTACGGTTGATACTTGGGCGAGTGCCGTCTCGGAAGAGGCGTCAGGTCGCGTGTCGCTACCGGTTGCAGGACTACGGCAGCGAACTCACATTACTAGGGGGGGATTGACTTAAATAGCGGGTCTAATTGGCTACCAAATTGGGAGAAAATGGGATAAAAATCGGAATTATTCATTATAAAAAATGTAAGTGCTGTTTTGTCGTATCACTGATTACCCCAGTCAGGTGACTCAGCAGTAGAATGGATTTACCCTACTAATAAACTTGTGCGAGTGAAGCAACTTTGCTTATAAAACACCATGCCGTTATTTAGCAATTCCCCAATTCATTCAAACACGAAAGCATGATGCTTCATCTCACTGTATGAATAACTTGCCCCATGCGTACAATTAGTAGTTAATGGAACTAGCTTTGGCTTTCTACGTGATTTATTTGACAAAATAGTCCTCACATGGGCCACCCGGGTGGTCTAGTGGTTACAACGTTCGACACTGGCCACTGCGACCGGGGTTCGATTCCACTGGCCGCACCAGAGTCGGCTCTGGCCGGGAGTGCCACCGGGGGCGGTAATTGGGTGACCACCGCAGGGAGGGGGGAGGGAAGCTGACAAGTTCGCTGCGCACAGGAGTACAATACTTAGCCTTTCTCACTGCCGGTCACAGGGCTACGGCAGCGAACTCACAATGCGAAGGGGGGATTGACATAAAAAATTGAGGGTATAATTGGCTACTAAATTAGGAGAAAATCTGAAAACAAAATAGTGCATGCATAATTATGTCATCACATATGTAGGATAGTGAATTGCATCTGACTATTTAGCAACATTATAATGCAATGTTCACTATTGCTTAATCTTAAATGCTATCTCTTGCTTCCTCATTGCTCAATTACTCCGACAGTGATATTTACATTTACGTTTTTTAAGTAATTGTTATTTCATTGTGCTTACTGGAGTTATGAAATGGAGTGGGACGGTTTTATTTTCTGACTGCATCTGTGTTATAGTGAGCACCTACCTGTAACACTATCACCAGCTTATTACATTTAGATGGGACATTAACCAGCATATGTGCCACAGACTGCCAGTTGGTTACATACTTGTACTTCGGAAAACTACAAGTTGCTCTTTGTTTTCCTTCCATGTCATTTGTTAATTATGTAAAAACTACAACAAATAGACAGTACCTTGTATCTAGTGAGCAAATAGAATGACAAGTTTGCCAGCTTTACAAGCAACTGTCTAAGTGCTAATTAGGTTGTTGAACATAGACAAGCAGCAAAATAATTGTCAGCAAGCCAATCATTTTAGCACTGTCTATATAATGAAGTCCCAGTTTTGTCTTAATCTCATAATGGAGAAAACAAGTGCCCCTGTGCTGCTTTGTGTGTTGTCGGTGTAAGTTGCAACACTAGTTCATGCAAATGCAAGAACACACATCTAGAGAGAATAACACAATAAAAAATGTAGTTAATAAGATTGATTTCTTATAAACTATTGGTCAAATGATCTGTTATAGGCAGTGGTGTAGTATAATGGTTATGGGTACAATGGCTTGTAACTCGAAGGTTGCAGGTTCCATTCCCAGGTGGAGCACTGCTGTCGTACCCTTGAGCGAGGTACTTATCCGGAATTTCTTCAGTGAATCCAGCTGTATATATAAATGGTAGTATGTAAAAAATGTAAAACTGCAAGTTGCTCTGGATAAGAGCATCTGCTGAATGTCTAAAAAATGTATAAATGCATTATTTTTGCTCACATTTTCTCCTATTAATTTCCTGTGGGGCTTGTCCACACAGTAGAACAATGAAACGTCTTAAGAAAAGCATTTTGAATAATATAAATGCAAATCAACTATCGGTTAAAAAGCATCTGCTAGTGTAAATGTAAATGTAATCATGAAAAAAGAAAAAATGATGTGATTATATTTCCGTTTCTTTGTATCCTAATCGGATGTAATGCAAATAAATTGTCATAACATGCTGAAGGTTGTAGAAGTATGTATTAAAATACAAGCAGTGGAAATAAGGCTGACACACTGTACAGTAAATGTGCTGTTTAATACACGTACATGTTGTAGTGCAGTGATGTTTGTTTTTTGTTTTTCTCACAAGATGTGCAGTAGGGGTCAGATATGGCAGTGATTTATGAGAGTGCAATATCTGCCAATATATCTGTCAAAGAGTCTACCTGTTCTTTAAAATATTGATGCCTGAATTGGCCCTGTAAAACAAATTCTGACATTAATTTCAACTCTGCATTAAAATGTTGAAATGAGTGTTCCATAGAATGCTTATGGGTCAAACTCATACCTATGGCTTAAGGTCAGAAAATAAATCTATCTTATTGGGGTTTATAGAAGATATATAAAATTGGATGATCCGATTGTATTTGTACTCAGCATGAATGACTCCATTTCAAATTTTCTCCTGAACTACTCAAGGGTTAGTATCTTATTTCTGTGATGATTACACATTTTCTATTTCATTGCACTTTTTGTAGAGATAAAGCTGTTTGTGACGTGGGATGTGTTCGCTGTTCGTCTGAAGAAGCTCTGTGCCTTTTTTGCTTTCAGAAGGTCTACTGATCTATGCAAAAGCATAATGACCTGTCCCTTTTGGAACATAATGACATGTCTGCCATATAGATAAGAATGTTCTTTAATAATTTATTCGATTTAAAGATTCGATCTTTAATCAGTTGGGGTCAATTCCATTTCAATTCAGTCAATTCCTGGAAATGAATTTAATTAATTTAAAATCCTCACAGAACATTTTTGGATTTGTAAAAAAATGTATTAATTTAATTCCAATTAATTTCCTGAATTGAAATTGAGTTGACAACGACCCTGTCTCTGTGTAATTACTAACCTGACCATGTTCAATATATACTGGTGGATCCATCTTATTACAGGTAGTGAACAAAAAAATGGAAACACTAATGTCACTTAATAGGGTGTTAGGCCACCACTGTTCTTGATTAAAGTTGTTATTCTCATGCCAGATTGAAATTTACCCTCAACTGATTTTTCTTGCAATTCGAATCAATGTATAATGTGCATTGTAGAGTATGCACTTCCATCCACTGTTGTCCTTTGCTGATCATTTATTTCCTTCAGAAACCCATGCTGATATCAACTTAGCCATCATTGCTTTTGAAACATCAGCAATTCTGTCTACAAACTGCCCCAGCAATCACCCCTCTTTCAAACTCTCCGAGGTCTGATCTTGCAGCTATAATTATAGGCAACCAGGCCTGTAACAGAATTAATATTAATGGCCCTATGCATGCTGGGATATTATTTTCTTAAAGGGAAGGCTCTGAGATTTTTATCCGGGTATTTGGCTAATATCCAATAATTGCAGACTTTGTCTAATATCCAATTCAAAGGATGGACTAACCCCGCTCTCACGGGCTTCCAACTCAATTTCTTTAAGACGGCATACCTTCTCCACGTCTAACTTTTTAAGCTCGATCTCAATGCTGTTCACGTTCGTGGCGCTCTCTCTTTCCCCCATCTCCAGTTCCTTCCCTCGCAATTCTAACCTCTGGATTTCAAGTTCAAACTGATGCAAACGAGCAACAGCGTCAGGGCTCTCATTTTTATCAGAGAAAGACGAGTCAAATTCAGTTCCCTCTCCAGCTGGTGGACCCCTGCTTGTGTCAAAGCAAGGACGTCCATATTCCAAAAAGCTTTCCCGACATATTTACCAGGGATTTACAGATTCCCGGCTGGAAATGTATACATTCCCCATCGCACCGTTAAATCTACAGATTCCCCCGAGTGATAGGAATTCTATATATTTCCCGATTTTACACATTCACTGTAACCTTTTGACATACAGTAGCTATTCAGACTTGACTTTGTTGTTGTTAGCTTAACAATATGATCTAACTTTTGCTGTGTTACTAGATTTCTATTTGTGTATTCGTTTTTAGTTTAATTTTTTACATTTACATTTTTACATTTTAGGCATTTAGCAGACGCTCTTATCCAGAGCAACTTACACAGTTTACATTTCTTAACATACAATCCATTTATACAGCTGGATATTTTACTGAAGCAATTCAGGTTAAGTACCTTGCTCAAGGGTACAACGGCAGATGTGTCCCACCTGGGAATTGAACCAGCAACCTCTGAGTTACAAGTCCAGTTCCCTAACCATTATACTACATGCCGCCTTTCTCCTTGCACTGTGTTGCTACTTTAAGTGTTGACACATTAGTTCTATTGTGTTGGTAATTGATGGACGTGCCTCCACCTCAGCAAGGCAATCAGCAATTATATAGCATGCATAGAGTTTTACAGCTACAGTCACCCCAGAGCGGCAGCTTTGTCTGCCACCGCCTCTTATGTGGTCGTACAAAGACAAGGTAGTCTATCTGCAGGAGTCCATAAATGGGGTACAAAATGCAAACATAGCGGTATTTGTATTGTTCCTGTCTGACCTTTTTCTTTCTTTCCAGCTCCCTGTCATGTGCCGGTTTTCTATCCCAGCCTGTCTCTCTGTGGGTTTCGCAAACAACCATGCCCCGCCTTGCTGCTGCAACTGCTCGAAATCGCTGAATCGTCCACTCTCTCGGTGTCAAGCTTGCTGTAGCAGGGGGACTGCCAGTCGGTGAGTTCATCTCAGCCTACCCCTCCCTGCTGTGCCTCCAATCCCTTGCTCTCATCACCCCAGAGAACACCGCCACTCTGGCTGCCCTCTCCTGTGCCTACTGCTCCTCCCCCAAACCCTTGGGCCGAGTGGGGTGGCACAGGCCTCATCTCTTCAAAGTAGAAATGCTGTGTTTTTCCTTTGGCTAACTTCTCTGCTTCTTCTTTTGTATCCCATGCTGTCACTGTTACACATCCAACTAAGCTCAACGTTGTTGTTCTCTGTCATCCACCTGGTCCCCTTGGCGACTTTCTAGATTAGCTGGACATCCTGCTCAGTTCCTTCCCTGAAGATGGCACAATGCTAATTCTGCTCAGTGATCACACACTCTAGACTGAGAAGTTTCACTCTCTTGGTTTTCTTCCTCTTTTCTCTTCCTTTGACCTCACTCTTTCCCAGTGTTACGGTTGGCGTTGTGGAGGCCAAGCAGGTACTGTTTGCCCTCTTGATTGCTGCCTGATTGTCTATCCAATTACCGCCGATTGTGCCCTGCTGTGAAGTGTTGGCCACGCCCAGCCCATGGAAATAAAGGCGGGCTGCACCGCAGGTTTTGATCGGGCCTTGATTTTATGCAGCTGATTTTCACCTCCCGCTCACAGGACTGGGAACCAGATTGACCCCGTATTCAATAGATGCTGTTCCACATCTAATCTTATTGTTGCCCTTCTTCCTGTCTCTGATCATCATTTCATATCTCTCCATTCCCCTGTCTTACAACCCCAAGCACCTAACTTGTACCTCTTCCTCTTCTGTCCTATCCTCACTCCCCCCTGCTGAAACCTTCTTTTGATCGGACCTGAGAGATGAGGAGTCCATACAGGGGCACCAGGGGCAAGTACAGGATTATGTTTTAGCTTGGTTATATCACTGATGGACTGCTTGAAATTCTGCGCTTAATGGTTGTTCTTGGAGATCTTATGATATGCACTGCATGTAGCTTGTCATCATGGCCTTGCAAGTCACTATAAAAAGAGCATCTGCCACATTAATAAATCATTAAAATAATAATAACAATGGAGAGCCAATAATCTGAATAGAAATATTTTGAAGAATTTTTAATGGAAGCAGCTTTCTGCATCTCTCTCCACATTATTGTATGTCCAGATACAATGTGATATAGAATTTGAAAAACAGGAACATTTCAGGCTAACTCTACTGTTATGCATTGATCAGCGAACCTCTTCAACTGAGTCTAAAAATAGATTGAGCGCTAAAAATTGGGCACGCTAATTGCACCCTTTTCACCCCATCTGACCTGAAAATCTGTTTAAAGGCCACTGCCATTTTTGTGCAATCCTTGCCCATTTCCCCCTTCTAAATAACAGCTTATAAATTCAAAAGTATCATTTGCAGATGCACGGTTCTGGTTATCATACAAAACAGATACTTCTAGGATTATAGTGAGGTATTCAGAAACTATTTCAATGTGACATGCTCTGAGATATTTATATATATGATATTAATATTAATTGTATTTTGTTGTGAATGTCAGGAATTTCAAGAGTAAATCTCGGAATGAAAATTTTAACTGTCAGTGAAAGCTTCCTTTAATGTAATAACCCCTCATCAAAGTCTCTCTCTGGGGCTGAATTTTGGTTATGAGAGTTGCTAAGTGTCATTGTTGTCTCAGTTTTATTAAAACATTGATTAGAATTAGCTGCTTCCAGGCCTCCTGGGTTTCACAACCATCTAAAGCCACAGTCCTTGGTGCAGTGAACAGCCCATCGCCCAGAGTCAAATCCGGACCATTCCAGTGCTAACTATGCAGTCCTGTCAGGTGACAGTTGGCCATACTGTCTCACAGGGTGGGAAGTTTTCAGTTGCTAGACATTCCCAGCCTCCTCACACACTCCTTTGTTTGATTAGGCATTCTGAAGTCTGACAAAGCTCTCGCAAAATGGCTGTGCAGATAAGCTAAGCTAAGAATTCAGAGTGACAGCAGAGCTGGCACCTGGATGCACTTGTTTCAGTCAAAGTGTGTGTGAGACCACGCTGCCCTGGATTAACAGAGGATGTTCCTAAAAAATAATAAGGTCGGGGAATGGGTCTATAGGAAAGTACAAAATAACTGTTAGGAATCCAGTTTTCCTTCTGTTGCTGTGACGAGCATTTCCGAAAGCAGAGTGCATTGTGTAGGGACAAACTTGTTTGTTTTCCCTTCAGGAAGATTTTTTTGGTGGAAAGTGATTATTTCATTTTTATTTACCCCTGTCATGTTCTGAAATGAGATACATGATTCGTAAAATACTGCTACTGCTACTGAAATGTAATTGATGAACCATATAGGTGACACCGGTTCTTTCATGGTAGCCTTTGTATTCCTTTTGTAGCCTACAGTAACTTTATAGCCTGTTTTATGTCCTAAAGCTACCGTGGCATAACAGTTCCATTGACAATCAACAGTAAAATAAACCTCTGACAAACCTACTCAAGATAATCAGTGAAGAAAAAAACCTGCCTATGATTGATGGGGCATTCACACTGGAGAGCTCCTCTTTATTTATTCATTCATTCACTGCAGTTTTAATGCTTGTAAGTTTCTCATAATTGCAAGCCAGAGAACATTGATGACTCGTGTCAAGGCAAGGTAGATTCAAACCTGCCAAATTGGGTTCCAAGAGATAAACTGTTCGCATTGCAATGAAACACAATCAACTGATTGTACGCTCATATTGCCATATCACATATCGTACAGGGCTTAAAAAGTTTGGTTAAGAACATTCAACTCTTTACCTAACGTGATACTTGTCCACATCTGTAAACTGGAGAGACTATATCCAAGAATCTAAAAACTCAATACTCAAACAAGAAGCACAGAACCAATTCTCTAATTAGCATGGAGAAGATAAAAGGCCATCATTCTTAATTTAAGTCATCAGAGGGATTCTGTCATCCTCCCATTATTAACATTTCGCAAGTGGGGAGCTTTCATGTGTGAAAGAATCAAACTGCTTTAAACAGTGACTTTAGCTCGCACGGGGCAAGCAAGTGAAGAAATGTAATCGTTTTGCAGTCCCTGGCTCCTCGAAACGTCCCATACGAGGCGAGCAAGCGAAGAAATGTAATTGTTCTGCAGTCCCTGGCTCCTCAAAACCTCCCTTTATTTGGAGGCATTATTTTAGAATTGAATGCCGTTGTTTCCTCAGGGGTGCATGATAAACATATGCCCCTTAGATGGATTTGTTTACCGCATAGGCTGCTGTCAAGTGGCGGGCTCACAGGTGATTGTGCCATTAATGTATTGCACAGCCCTGATCAATACATTCTTTAGACTCCTTGTCGTTTACAAGCTGGCCTCACTATTGAAGCGTCGTGGCAATTTCCCAGCAGAGATCTCGAGCTCAGAGGGAATTCTGTGCCAATGTGATGCATTAATATCGGATAAATTATAATTTCACAGATGCAGATAAGCATAGATTTAGACAGAAAAAAACAATGCCTTCAAATAAATATGATTATCACGTCTGGGCGTGAATGCGTGGGAAGGGCTCCAAGATCACTACAAAGTCCTCTGTTAATAATTAATAATTATGTTAATAATGCGTGCTTCTCCACCGAAGCACATTCTGCCAGCTGCCACTTCTTTCCATTCTATCTTTTTTTCCCCCAATTAACCATTTGGTAGCACCATTTGCAATCAAGGTTGTTGCACAACACTTCACAGTGGACTTTTTCCAAAGGCAGTGAAAGAAAAACCTTTTCTTTGAGGCAGTATGAGAACACCGGATAAATTATTCCCTGAGCCCTTATAAGGCAATCGCATTGAAAATGAGATGGAAAATGATGGGATGCATAGAAAAAGAATAGCACATTTAGTCTCTAAGCACACTGCAGTCGATTAGCATACCTGCGCAGTCACTGGGTCAGAGGAGTCCACTTCATGTGCAGCTGGTGCAGGCAGACCAGAGGAATGAAATGTGAACAACCCTGTTTGCATTTGCACGGTCAGGATTCAATATCACACTGTGGGGCATGTCACTAGTCACAAGTACATTAGTGGGGAAAAGCCAGCTGTCTGCTTGTGCCTTGAGTTTAATTTATAATGAATAATACCGATTTTTTTCATTTATTAAGCACAAAACGTCCGAGTTAAGAGTGTGGATCTACAGAAACTGTAGCCTTGCTGCATTTCTCCACTCAACGGCATCCATTGTTGCCTTCCATATGTCCTGACCTTCCTCAACTTCATTGTTGTTGAAGCTTTCAGTGGTAGCAGCCATGCTACTGTGGCAGTTCAGTCGGGGAATTGAATGCAAATGTGAGTGAAAAGAAGCAGCGGCTGACAACGCACTTTGGAGGGCGTGCATAGACGGAAGGGAATAGGTCATTATGATTGGACGTTCAAAATGAGCAATAAAGATATAATAAATAAATAAATAAATAAGCTAAAATGTTATCTAAATGTTGACAGAAACGTGGACATGGCTATTGGGGTAGACGTTAGCAAGCTGTGCTGTGCTGTTAACGCTTCTTGCCGGATAATTATTTTTTCAAAACATAACGATGCCAGCTAATTAAAAAAAATAAAAAAACAATGAATCAAAATGTATGCCTACGGTCATGAAGCCGTTTTTTGCTGCTTCTCTATATTCTGTGTCTATCGGGTAGAAGCAGAGACACACCTGTGATATGCAGGCAAGCCAGTGGTTTTCCATTTCCATTTTAGATTAAATACTATGATGAAATTAAATGAGGGATTTCCCATGTTGATTTCGCATGTTGTCATGTCCTAATTTACATACTACTACTTCAACGTTCTTTATAAGCCCCAAGAGGTTGAAGAGTTACTTTAGTTTCTCTACATTGTTAAATTGCTACATGCCAAGTGTATTCATACCACGCAAGTTACAGGAACTACTATTGATAGGTAATGATCTATTTGAAACTGCAATCACGTGAAAAATTCATAAACAGTTTAGCAGGTACATACATTTGCTACACCTGAAGCAATTGCCATCTTCCTATCCATATGTGACATAAAATGCACTTTAACTGAAGATATGAATAGAGATATAAGTAATGCATATTCTAAATGTGCAGAAAATAATAGAATTTGATAATGGCACATTTAATAAAAATTCACACAAAATTACCTTAATAGTGTAAGCACACACACACACAACATTAAATACAGGCAGAAAAATAATTAGATGCACAGTTTGTTCTCCAGCAAGATCAAATAATACGAAGGAGGTATAATCAAGCAAGTCTCCTCGCCATACCCCTTCAGGTCTGAAACTCACTTGTCGGGTCAAATTTCAGAATCAGAGTTACACGACCTGCATCAGAAAACAGAGCCATGTAAGACCTGCAGCAGAATACAGATAGTTTTTTGGGGAATCCTTTGTTCTTGCTGTTGCAATACACCCCAGCTATACAATTGATCCAACACAGAGGGAGGCTTCCTACAATCTAATAACAAATAGTCCTCCACAACTTGATGAGGAAGATACAGCTGCAGATACATGTTTACTTTGAAAAGTCTGGAATGTATGTCCTAATGTTTGCTCCGCATGGAGACTGTAGCTATGCAGGGGCGGTCTTGAAATTGACACAGGCCCAACACTGTCAAGGGAGCCCCAGATTTAACACAAAAATGAAACCTGTATGTCAGTCTGTCATTGCCTCAATTAAATCAACCTCCACACTTGAGCCTGGCCATTTGCCAGCACACGTGTCTGTTTTCACATTGCCCCAGCATAGGGTAAAGAGAACATATAGCTGTGTCTTACCTTGCTGCTTTTCCAGTCCAGATATTAGGATTGTTGGGGGTTAGGATTAGGATTGTTGCTATTCATAAATATTTTAATTTTTTGAATAATGGACACGTCTCTGAGGGCTTTATTGCAGTTGCGAATAATATCCAACATAAGTCTATGCCAACTTTAAAGTGAAAAAGCCTAGAGCTATTCAATTTATTGAAATAGCCCACAGAACGATTCAACAGCAGCACCTCAAGTGGACTATCCGATTTCCAAATTCATGTTGAATCTGAAAATTACAAGTTGTAGAAGAGAAATACAGTAGCGCATTCAAACTACTTTTTTCACTGCACAACTTCAACAGAAACCATGGTGCGGTAGGAATCAGTATTCCGGCCATCACTTTTGCTATTGCAGCTTTTTCTCTATTTTAATTGTGCATAAACAGTGTAATTAGCCTAAATGTAGCTATCTAAAAATTCAAGTCCATGGTTCCCTGCTACCAATTATGGGCTGTAATAATGTTTGCATTTTGTTAGTCAGGTTATGGGTAGTGTCTTTTCGAAATGTGTGCTTGCAAGCCAGGAGAGAAAAAATATATTTCTCTCATGTTCTACAGCTTTTGCATTGGGGGCAGCGGACATTTGATTTACTAAGCTTGCTAATGTATGCTGTTAAATGCATGGCTGGCTAAAATGAGATAAATAACATGCACTCTTTTAAAACAATAAAGCTGACTCAAATAGTCTAATATATGCTATTTGGTAAGATCAGCTGGTTAATCGACATTTTGGTTTGACTTCCAAATCAACTCAGCATCTGGATTTGGTTTAATTTGTTTTCTTTTGAGTTTAGGGAGGGAGGGGCTCTGAGTATGATTTTGAAACGGTTCCCAAAAACCACAAAGGCCTGTATTAAGTAAACATTTGTCCTCTAGTTTTGTGAGTTCATTTGGCTGAACTCACAAAACTCACAAAGACTGTTTGTTTGTAAAGAAAAACACTAACACTTGCATTTAATTGTGAATCAAAATTAAGTACAAATGTTGATTGAATCCAGCCCTAAGTCTCTGGGACATCATTAATCACAATCAATACTCCATCAGTAGTGCTACAAACTGCAGTGGATGAGAATGGCTCTTTCACAAATATTTAAATTGGGATACTTGGCAGTGTCCATTGGGCAGCAGTTTTCAGAATAGTCTGCAGTATACCATGTCTACACCCACAGGTTCATGAGACGGATACTTTTGCTGGAATCACCACTAGCCTCTTCTGATGTCCGTCATGAAAGCCAACCCTAGATAAAACCTGCAAAAGAATAACATTTCAACATCTGTCTCAACTGCACCATGATGGTGGATGGCCATGCTTTTGGGAGACTGAAGACAAGGTGAAGAATTGTATCAAAATGCTCAGATTTTCTTGCAAACCGTAATTGCTTATTAGTTTTATTTCCTGCATAACATGCGGGTAACTGCCAAAATAAAGAAAACACCAACATAAAGTATCTTAATAGGGCATTGGGCCACCACGGGTCCCCAGGACAGCTTCAATGTGCCTAGGCATAGATTCTACAAGTGTCTGAAGGAGGACACTCCAATCAGGATAGAAAGCCTCACAATAGGATGAAGGCGATTATCTGACCATATGACTTTTTTTCCACTGCCTGTGTTCTTTGCATCACTTTACTCACAAACGTGCATTTTCCCCATCCTTTCATACCCTGAATTAACTCATGAAATGCTGCACTGTCCTCTCAGCTCCTCTGTAATCTCCCCACATCCTAACATATCAGCCCTGTCCACCAGTATCCAAATGACTGGCTATGCTCATTTGTATTCTATTGTAATTGTGCATGTAATTGTGTGCTCTTTGATGTAAGTATTACGTATTATATGCTTAGTTTACAATCTAATCGGCCAGCTCATATGTCTTCATACCTTGCAAGAATTGTAAAAATAGCTGCTTGCTAGAAAGTCAGCTTTTCCTGTTCCTATTACAAGCATGTGTACTTGTAATCAAAGAAGTAACTTATCTATTTGACCCTGATGAAGACTGTTTAGCCCCAACGCGTCGGTCGCCAGCAGTCTTTAATGTTCTAGCCCCAAGAATAAAGACTTTTTAAATGTTTATTTTTCATGAACGTTGTTACCAATGAGCACCAGTATTTATACATTTTCACATCTTAGAAGTGCACCTAGTTCTTTTTTTTCTTCTTAATTCATTCATTGATTCATTTCACCAATAGAAAGCTCAAATGTAATCAGTGGTCCTCCAGGACAGAAATTCAACTGTGCTACAGCATAGAGAGTAGCTAAAGATGGTAGCCACGCACAGTCACAGTAACAAACGGGAGTTTGTTGTTCTGGTCAAGGCTTGTGTGAAGGCTGACCAATGCTGGCTCCCGTACGTGCTAAATTGTCTCTCTGGAAGGTCACAGGATGGTCAACAATTGATGGCAAGATGTCTCTCAGTGACACCCCCCTCCATGAGATGGTGATAAGTCAATGCTGACTTTTACATTATAAGCCTTACAGAGGCGGCAGTTACAACGAATGCTAGAATGGAGAATGCCACAGCTGGGAGGAGGGGCTGGAGCGGGCCTTCTACAGCTTACTAAGGTCCTAATGCGTATCCGAGACTGAAGAAACATCCTGTAATTGCCAATGAAACTGTCTGTATGATTGAGTCAAAGGCGACAGAATTCCTTTCATTGAGCTGCGTCAGCGCTTTTTCCACACCACAGATAACGCTGTGCTGAGAGAGCCACAAACATGGAGCTCGACAGTAGTACTCGGGAGCAAGCTGCAACTCACAGCATTGGCTATGCAGCTCATGATTCCTTTGACTCGACAGAGTCAGATCAAGGTAGAGTACATATTTTTCAGGGGTTTTTTTGTTTGCATTTTTTTTTTACGTCTGAAGGGTGGTTAAATTAACTTTTGCTTCCCATTTCCGTGTTTAGATTTGAAACGGTAGTGATAAGAGCCTGAATTGCAACAAAGGGGTGAAGATTTATTACTATATTGTTTGTTTGCAAGCTCATGCATTGGAACAGCTTGAATAAAGTGGATCCTTTTGCCGAGATGGTACACTGTCCTGTACCTTGTTAGAGGGAAGCCGGCCTGAATGGCTGCAACCCCTTTTAACATATAGCTTTTGTCCTGTGGCTGAAAAGTGGAGTTAAAAAAAAAAAAGTATGATCAGTGTGCTTTCAGTCACCACATCAAATTTGTCTAAACAATTGTTCCAGTATGTACATGATTTTATGACAGATTGTTAATTTGCCTTGCAGATAATACATTGTTTAGATATCCAATATATGGCTGGATATTCACTAGCACTAACAGTAGCAATATTCACTAGCAGTCCTGGAGGGTGATAGTCCAGCATAATTGCATTGTAATTTGTATTATATATCACCAGAATTTAATCATCAATCATTTCTCTAATATGGAGATCAGGCATAATAAAACAACAGATATGCTTTGACCCTCCAGGACAGTGTTTGTGCATGCTATTACCAAACCAATTCTGGTTAACCCAGGTTTCTCAAATTTACTCTGAATCTGTATGGTTAGGGAGGAGACCTCCCATTCTCCCTGGAGCTCTTTCCCCTTTTAGTCTGCCATTCCCGATCCTTAAAGGTGAGCGAGCAGATGCATTTCAGCTGACTTCAGTGCTGGACAGCTCCTGTTTCCCCCTGACGGCGGCGTCGACTTCAGAGGTGGGAGCTGTCCAGCCGCAGACGGGGCTGCCCACCAGGCCGGCGTTTCTGAAGTCCCAGTCCGATGGAAAATCCCAGGCGAGCTCTGACCTGTCCAATTCTGCGTTTCTTTGGGTCAGCAGTGAGGCCACACTGCTGTGGCGCGTCAAGCACGCGACACACCTCCGGATGGTCTTCCCATGTGTGGGAGTGGATAATGATGTCATCGAGGTACTCCGGGGGATACTCCCAAAGGGGTTGCAGCGGTGGCTCCATTTAACCTGAGTGGAGTGTCTTTATAATGGAAGAGGCCATCGGGGGTTTCATATGGAAGAACGCTTTCCTTCCCGAGCATTGTATTTGTCTCTGAATGGATGGATTCTTTTTCTAGCCTCGGGGATACAATAGGGTGGGAATTTCTGATGGTCAACCAACTCACAGGGGCTTCATGCTATTGCTGGGGGCTCAACCGCCATGTGTATTTCCCTATGTGGGTACACTGAAAATATATAAACAGGGTGAGCAGTACATAAGGCCCCTTCCAGGTGACCATACATCTTCTCTCCGTCATGTTCATTTTATAATTGTCAATACCTTACCTAGCCTAGAGGACATCCTCATGATGTGCTCCACCAGTGGAAAATGTGTGTTATAAGGGGACATGCCTTCTCTGGCTCCCTCGGTGCCGCTGGGATTGTCAGTTTCATCCACATGCTGGTCGCTCTTGTTCGAGCCTGTGTGTTGTTATGACCTGGACGATCTCTTCCTGGTAGAACCTGTGACTGGACAGGTGGCTGTGGACTTCAGAAGTCATCACCAATATCTCTCACAAGTGTGGAAGGAGAAAGTGTGGGAACAATCAAAACTCAGTAGGAAAAATGGCTATGCATAATACACAACAACATATGAGTATTATAACGCTTTTAAAACTGTATAATAGCAGTATCGAAAGGTAGCAGAAACACATAAAACATGGCTTTGTATGTGCTTGCGTGTGTTACCTTGTAAAAATGATATTAAAAACATAGGTATAGGCTAACTAGAATTAATAATAGTGAATGACAAACAAAATGGCTGTTTGCTGAATGGGTTTTTAAGTGCTCAAAATCCTTTGTGTTGCAAGCTTCTAAGCCTGGCTGGCCTTCCCGCATCTGCCATCAGACCCCTGCAACTCATCCAGAACGCTGCGGCCCGTCTGATCTACAACCTTCCTCGACACTCCCATGTCACCCCCCTGCTCACTACCCTCCACTGGCTGCCTGTTATAGCTCGCATCAAATTCAAGACATTGGTCCTAGCATACCAGGCAGTCAAGGGATCAGCCCCAACATACCTCACCAAGATCTTCAAACCCTACACACCTGCCAGACCTCTCCGTTCTGCTACCTCAGGACGCCTAGCACCCCTCCGCACCTGCGCTTCCCGGTCACGTCTCCTGTCGGTTCTGGCTCCACGATGGTGGAATGACCTTCCGGTGGAAGTCAGAACAGCTGAGACCCTGGCCACCTTCAAGCGTCGACTGAAGACTCACCTCTTCAGGGTGCACCTCTCCCCGTAGTCCGGTTTTGTTAATTTAGGGACATAGTCACTTAGTTTACACGTCTACTTGTTTATGTATTGTATTAGGCTTAGGCATTATTTCCTGCATTGAGTGCTTTACTGCTACCTCTGAATTGTGGCTACAGATTTACCTACAGGGTCCTAGTTTAACTATGTGGTTGCTCCTAGCACCCAGGAATTGTACTTCCCACTAGGGTGGCTTTCAGCTAAACTGTTCTTGACTACGGTTAACACTTTGTTGTACGTCGCTCTGGATAAGAGCGTCTGCCAAATGCCTATAATGTAAACATTTCCTTATATTGTACTACTTGTGTGTGTGTGTGTGTGTGTTTTAAACATATATTGCACATGTCTCCAGTTCTGTTAAACCCATTTGACATCAAAGGCCACCATGGACGCCAGCGATTTGCCACCTTAAAAAAGGTTTACGCACTCCAAAACACTCTCTTTTTATACCAGATACTGATGCCTCCAGAAGCACTGTGTGGCACCATTCACATTGTGAAAGTTGTGTCTACACTGTACTGTATGATGTCATACATTTGTATATTAGAACCTTCTTTTTTTGTCAGCTCTCATAACATACCTTTTATTATGCAAGCATTCATCTTTTCCTACGGCATCCATAAGGTTATGATTGCTAAGACAGCACACAGATATTAAAGTATCGGTTGCTAAGGAAGTCCAAAACCGTTTTGAACTCTGCGAAAAGCCGCCTTGTGTTTGTTCATGTGATGCAAGGGCTCTCGATAAATCCAGGACAACACACAACACACTGCTCAATCACATGTTGGAGGCGGCAATAAACCATTTTCAGAAAGGTGTCCCGATGCTAGCAGGGTCAGGGGTAGACACTGAAGGAAAGACGGTGGCTCTGATTATATGGGAAGGCAGCAAAAGGTATCTTATCATGTCGTGTGGAAGAAGACGTCTCTGGCGGAGATTATTTCCTCTTGCCTAGTGCACCATGCGCAGCACGTGTTCTACATTCAATCAATCTGCGTTCAATCCTGTATGCATCTGCAGCAAATATTCTCGTTTGTACTATATTACAGATAAGCCCGTATTGTCTTTCCCTATTTATCTCTCATTGATCATAGTGCTTTATATTATAATGTTGTGCCATTTCTCAAAAAGATTATATTTCATAGACCAGATCTTACAAGCCCAGTATATATCAGAATTGTATAATGCAATGAAAATCAAAGATTAATGTAAACAAATAAGTGAAATATCTGTGGCTACGTGTATATGCCCTGTATATATCACCATTTTATAATGCAAAGAAAATCAAAGATCAGTGTAATCAAATGGGTTAAATGTCTGTGACTACATTTCTAGTGAATATGAAATGATGTTATTGGATGATGATGATCATATGATGACCTTTAGCAGCGACTGCATGAGTGGAAAAAACTCCAGCTCATCAATGGGTAAACCGGTGTTGACGGTACACACCAAAGGGTTAACAGCATACATTTTACGGTTGAGCTTCCATTTGCATTGCGGTGTAACCATGCCTCTGAAAGCCATTTTTAACCATCGCTATGAGTTAGACAAACTACCCTTTATTTCCATGTCTCAGGCGCACATCCTGTTTTAATGTGTGCGGCGTGGGCCTCCAGAGACAGCCCGTCGTGCGGATGAAAGGAAGCCTATCTGCAGCCTCCATTCAGGCACACCCAATCCTCAAAAAGACACGAAGAAGAAGCAGATCCCCTTTGAAAGATCTGACCACCATATCGTCTGCTTCAGTACATACGCCGGGAGGAGATTTATCACAGGTTGCAGGTCGTGCTCTTCTCAAAAAAATGTATTATTAAATTACGTGTCTGAATGATACACACTCATGCAACATGTGAAGATCTTTTCAAGCGGTGCTGCGCTTTAAAACTGTCAGATCTTGTTACGGTCTTACGGTTATAATTTCAAAATGGTTCCAGTTAGATCTGAAGCCCACAACTAGTTCATGTGAATTCCTGTGAGCTACGGTAGTTCAAAAAAGTAATAAGCACACGCACAATTTTAATGATACGAAACCATGTGTAAGCCATTTATTAAAACGGAATGTCTGAAAAGGTTCTAATTCATATTCCAAAGCTTGCTCCATTTAAGTAGGCTATGGCCAACAGATAATAGTGCTGAGTCGCTCACAAGTGAACGATGTGCCACGCGGTGCCTTAGGCTCGAGAGTAGACATCTGTAAGGATCTTCCCTTTAATTGGAGGGCTGTTGACAAAGACACAAGGTTACCAAGTAAGATTGATTGTGGTCTGCAAGTGGAGTCAGCACATTAATCTCTGCCTTTGTTTTTCGCTGGTGGTAATTGATAGCCACGATGGCCGCGCTGCCTTTTTGGAGAAAAGACGGCGGGCATGTACAGCACATCTGCGCCGCATCAGAATATCGTTTTCACAACACACATTTGAACATGTACAAGAATAAAACAAGTTGTTTACGCATCTTATGTAACAACAGAAAGGCGAGACATCCGAATTCGGCTTCAATGCTACAAAAGCAGGAAGATAAACACATTTACTGATCAACCCAGGTTTTGAACTCCCTGTAATGTCATGCACAGCTTAGTTGGTGTTCAGGGGGTTTGTATGGCAGGTGTTCACGACGAAGCTCCTGGCAGAGCTGCATGTATGGCCGAAGCAGGCCGCAGCGTGAGCATGTGCCACTGGCTCAGCTGCACGGGAGGCGAGAGTACGCAGCCAGCCTCCCGCTTAGCGATGTCACGTCTCGTGTTTCCAGACGGCGGTTTCACGAAAAGCATGAAAGCATGCAGATAATACGGGGCACTCCAGAAACAGGGCGTTTAGGAGAGGGTCCTCCAGCCCTATGGTCGCAGGCCTCTCCACCAGTTACGGTGATCATTTCCATGGCCTTTCGGAGCACTTCACCTCAAGTGCATCCGTCGAAACGCTCTGCACACTGCGGGCAGGATGTCGTCTTTGATTATTTGAAAACAAGACATTTGCATTTTCAAGGTTCAGACAGAAATGCCACAGTGTACTCTGCTACTCTGTATAGCTCTGAATAATGGGCACTGTATGTGACAGGAAGCAGGGGCATTTCACCCTTTTATATGTTTCCATGTGTATATATACTGTATGTCCAGGTGTATATATTCCAAGAGTACCACTAACCCTCTCTCCCTCAGTTCAAATGAAACTCCTTTAGATTTTTAAAAATAAAAACCAACATTTGGTTCCTTGTGGTTATTTTAGATCTCAAGACCATTGCAATTAAATAATGCTCTAAAAAAATGCCTAGACGTGCTGTGTTTTCCTACACATGGGAAAAGAGTAACTCATATGTTTTCCAACAAGTTTTCAGACAAAATTGCTCATAATGACAGGAAGTTGACCATGCTGTTTCCTCTTTCTGCAGGACATGTTATCATTGAGCTTCCTCCCCCCACACACATTCGACAGCAAGCAGATTGCCTGCGAAAGCCCTTTGAAGTGTGTACTTGAACCGTATGCTTGCCAACTCCCCCTCTAGCTCATGCTGGACAACCATGGGACATTCATGAATTTCAATAGCAAACCCCGCTTTGTGGGTTGAGCCATCTTCCACAGGTATACAGATTTCCTGTTTACCCGGAGAAAGAAGGCGAGTGTTGCACTAAATTTCCAAATGGCACTTAAAAACAGTTTTTTTTCCCCAAAAGTCCAAAAAGTGGTGAGAATTTTAAAAAGAAAGCAAAGATCTATATGGAAAAATGCCTTTGAAGGATGATGAACTGGCTCAAGGACAATGGACTGCCATTGGGGGAAAATAACAAATCCTCTGAATCTAAAGTAATCCTTCTCAGGGAGAAGGAAACCTTGAGAAGGGTCCTCACATGTTCCATGCTTATTTGACCTCGTGAAAATGGTGGTTGATGGAGAACTGTCATTCAACAGGGTACACTCGTCAGAGGGAGAGGAAGGCTTGAAATCTTGTCATATTTAATTTAAGTCCCCCCACATCCCTACTGCGTGTTGGATATATTTCTAAAACATATTAACACCATTGAAAAAGATTAAAAAGTAATAATAAAATAAGAGGATTGCCATGTTAAGTTTGGGCTTGACTTCTCCGCACAGTAATATACAGAGCAATACCTTCTCTGCCTTGCAGCATGTACTGTAATCCCCTTTTATTTCATTATGTTCTAAGGCATCCAGTATAATCTGTGTGTCTTAAGTTGCACCCTAATGTATAACTGTTTTTTATTCATTTCTACAGGTCACAAGGGAAGGTGAAAAGAATAAAAATGAACTGAAATAAATAAAAACTACCAACAGCCTGCATAGGGAATATGATCAGCTCTCAACCAATGACAACTCTCTTTTTTAACTTATTTTTTAAGGCTGCTTTTTCGGAGCAAATTTTAAGGTTTGAATAAATTGCAACATTTACTGGCATTCTGTCTGCCATGAAGCCTTGATCTACAGAAAAAAGAACCTGTCGGTATTCGGGGCTTGGATAATCTTGGCAAACCTCTAATGGACGAATGCAATATAATGATAATAATGCAGGTACTGTTTGCAAATGAACATCACAATTTATTTATTTGAGAACACATTTTACTGTAATGTAGAAAAAACTGTATAGCAATGCCTCACTGTGTAATACAACACATTGTCCATCTGCATTCAATGTCAAAACATGTATGCACAAAGAAAACTTTTATTGTAATACAATTATTCTCATTTTTATTTTCTTTATATTGAGTAATACTATTTTGTTCTTGAAATATTAGGTGTCAAAACACCCCTAAAGATTATTTTAAATACAATATTTAAATAATTCTTTTTTTGTGTGTGTCTCTTTTGCACATTTTCATCAAGCTTGCCAATAATTCTGGACACGACTGTATATTCAACACAAAGAAGATATGTATTCACACCTTTGTCACCTGCTGTACAAGAACCAATATGCTATGTGGATCATGATATGGATAATGCAAGCTAAAGCACAAAAGCTCAATCATAATTTGAGGAAACCGATGTTTTGACCTATGACACTGACAAAGAAGAGCTTCATCAGAAATGGTTCTCCCGAGAGAATGCAAAGAGACTGCCTGCTTAACTTAAAACTCATTATTTTCATAGAAATTGAAATGTTTCAATCCTCACTCCTCATCCTCCATGCGAACGTGAGATGTGTGTGTGTGTGTGTGGGAGGGGGGGGCTTTTTGATCCGCGCGAGTCTTTGATCAATGACTCAACACGCACCACGGCTTTGTTGCATCAGTCGGCGCAGACACCGAATACGGCTCCTTCTGGATTGCACTACGAGAATTCAACAGAACCACCTTTATGAATAAAAGTGTGTCAAATTAAGGAGGAAAAAAACATTATTGTAATTCTTCAATTTTCACAGAACTGGAACAGTGGGGTTGGTTTCTAAACCAACCGTTCACGCAAGAAAATATCTCAATTATGTAGGGATTGAGCGCATGTCTAAACTCACTCATTTCATACATGCCCTGTACCCACCCTGTGCCTGCCCATGCATCCATCACGTATCTTTGTCACGCACCCCTTGCTGTGCTCTACACTACTACAGGAAGGGCAGGTATTCAATGCAAGTGCAAACCCAGGCGTCTGAATGCTTAGATTTCCCGACTTAGGGCATATATTGTTAAAGTGCAATATATATAATGTTTCTTTCCAATACTGTTACAATGTCGGCTCGCATTCAAAATGAGACTGCATTTGCACAGGTTTTTTGGCAGGTACACATGCTTAAAATCCTGAGGTTAAGGGGCAAGAGATAGGTGCCCGTGTAAAAAAGGGGATCGACTCAATTTTGCGGCAAACCAATGAGCACAGCCTCCCCACCGAATCCACGGGGGCAGGTGCTTCTGTTCTTCCACAGTTAATTTATTGGGGTTAAACGCTAATCCGCTGGCCCACACATGTTGTACTGTTATTGCAGGAAACTGGATGAGAGAGAAAGTGAAATATGACTCTAATGAGGTCAAAGGTGGATAGGGCTAGGGGCATAACCGAGGCAGTTTATTTGATTGTGTCCATCAATAAAACAGCGTGTTCAAGCATTTCAGCAGCACAATGGGCAGACACGTGGGGGCAGATGGACCGTCAGCTCGATGTATTACGAGCCTGTATTTTTAATCAAAGACAATTGCACCTGTCCATCATGTTGGTTGTGGTCTACACGTTATTTCAATTTTTATCCTTGTAAAGTGCACTGATACCAGCTGAATATATTGATAATAAGCTACTGAAAACAAGAAACTGACACAACATTCAATGCTTATGTGCACACACTTTATAATGTAGGTTTATTTAATGACTACTACTATGGGTTGCGACACTGATAAGTCAGTATCATCTCTGCTCTTTGCCTAACCTTTTTTAATGCACTTTTGTAAGCTGTTCTTGATAAGATTTTCTGCTAAATAGCAAAAAGCAAATGTACACCGTTATATAAAATGTCCCTGATGGGTGAATGGCTTGTTTCGGAGATAAGGTTGGTCTGCGCGGAAATTGTAATCATTTTGAATATTTTATCAGAATGTGAATATTCCCCCTCTTTCACCGTGACAGTGATAAAGAGTTTAAAAGATGAATGGAGTGGAGGTGCAGAGCAAACACAGTTTTAGCGAGACAAAATTGAAACCTCTAGACAAAATTAAAACCTCTCCCTCACGTCTACACACATACGAAAAGCATAGTGACAGTGATAACTGCATTACTATATGCTCTTTGATCAGCAATACTAATACCCTGAATGTCTGAAGGCCAATCAACAAGTAGATGGTGTCATTATGTAGCAGGGATAAAAAGTGTTGGTTTTAAGCTGAATCCTTGCTTTAATCCCTTGCCACCGTTATGTAACTACTTCTTTGTAATCTCTTCACTGATAGTGACTTTTATTTCTCCCTAACACCTGGGCTCTGTTAAAATGAGATTAATTGGATAGGTGGCAGTAAAATTAGACTGAGTAATTGTACAATTAACTTATTGAGCAGCACACCTGTATACGAGCCCTCGTTATATGTGGGGTGGGGATTTTCCATCTTGTTCTTGTCTTAGTGTTGTGCTTCTTTGTGTAGCGGTAACCAGCGAATGCATTTACGAAGAGACAAAGGGAGAAGGGTAAGTCACGTCCAGTGAGGGATACATCTTTTTGTCCAGATGATGAGTATTCAGATGAGTCAGATGAAAGGGCCTGGCAGTGTAGTGTAATGGTTAGGGAGCTGGGAATTCAGGAAACCAAGCTAAAGTAACGGTAGATTCATTTCGCCTGGACGTCCGTTTGAATAGTACGCCTGCACATTTAGCGTGGGAAACATTTATGCTGTAATTATGATGGGACCTCATTTGTGATGTTCACTATGACTGCGTAAGTTCTCTCTGAAGCCTCATAATGGCTGCCGAGCATAGACCTGGAACACAGCACACATTAACCACCTCTCAGGGCACTCATGAAGTCATTGCCACCACAGCAGCCTGCACAAATAATTTTACAAGAAGGAAATACTAAAGGAAATAGCGCTAAGAGGAAGGAGTTTGCATGTTCTCCCGTGTCCGCGTGGGTTTCCTCGGGTACTCCGGTTTCCTCCCAAGTCCAAAGACATCTGTGGAGAGTCTAAATTGCTCTGACGATGGATTGGCGAACTGTATATTCCTGCCTCTCGCCCGGAACGCATGCTTAGGCTCCAGCACCCCCGCGACCCTTTTTTTGGATGGATGGATGGAAATACTAAGAGACCATTCTGTGGCTGTCAGACCAGTCAGAAGGAATGTAGTACAATATTTGTATTTTCAGCATACCATAATTTTTAGTTAACTTGATTCAGTTCACTTAGATTCACAGTTTATTTTATTTTATTTTATTGCTACAGCACAGTACACTGCAAATACATGAATAATGACAATGGACTCAGACTCTCGGTTTTTACAAACATTAACTTCAGTACCCTCTGATGCCAAACTTGGTTTATTTTGTGTTCCTTCCTTATTTTTTTCCTTCCTCTGCTTCTTCTGACAGATTTTTAAAGAGGTCAATTAGTTGGTGCTCAAATTGCAGGTGCGTCAATCACAGAAACGGCAAAATGATTTAATGTGTCATGGGAACAGTGTCAAATCATGACAGCATATGCCAAATGGATTGCAAGTCGAAGCTCACTGATATGGATAGAGGGACATTTAACAGGATAGTTGCTAAAAACCACAAAACAATGGACTCAAAAATGACCACAGAACAGAATCTATACCTCTGTAACCCAGTCTCAACCTAAACTGTACATCATGAGCTTGTACAAAGCTGATATTTATGGTGGGGCTGCCATTTGCGAACTGCTTGTAACCAATGCCAATGTGTAATGCTGCTGTAATGAGCATAAAATCTGGATTTGTGAGCAGTGGAAGAAAGTAATATTTTCTGATGAGTCATATTTCACTGTTTTTACTACATCCGGACGGGTTTATGTTTGGAGAAATTCAAAGGAAGCCTTCAAACCACATTGCCAAACATGGCGGTAGATCTGTTATGGTATGGCCAGCAATCTCCTGGGAGTCATTGGGTCCGATTATTAATGGTAGAATTATGGCCATGGAATGGAAAGACATTTTAGGTGACCAGATGCACCAAACATTGTTTCTTCAAGATGTTCCAAGACGATAACGCCCCCATACACACTTCTAAATGGATTGGATTGGAATGGATTCATGAACACCAGGATGAAGTCAAACACCTTCCATGACCTCCCCAATCACCATATCTAAACATCATTGAACCTTTATTGAAAGTTCTGGAATATAGATTGTGCAGTAAATTTCCACCGCCTTCATCTCTCAAAGAACTAGATGCTTACTTTCTTGAAGAATGGTCCAGTATCCCAATGGAAACAGTTCAAAACTGACCCAAGAATGCTTGAAGCTGTTCTGAAGGCAAAGAGTGGCCAAACTTCATACTAGTTCATAAATATTACTATGCTGATTGGTGTTTCCATTATTGTGTCGACCCTCTGTTTTCTGAATCTGACACAGTAATGGATTCCTTCATCAGATCTTGTACAACTGGAAGGTAATGTGCTTAGATTAGATGATATGCTTGATTGCATTAGGCAGCTTTTTCCATCACCTTATTCACCTGGTGTAACTGTAAAATAATGGATGCAGTGAAGCAGACGTGATTTAATATGCTATGTTTCATTTCTTTAGTTCCCTATTTATCTAAAAATAGTCCTTTAGTCTAAGGTCATAAATGTTGAATGAACATTGAACTACTTTCTTGAGAAGTGATTGAATTGGAAGTGGAACAGGAGTTCATCTTTGCAATAAATTAATTACAATTAATGATCCTCCTTCCTCCTCTATTTGGTGTCTGTACTCAAAACAAAAATCTGTATGCTAGCTTAGAATACCCCAGTGGTGTGAATATTGGTAAATGAGGCCTAGACCTCATTCAGTAAGAGGTAGGCATACTATCTTGGATCAGCATCAAAATGTCTAATTAGACTGCAACAGTTATTTCAAATTGATTTTCATTGTTGTTTCTCATCCTCCTTCACAACAAGAGCTATAGGAAGAATATCAGCTAATGGCTGGACATTATTGCATCAACTGACAATGCAAATGATGTCTCTGCAGACTTGAGGAATGCACCTTCTACAAACATTTGTTCTGTTAACAGTCTCTCATTCAGAAAGCTGAAGGGTTGTGAAAGTAAGAAGGAACACAAGTGAGTTTCTGGATGCAGGTTTTTGAGTTAACCAGAGTACCAATATTTTTATCAGAGAGAAAGATATGCATCGAATGTGCTGTTTCTTACATACAGGTAGTGAACAAACATGGAAACATAAGCTGGTCAACTCTATGCCATGGTGCATACTGGCCATACACAACTGGTGGCCCAACAACCTATGAAGTGACTTTACATGTGTTTCCATGTTTACATTCATTACCAGTACTTGCCTGCTTTATTTGAGCATTCAATAAACTAAAGCGCATGTTTTGCAAAGTAAATATGGCCCTGAAGGCGTTTGACCTTGCAAGCCTTGTTTTCTTTTTGTTAAATCTGCGGTAGTAGGAGGAGGAGGAGGCATTCCTTGCGGATATATTGGCGGTCTCCTCAGAGGAAGAGCAAAGACAAAGTAATCATTAGATAAATAAAATTGTCATGACAACACAGGCACTCCTGCTGACACGTTTTTAAAAATCTCATCAAGTCTGAAAGGAGCTTTAAGATCGAACAATGGCACACTGCAGCAAATTTCATTTTGATGGAATTCTATTTTGCAAGTTTCCCTAGCCCCATTCCCATCCTCCCACTGGCATTTTCTCTCCATTAATTCAAAAACGAGATGATATTTGCCTATTTTTTCCATAGTGAAGAATTGTGATACACTTCCATATAGCTGCTCGGACAAAAAGATTGTGTATATTTCTTTATGGCTTAAAGGTGCCTTACAGTTCTTTTTTCTTTGAAAGTTGTAGAGAGCAGCATCATGCCCATTCTCTTTTGTGGTACCTGCACTCCTGCCTTGTAGAAGAGCCGCTGCTCTGTCAGTCAGGCACCCTCCCTACATCATCGGCACTATTTTAGTATTCAAAGGCAGATCTCAGACTCGTATGAAAGGGACACTCTTCCGTACGGAACCTCTGAACTTTGTGATATAAGCGATTTGTAAAGGGCTCCAATTGTGGAGGTGACACAGTATGTTGCGGTTTGGAAAAGCTCTCTGTGTCCTCTAAATTAGGTTCCGAGGCTCCCATCCATTACCTGTCCGAAAACTCATTTTTATTGTTTTGTGTGAGGGATTTTGATCCAATGGGATGTTCAGTAGTACTGGAGCTTGATGGAAGAGAGTTCGCCCCATACACAGTCTATTAAGCAAAGATGAATGGCCCCCAAATATGCTTCAGGAGTGTGGTTGGTATATCAATTGAAAGCATGCTTCAGATTAATACACAGCATTACACAGATGTGTAGCCTTTTATTTTCTTTTATGGAAGGCTTTTGCTGGCACGCAAGAGAAAAAATTGGGCTTTTTATTCATTCATTTATATTTACTGCGAGTACAACAATGCGGACGACAAATAAATCAATGACGCTATGTAGCACCTGATAATAATTTAGCCCTTGACCCAGAACAACTAAATTGTTACTTTATTGATGGTTTGATGAAAGTGGTTTAGCAGGCTAGCCATTGTTATGACTTCGCCGGGTTATATATATTGCAGAAAAAATGTAAAAACTCATACATACTCAAACATAAAATACTGTTATTAAACACTTCCCTACTATTCAGTTGTTTATTGTTTTGACTGTTTAATCAAACAGCCTGAACGGTTAAGATACAGTCTTCTCTGACTCAGTTATATGTTTCTCATTTTAAATTAACAGGTAATTTGGTGTTGAATAACAAACATGGAAATTCTAAACATCTTGTCTAATTAAAATATCGCATTATTGTCTTCTATGCCATAGTCTGCAGCACTGTCAATATCATACATTCACATTGAAAAATACCACCCTTATTTAAATTGCCAGTCATATTTGTGCTCAAACCAGGAATTGTGACAACTTGGGGTAGTTAAGTTAATGAAATATATTGAAATTGATTTAGTTGCCAGAAAAAGAACCTGTCTTCCTGCCATTTATTGGTGGGAGAAATATGTAATGAAACTAAAGGACCTTCATCATGTTGACAATCCTCCACATTATTAATTCTGAGGCAGGAAGGCACAACACAATGCCTAAGGCATAAATAAATTATACTCTGAGTGAAGAAGCAAGCTTAGTCTAAAACGAATTGGTCACAAGTCTGACTCCACATCTCAACACTCTATTGCCATTGCAAATATTGCTTGGCCATGGTTCAAGGATAGCACATAACTCATTAGATTCATTTCAGAGCTGCATTTCCAACGATCAACCTTAGCTGTAGGTCAGCAATACCAGAGGTGAGTCTGAGGTGTTTCTAGTGCAAATCAGTCCACACTAACAGTATGCTGGACAATCTCAGATAAGCTATTCGGCCCAGGTGAGTTCGAACACGCATTCTTCTGTAAATTAAATGCCACAGCTAGAAGGGACTCGTGTTCAGTGCTCTACTCCTGGCTATGTAGAATGGAACTGTTCAGATATCCATGAACAATATGGACTTTGAAACTCTCTCAAAATGAGGGATTGCAATTATACAAGTCCAAGTGTAAATATTGCTACCCCACCTCACTGATTCATTGACAAAAAAATACAGAAAATAGGTAGGTGTAGGCAGTGATATGGGGCTCAAGACTTTCTCCGTTCTAGGATGTATGAAGAGAAAAACTGTTAACTACTTTCAGTCCTTGCAAATGGATGCCTTATTAAGCTTACCTAAATAAGGTAATAATAATAATACTAACCTTAAATAAGGGGTTATACATTACTTATTTTAAAAACCGACCATCAGTAATGAATTTCACGTCATACGCCCTATTCGTACGTGGGGTCTGTGTGTCATTTACGAATTATCCCCCAACCTCTGAGTTTTGTGCGGCCCATTCGCCCGGGATGAGAGTCAGTAATTCACTCAAATTTACTAACTGTACCCTGGATACGAAGGGAAAGGTCAAGGCTTTACATCTACATCACTTCCTGTGTACTGTGTTTCCTCGACCTAATGGAGGGTAAAAAAAGGAAAAGGCTGGACATGGGAGGAGACCCTACAGTTAATAGCTGTGCGGGGTAAACCGTGTTTCCAGAGGCAATTCGAGCAAATGATTCATAACCACACCGCCAAAAACAAATTATGTGCTTAATTTATGGAGGGGTGTGTCAGATTTGTACAGGATTCACTGATGACAACAGGGATAATTTCAATATACTGGACTCCCCATGTAATACTAGTCCCCTGCAAATAGGGCTGTACAATAGTATTTCAATAGTGCTCTAACCTCTGTTCATATGCAATTGTATTGTTGGGTACCGTAATCCTTTTTGCATCAAATAGTAAAGTGAATTCTTGAAAAGAATGACAAATTTTAGGATAAAAAATAAACAATTGGCATATAAATCCATTCAAAGCCTTCCTAAAACTTTAATCTGTTTGCATAATGCAGACGCACAACCACAAACCTGAAAAGCATAGATTAGAAAACACTAAAAGCATCTGCATAGGCATAGAAACATGCCCAGTGGCAAACTGCCGACAATGTTGATTGAACATAGTTTTAAGGAGGAGCATTCCCAATTGATCGTGAATAGGCCTGACAAACAATTGTACAGATGCGTGCTAAATGTTTTAATTGGAACTTGAACAAAGGCAGTGCTATCACAGAGAGTTGTGAATTAGCTTGCTGACCCACTGCTCTCCTCTTCACATTAAGAAATGCTTCACACTAAAATGTTGACTTCAATAACCCCAATTACTCCAGAATATAGGTTTGTTTATTCATAACTGGACAAGGTCACATGGTGCAATGCACTGTGTGAATTTAATAGTCAGCTTATGTTTACTGGATTTAATCACATAAATGATACTCTGATCATAGTGCAAATCTTCATAACAATTGTGTGTGATAGCGCTGGCATTCATGCTAACAATAAGCTAGCGATTCACAGGTGTCAGTTAGCCTTTGTATCTAAAATGGTCTAATTGTCAGGCAGCTCAGAGCAGAATTTTGCTTTGGAATACAGTATATTCAACTTCGAAATGATTCACACCTTTGATAAAGATGAGCAAAAAGGCCTGTATAAAAGAAACAATATGAAAATTATATTACTTTCTAAGGATTTATCAGAAAAGTTTTTTGTTTAACAAGCAATACTTTCCCCCATGCATCACAATTATTCACACCCATGTTTTCAATACTTTGTGCACTGTCCCCTCGCACTAGAAGATGAGTCGTCTTCTATAGTTTTTTATGAGATTGGTGAACATATTTGAATCCTAAGCAACCTGCCCGTGCCCAGTGGTGAGTAGCCTACATGTTATTTGAACTACAGTAGATCAACATAGCTACAGTACTGTAGCAGGTGTCAAAGCTGTGTGTATAAGTACGTTGTAAGCAAACCTAAAATACTTTTCTTTAGTCACGAGCAATGACTATGCAGCTAACTCAACCATGCTGTTATTTTGCCAATTTAATACTTTTAAGCACATCTAGCTAAAACATCAGTTTGTAAAACTCAATATTATAAACAGGCAATAAATAATAAAACATGAATCTAACCTTCTTATGCTCTTCTTATGTTCTTATGTTCTAATGGACAATAAGTCACATATGGACAGTTGACCTACAATGCAAAGCATGGTTCGATAAAATAAATCAGCAAATTGCAATGGCTGTAAAAAAAAGGCCAAACACAAGTCAGTTTGGCAAAGGCACAAGCTACCACCACAGAATGTTGAACACGACCAATGATTCATCTAATGCACTTTGATTAAATAGAACACACAAGGTTGCAGTGAACAGAATCAATCTGTTGATCTGAATCATACATCATGATTCACAGAATCAATGTGCAATGTGTGCATACGTTTTTTCCTGTCATACATCTATCATAAATACACTGAATTTAAAGGCAAGACATACTGTATATCACATGAACATACTAGAATGTTAATGGAAATTAATCTGCTGCCTAGGAATGCAGGTTATTATTTTATGGGTGAATATGACTTAGTCATTCTCAGAATCAATCTTTAAGGGCTATTCATCACTCTGAAGCCAGTGTCTCTCAATTTGGTGGCTAGAGCTCAGCAATGAAAATGAGCACTTTGCTTTGTCAAAGAAAAAAAAAGACAGATGCACACACACAACTTGGTGGCTAAATATTAGGAATGCATTATTTTTTAATTATGTTGAAGGCCCAGAGCTGTTATTCTATTACTCAAATATATCGGAAGTGGCTTTAGTAAACAAACAAACATTGGTGCGCTTCAAGGGTATGAACAGGTACAGTGGAATATACCATGGGTGCAAGTCAATGGAACTGCCATGGGTGCTTTCTCTGCCCTAAACCCTGCAAACTTGTGTTTAGGACTGTGGGATCAGACATTTGTACATTCTACTACCAATCCCATTTCTAGACAAGAAGTTGTGGGTCTAGACCACTTTAACAGGGGTGGCCCAAGAGTGGCACAGAACCACACAGGGGGGGACATTCAAAATGTAATACATTTGAAAATATGTTTTTGACAATCTAATAACCTATCAAGAGCCAGATGAAGTAGGGTGGCACCCTGGGTGGCCAATCAAATTTATGTGATGGCAGGTGCCCCCCCAGGCCCCTCCCTGGACATGCCCCTGTAGATAAGTTTATATTGTGGGATAGACATATTGATGATGTCATCATAATTTTGTGCTGGTTCTGAACTTCTTTATTTCAACCAAGTTGTCAATGGTACAAACTCTAATTTGAAATGTAGCTTAGAATACTCATTGCCTGAGATTTATGTTCTTGATTTGAAGATTACCAAAGATTCTAATGGTCTCCAGAGTCGAAAGCAGTTAAACAATCGTACGCAATTTGTGATATCTTACAGCCGTGCTGCAGTACAAATAAAGCAAATTATCAAACGAAACTGGAACGGAGCAATGTTTTTTCAGGAGGCACCAGCTGTACGCTACAGATGCATACCCACCATTAGGGATAAACCGGCACTCAGCTATCTCCCAGCTCCTAAAAATAACATGGCACTGCCCTTCAACAGGTAAGCACAGTTGTGGACACTGCAAATTTATTTACTGATGTCATCTCACATTTATAAAATGTAATATTTCATCAACTGCAACTCTTCCTATGGCGTATACAAATTGCAATGTGAATGTGTACATGTTTATATTGGGAGAACCAAGAGAAAGCTGAAGATTTGAGTAGCAGAACACAAGTGTGCTATCCGCACATCAAATTTGCATTATACTATGGTGAAGCATTATGAGGTAGCCAACCATGGCAGCGAAACATCCCTTAACCCATTAAGACCTGGAGTGACGTTTAGGTCGCATCGATTTTGCGATTAATGAAATGCGCTGTGATTCGCTGAAATAGACGTGGGGGAAATGAAGTGCACGTTGGTGTCGGCTTTTTTTTTGGAAATTTTTTCCAGAAAACCCTCAGGTTTTAAGAGGTTGTGTAGAATAATTGCTTAGGTTTTAATAGGCGTTTTTAGCAGGCATTTTAGGTCTGAATGGGTTAAAGTGACCGGCATTGAATTCACCCCTAATTCAATTAGAGGAGGCAACATATTAAAGCTCTTATTACAGGGAGAGACACATTGGATACATGCTCTGAGGTATCTTTTCTCCCAGCTTAAATGAGATTTTGGCAATTTTCTGTAATTCATTGCAAATTTGGCCTCAGCTCATTAAAATTGTGTTTAAAAAAATAAAAAAAAAAATGGAAATTGTTGTTATCTATGCCCTCTGCTGTTGTTTTTATATTATTGTCTTAGTGCTCTCCTTTTTTTGGCTGGAAGTAATGCACTTAGGTGATCAGCTGATTAATAAGTTATCTGTCCAGCCACATCTATAAATCTGTGCCTGTCTACTGTGCGCAGTGAACCTGATGAATGCTGCTTAGCCACAACGAGTCGGTCGCCAGCAGTTTCCAACATTCTAGCCCAAAGAATAAAAGGTTTTTAAATTTACGTGAGTGCCTTGGAATCTTTTTATTTATTTTTATCAATTTTATGCATTCTCCATAAGTACCACTTCAATTAGAAAGTCTTTGTTTAGTTTTTTATCGGTTGCAAATATTTACCTTATCTTTCATTTACAAAATCACCTCTTCATGTTTACAGTACTTACATGCAGATTAACTTCTAAAGTAATGAACAATCTGTGTTTGTTTGCTTTGTGTGTATGGATAACTAATGCTATATACTGTATGCATACACACCAGTATCCTAGCATTTGGGTTTTTAAGCCCACTTCCACAACTCAGAGAATCTTTCAAATAAAATAAGTAAATACAAATCAATTGTTGGGTGGATAGATTAAGAGATATCCAAAGTAATGCAATTTGGGTGAATTTTTTATCTTCTGTCAATTTTGTGTAGTCTTAAACAACTTTGGCTAATGTGAACGGTCACAAAACCTTGATAAAATGGGGCCATCCTTTTTAAAAACACCCCAGTGAAGTTTTCCAGAACTTTTATTGACAAATTTCATCATACCAAGGCCACCTTACTGCAAAACAACTTGTCAAGAGTTTATACATTCGGCAAACTGACAAGTGAGCAATTTCACAATTCTGCAGACAGGGGCCTTTGTTCAATCAACGTTTGTCCTTAACTTCGACTTAAAGGCACGTTTAATTTTGTTTATTGCTGAACTTGCAAAACTGTTTGTGAAGAAAAACCACTGACGCTCGCATATAATTGTCAAAGTTATACTCAAAGTTAAGGACACGTGTTGATTGAATCCTCGCCATTGTTGAAATCCGAATGTTGATGAATGAATGTGAATAAATGGCGTGTGGATACTGGTATTAACTGCCATCTATCTTCTTGCTGATTTGAAGGGAAAAACAAAACCCGGCAATCCCTCTAGAGTTGGAAACTAGGCTTTGTTCATCAGTAACACCAATCATCGAGGTGGACCTATGAGCAGCGGCCAACATTGAGCAAAACAAATGGAAAAGGGACCAGCCAGAATTTGTCTGCCCCACTGCTCAAATGTCAATCTAAGGTGTGATTAATTCATTATAATAGTGAAAACAAGGTGTGAAACGGAGATTCAAGCAAGCTCCTTAAATAAGGTTGTGAAATGTCCCCGAAGCCATTAAATGGACTGCCGGTTTGTTCCTTCAGAATACTGTTAATGTTGGGTTTAAGCACATGCATTAAAACCCTAGGGATAATAAAGATGTTATCCAAAGCAAGCAAAAAAAAATATATATATGTTGGCAGGACTGGCACCCCACTTCAAAAAGCCTGTGCATGCTTATGTGATTAGGGACCTGATCCTCCTGCAAAGCATTTAATGTTATCTCTGGTGACAGAGATAACGTTAAAAATAACTGCTTTGCTTTTTGAATTATCTTTGCAAATCATACCTGACATAAGGTCGTCACACTTTTCTCTTTGTAGAAGTACCTTAGCCTTGCAGCTAATGGTAAGAAAACCCATCAAGATAATGACAACTGATATTATTTCCAACTGAATGTTGTTCTGCAAGGCTGCTGTGCCAGAAAGACTTTCTATGCTACCCTTTGCGAATTGAAACTATACTGACAGGGGTAATAAATTCTATGTAGCTTTTGAAATATATCCACAATATGGCTTAATTTAGTCACATCTTCCCCAATACCGCACTCTTTAAGCATACTACTGAAGTAAGCAACCATTTATTGGAGCGTTATTTACAGTTATAGGGTGCTCAAGTATTTAATTACACATAGCCATCTATGCATATATCATTTTCAGTTTGCACTTTTTCTCTATAGCCCTAATTTCCCACTGTACACCTATAGAAATGCCATATAGCTGCAATTATATTGTAAAGTAAAGTTGTGAGTTAAAACAAATTAAATAAATGTAAACACTGTGTTTTGTCATACAGTCTCTCCATCAATGTATTTCAATCTTTAATTTGATTTTTAATAGATTTATATATATATATATATAGAACCCGTGGTGGCCATATCGTTTATATTTCCATCTTGCCTAGTTTTTATATCTTAATGTGAAACAGTTTGGATACAATGTACAATGTAGGCCTAGATAACAAATTTATATTTCCATCTTGCCTAGTTTTTATATCTTAATGTGAAACAGTTTGGAACACCAGGTGATTTCAATGTAGTTCCCCTCCTTAGATGAACAAATGGCCTAGATTAAATCTAAAAACAATATAGAATCTAGAGTCTAGATTCTAGACCTACCATTTTCTAAAATATCTTATCTCTGTAAACATATGGAAGCAAACAAGTAGATATTTGGGCCTCTCTGTTATTGTTCATAAGTTTTCTGCCATTTTCTAAAAACATTTTAATGTTGATTAACTATAAACAGTATATATTTAAATATCATAATCCATAAGCATGTGTGTCTGTGCTTATGTGTGTGCGTCTGCATGTTTGTATGTGGGTGGGTGTGCATTTGTGCTTGAAAGGAAGAAGAGCCACTTGGAAATAAAGAGTGGGAGGGCTGTACAGCATAAACCATTTGCCATAGGCAACTAGATATATAAAATTAAGAGGTAATATATGCCGCCACCATGAAATAGATTTGCGAGGGATATTCCTCTCCTTGTAAAAGCCTGTCATGAGAAGAAGGTGGGTTGTTCTTCCTCTGAAAGCCGGAGGGCTGAAAATAGCCTTCTCCGGGAGAGGAAAGCCTGCAAGCACACATCATCACTGGTTACCTTCAAACTGCATAGCGCATTTTCTTCATACAACATTTTGAAGTGATGCTCTGATCAGACATGCCATCCAAGAACGGTTGACTGACATTCCGTCACTATGCTTTCCGATGTATCTACATGGATCTCTCATAGAATTTAATACGTGGATCTCACGTAGAATTAGCATAACTTTAGCTACTTTTCAAGCAGTCACTTTTTAAGCATGCTCAACGTGGACCACAGAGCACACAGAATTGCCGCTATTGTCTAGAATGTCTAATTTCCCAAAAATGGAGAGTTAAATAATTGAAAACTGTTTATCTTCCTCACCTGAGGGTTTTTGTTTTTTTACCACACTGGTGAATTATCTTCAGTGCGTTCAACAATTGCATTGCTAATCACAAGCACCTTCTTCTGCTGTTGTGTTGTTGTGACCCGCAAAGGGGGGAAGGGGTCTATTTGAAAGCTGAATTGATCGCTGGTGTGACAGTTTTTTATTATTATTATTAATTATTCAGATGTATCGTCTTCTGCAGACCATGACTAATGGGCTCGCCTTATTCAGGTGTGCTGCCAGGACTTCATGGGGGGGATGTTTATTAATGCATTGCGTGACAGAGAAGGATCCACAGAAATCTGAATTCTAGAAGCATCCAGACACAGACCTCAAATGCTTTCCTCCCATTCAGAAATAAGGGTGTGCCCTTCACATCCAAAATAATCCACTACTTTGGAGAAAACTAAATGAAAAAATGTGAGGTACACTGTATGTGTATACAGTGTATGTGCACACTGTATGTGCTTTGGTCTAATGTCATGGGGCAGTAAAGGAATGGTTAAAGAACTGAGCTTGTAACTCAGAGGTTGACCCGAATTGCTTCAGCAAATATCCACCTGTATAAATGGACTGCGTGTAAAGAAATGTAGTTGCTCTGGATAAGAGCGTTTGATGAATTCACATTCATGTAGAATGCTGCATTGTTCAAGATATTACTACTTATCTGAGTGTCATCTGTTCATTGAATGTACAGTATTTTGTGTTGAATAAAGAATAGCACAAAATAGATCCAGTACAGTCTTCAAGAAAAGCCAGAGAATGTCTAGTGTCTCCATGGTTGCGAGACTGGAGTTTGTAAAAAAAAAAAGAATTCAGTTGGAACATAAAGAACCAGCATTCAATTTCAATCCATAATGCTAATGTCATGCTCATCAAATGCTCAATCAGTGACCACTTGTGCCCTGTGGACTGTGGATGTCATGTCATGACCATGTCATGGGGTTCACATCATTTTCTTGCTCATCAAACCATTCAGTGATCGAGCATTCAGGCATCATCATCCTGGCAGAGACCACTTCCATCAGGATGAAAATGCTTCACCACAGGATGAAGGTGATCACTCAGAATGGCTTTGTATTTATTGGCGTTTACCTTGCCCTATAAGGGGTTACGTGGACCTAAACCACGGCAGGAAAAGTGGAAGCACCTGCTTTCAATATACTTTGTATCCTTCATTTGCTCAAGTGTTTCCTTTATTTGACCAGTTACCTGTACATTGGAGACATGCGCTTGCCTAAAACTTGAATGCATATAGAGGTTGATGCTGGGTCCCGCTTCAGCATTGCATTTCAAATCACACAGTTCTATCGCCTTTGAACCCAAAGCAGAGCACAGGCGTATGACGTGTGACGGCGAACACGGTGGAAAAGCTTGTTGTTGGTTTTGCAGTGGACAAATCACACATTGATCGGACCGTGAACTTTGTCTACTTCCTGGCCATTCGTTAAATTTGCATGCGGACCGCTGAGCCCCTGCCGCAGTCGTATTAACATTTCACAGGTGGAGGCCGTAGCGACCTCATCTGTGACACACTGCGTCCTCTGTTATTATCCTGAAAGGCGGTTATTCTTGCCCGGTTGGTAGCAGGTGGTGAATAGAGTCTAGAATCAGTTGAGTCCTGACTGAACAGTCAAACAGTTTAATTATAATCTCCAATTAGAGTTAGCACAGACACTCTGCTGGCAATGCACCAGGGGACAATGAGGCTTAGACCTTATGCTCATCATTCATCAAGGTGACTAATGGTACAAAATTACAAAATACACCTTTATCTGATGGAAGACTAAAACACCTGGAACTTAAACCACTGACTTAGACAAATGTATTTTATTTTGGCCATCATTTTCTCCACAGAATGCACAGTTTTTTAATGACAAGCTCATCACTGCAACCCCCCTTGCCCCGCAAGGCAGCAGACAAGCACACAATCTCCTCCGGAACATTCTTTTCACTCTGCAGTCCACCAGTTAAGCTCACAGAGACATTCTGAGGAGGAGTCAGAGGAGGACACTTCATGAGCAGGTTGTGCAAGCAGTCTGTTCCCTACTGACCATAAGGGGTTACTGGTGCATGAGACTGTACTTCACGGCCACTGAAATCCTTTCTTCCTGGGTGAAGGTACGACCAATTATGCACCACCCTGTGGGACTGCCAGCCACAGTCAGCACTGGCATGCTCAAGACTTGATACCAGACTGTGGAGCCCATCCACAATAGAAGAGCACTTTAACAGGATGAGGTATCCAGCAAACAAAAAGTACTAGAATTTGATTAGGTATGATGTTTGAGCATTCATATTTCACACAATGACTCTCAATACCAAACTCAGTATTTTAGTTGCTCTTTTTTGTACAATGAAATAGTCTGCTGGGCTCACAACGCACACACAAAAAAGATATGGTTGAAAGCATCATAAGTTTCTTAATTATATTTCTGTATTTCTCATTGTCAGATTTATGGGCCATTTGCATGGCAAAATCCTTTGTGTAAAGTCATTTTTTACTCCCAGGCTCAAGAAAGTTTTATTCATAATTATTGTTTTCTAGCTACTGAAACCATCCTCTGCATTTATGTGGTCTAATTTGGTTCTGGCTATCTTTTACCAGTGGTGCAGATGAGAACTGTGTGAAATCACAGGATCCAACAGAAGCAATTGTGGAGATAATATCAAAATAAAAACAAGGCCAGGCCAGAGTTTTTTCTGCTCTTTGCTTCATGATAAATATGTCATTCACGTATTCATGGAAAAGCGAACTACATGGGGGGTGCATACAGTGAAAGCACCACTGTAGGTCTCAGTGCAGCAAAGCGGTGATGGTCCGGAAACAAATCCTGACCGCGCTAGTGGCCAATGTGGCCAGGAGTTCCATGGGGCAACACGTGATTGGCCACAGCGTCACCCAGAGATGGAGGGTTTCAGTCCAAAGGGTCTTCCCCACCTCATTACCCAACAGCGCCTCCTGTGGTCCATATGCTGTATGGCTGCCCCAGCTGCACAAGTGTGGCAGTACTCTGGTGTAATGACTGCACAGTTTAGCTGATGGATTGTGGAGTGAAAAGGAAAAGCAGCAGAACATGTTTCTGAGGATGTGCTAGTCCACAGGCACATAACTCTCGGTCCTGAGGGCCACAGTGGCTGCAGGTATTTGTTCCAGCCGAGCATTGACTACACCTGATGTCACTGATTTAGTATACTCCCTTGGTTTAAGAGGTGAGCTAATTCATATAAGGTGGTTCAGTTGATTGGTTAGAGCAAACACCTGCAGCCAATGCGGCCCATAGGAAAGAGAGTTGACTATGTTAGTGCTAGTCTGTACTCTCCTGAATTGACATAGAAAGTTGCAGTGACCTGACAGGTCTACTAATATAATTAGGTACTACAATTTGGGAAAAAGAAAAAGGGGGAAAAATAGTGGATTAAATTAATTTGGAATAAAATTGGTTAGCTTCAAAGCAATTTTTCTTTCCTCAAACATCTTACCTTGTGGAGTTCCACTAGCACCGGGACATCATTTTATGTGTATTTTGTTTATTAATGCATATTTTTCATGAACTTTATTTTCAAATTCACAACAGAGAGCCTCTTCATACTCATCTGAAGCATGAAAAAAACTAATGAAAGGGTGGGATGTCTATAACAAATATTTCAGAAGTGCTTAACAACTGGTCAGATTAACAATTAAACCCAATAAACTAGGTTTTAAGTGGGGAATAATGGTTAGCTAAAGTTGAAAAACATGGGAAACTCACATGAGCAACTTAACGATTACCTTGACCTACTTGGTATTTATTGTCTGATCTCATCACTACGTGTAAATTTATTTTCTATGTGAGCAATCCAAAACACAGAAAACTCTTATAGCCAAATAAAGTGCAAAATAGAAAAGTTCTATACTTTACAATAACTAACCTATGCATTTTGACAGAAGAACCTAATTAGATAGCTGCTAACAATGTTTTCTAATTTGTGTGTTGCAATAGCTTCCAGTTTCCAGCAATTGTACTTAGGTGTACCTTACTAACACACAAGCTAACCTTTCACCAATAATATTAAATGGAGCCTTCTTTCCAAGAATCTCAATTTGAAATAAAAATCATGGCACAAGGAACCCATTTTGTCTGTTTAAAAGTCCAAAGTGTTAGGGATAGTATGTGCTCCATGTCAGGGACACGGTTCGAAACCCGTGTCTCTACCAGACCGGCTCTGGTCGTCAGCCTCAATCGGAGGCGGCATTTGGCTGTCCGCCTCCAGGGGAGGGTGAGCTGGCACGAGTCTGTCGAGGAGCAGGAAAAAAGGCGTCCATGGTAGAGTTCCGTCTAGAAAGGGGCGGATCTATTGGCCCGGAAAGAGTGTCTCGACCCGGAGGAGGATCTGATCATATCTGTTCTGTTCTCATGGGGGAGGGTGAATTGAGATAAATAGAGGGTATAATTGGCAACCAAATTGGGAGAAAAACTGGGAAAATTTGAAATTAATATATATTTTTTAATGTAAAAGTCCAAAGTGTTCTAATTTGGTGAGAAAAATATGGTAGAAGAGAGCAAAAATCTATTCTCTCATCTTTTTAATAAAAACTAGAAAACAGATTTGTATGACATTTTGAGGATTTGTTTTTGCCCCCAAAAATATCTATGTTGGTGCTGGAACAGCATAAAGGGGAGACTGGTCACTTTTGTATTTTGAATATAAATGCTCTGCAACCATTATCTACCACTGCATGAATGCAGTGGTAGATAATGTTATATATTATTAATTTCCTTTTTCCAGAAATGATAACAGAATAGCTTCCTATGCCTTATTAAATTGTGGTCCTCTATGGAGCTGATCATAGTTTGCCAAGGGAACTCTTGGCTTCTTTGGACTGAAAGGTGGAACTTGTTCCAAATCTCTTCAAGGAATTCATTCAAGAGGCTTCTGTATTAAACCTCATGTGGTGTTCGGGTCAAAATGACCCATTTTAAATTTTTACTAACAGAAAGATTATACAATTAATTATTTTTTCAACCTGAAACTCCATGGCCTTGGCTTATTTTCTGAGAATAACATGTAAAAGAACACACTTTAATTGAGTACACATGCTGCACATTTATGTCCCTGATCCGGTGTTCGGGTCAATTTGACCTGAGAGTAATGAAAGGGTGGAAATTGTGGGTGAAAACAGGCAGGTCATAGTACATATAAAACAAAAAGGTGACTTCACTTCTTCTTGGCACTTTGGTTGCCAATTACACCCACTATTTATTTTGATTTAACCCTCCCCACACAGGTCTGTCGCTCGTCCCTACGAGGCAAGCAAATTTTCCGTGGGCAGCAACCTCCGCCTCCTTCGAGACGGAATTCGCCCACCCACGTTCTCCTTTTCCGTGCTTCACGGCAGACCCGAGCCGGCTCACCCTCACCTTCCCGGAGGCGGACAGCCAAATGCCACCTCCGATTGGGGCTCACGACCAGGGCCGGTCTGGTAGAAACACAGGTTTCAAACCGCGTCCCTGACAGGCAGTGCACACACCACACCGGACCAGCCAAAGTGTGGTGCGTTAGACCGTGATGCTATCCACCGCCCCATGTGACTTCACTTCTTGTCACATTACCTTCATCTCTAGTTGCACTCACATCTGTGTATGCACACGTGTTTTTGTCTTTCACTCAATCAAATTTGCAGCGTATGTCATAGGTTGAACACAACCCTCTCCACCATGTTATAGGCAATATTGCCAAAAGAAAATGTCCCATGCCTAGTCCCACCTCCACACCTACTCCACCTTAGACACACATACACAGACACACAAACACACACATAACATAATAACACCTGCCATAATTATAATAATAATAATAACCCTCATTTATATAGCACTTTTCACACACACACCTGCCAGAAAAGCAAAAGAAAAGAAAATAAGGTTGTAACATTGTTACATTCCATGAAAACCTTGTTTCATTCAATTCTTTTCAAGATAAACATGATTTATGTCACCCATGTCTTCATTATAGTGGATTTATTTTACATCAATTACAACTTTATCACAAAAAACAATGGCACTTTTATTGTTAAGTGATCTAGCAGAGGTAAATGCAAACATTAACCATATATGTTATCTATATTGTTTGGAATTCAGATAAAGACAATATATGTTAAGTATTTTTACATACATTTAAATTTCTGTATTGCTTTAAAATCCCAATAATGTCCTATGTCAATTTGACCCGGCAAACAGTACCAAAGGATCCAAAAAGTGAACATAATTTAAGGATTAAGAGTGACCATTTCAGCACTTGGCTGGTATCTTAACTGCAGGAGAGGAACCGAACAGCAGCATTCTCCAAGGAAAAATGTCATAGGGCAGCACACCCTAGAGGATGCTGAGAGTAGCATGGGCCAACAGGGGTTACAGCTGGAACATGGAAAGGGCAGAGAGTCAGAGGCGAGGTGCAAAGTCAGGTTTCCCCTGATGTCCACAGCAATGTCTGGAAGAGACCATTTACAGACATTGCTGTCTCTCCTGGAAAAGACCACTCCCATCAGGATAGAAATGCTTCACCATAGGATGAAGGTGATCAATCAGAATAGCTTTGTAATTGTTGGTGTTTACCTTGCCATCTAAGGGGTTGAGTGGACCTGCACCATGCCAGGAAAATGCACCCCGCACCATAACAGAGCCACCGGGAACCGTAATTTACTCGGGAGTTTCCTTTAATTTGGCAGATACGTTTAAATTGCTGTAGTATGACAATATCAGTCAATCAAATAAGAACTTTGCTCAGAAATTGAACAGCAATGACAAATATATCCTAGGGGAAATGGATATGGAGAACTACCTGTTCAAGTAAATTTAAGAGGTCATATTTTATGTGAATTGAAGGGAAATGAAAGAGAAGGGTGGAATGCGAAATTGACTACCTGTTTCACGAAGTGCATCTTTACTGGACTATAATGGCTAATTAGAGACTCCATATTCCTTAAGTCGGCACACTGTTCATTCAATCACTGGGAAGCAAGACAGGAGAAAGTTAGTCTACCAGAATACGATAATCTCATGGGACGTGGGATAATGCATCAATATCCTCTTTTCATTCTTCTTAACGTCAGCCTAGTAATGGCATTCAAAGACCTAAGCCCTTTAAGACCTGTGATGGTAAGATACCTGTCACTTTTATGTCATGCCTCTGTTGATTATTGATAGATTTTATCCACAAAGGAAAGTGATTTTTTTCCCTTCATCTTAATTAGTGATACAGTAATTCCCTTTGGGTGGGCCATTTGTAACTATACAGTAAAATAACTTTGCACTGGATTCAGGATTAGTCAGAGGAATTTAAAATTTGACCTCTTCTATTGCTCTTTCCAAAATATAGAAAACCTTTATTTCTTCTCTGCTTTCATTATATCCATTGCAATAATCTGGAATTGTGTCTAAAAGTGAATTAGAGTGGAGTGCTAATTTATTTTCCAACATTTCAGCTGGCAAGATATATCATATCTCAACAAAAACCTTTTCAATGTTAAAAGAGCCTACCCACATATACAAAGCATTAAACACATGCAAATTATTTATTATACACTTAGACATTTTGGAATGTGATGTAATATTTGAAGAAACCTAATGAGAGATTATAAGATTAAGAAACAGGGAAGAAGATACACAAGGTACTTGAACAAATGTAGGGAAATATGGATAGTATTGCTCTGGAATACCAATACCTATTGGTAACCTGTTTTTACCTCTGGCAGTTTACTGCTTACCTTTGCAGTAAAAAATTGAAAATGGGGGTGTTCTAAAACTTTTGACCAGTAGTGTATATTGGCCACAACTGCATATTGTAGGTGGGGAAAGCTCAAACATTCTGTGAAATTTAAGTTTTGTTTAATTCTCTTCTGCAGTTTATTTTTATTAACTCCAAGTCCTCCCCACACTAAGACCTCTCCCTCAGCTTTGATGCTTGAACTTGCTTATTGCATCTATTCATTCTATACAACATCTGTAGAATGCCAGAGTGGAGGACACTGGTCACCCAGAACAGGCAGGCATCATAGCTGGGAGGAGGGACCACACAAGAAGTGGACAACCAGTCATCTTGAGGTGGTGGGCCAGACTGATTTGGCTGGTGTGTATGGTTTGAAGATGGAGTGCAGGTATGGTAGAGCTGTTTCTGTAGGACAGCACCAAGGTTTTGAACTTGATGAGCTATTCCTGTAGGCCAGCACCAAGGTTTTGAATTTAATGCGGGCAGGTAGCTAATGAAGAGAGACAAGTAGGGGTGTGATGTGTGAAGCTATTTTATGGATTAGTTCCATGGTATAGGCAGGCAGACCAGCAAGGAGGGGGTTGCAGTAGTCCAGACGTGAGAGGAGGGCCTGGACTAGAAGCTGTGAGGAGCAGGTGGCAAAGAAGGGAGAGACTCTCCAGATGTTTTATAGGAAGAATATGTACAAGTGTGTAGCATGAAGGCTGAGGGAGAGATGTTGATGTGGGGAATGAAGAACATCTCAGTCTTAGACAGGTTGAGCTTCATGCAGCAAGCTGCCATCCAGTTTGAGATGTCCTTCAGGCAGGCTGAGATGCGTGCTATGACCTGTGTGTCAGATAGAGGAAAATAAAGGAAGAACTGAGTGTCATGGGCATAGTAGTAGTAGGATAAACCATAGGAGGAGATGAGAGAACCAAGAGATTGCATGTAAAATGAGAAGAGGAGAGGAAGTACAGAAACTTGTATGACACCCGTAGGACATGCAATCTAGACAGACCACCATCCCAGGAAACCCTGGGACCATACAGAGAGGTAGGAATCAACCCATTTAAGAGCTGTACCTGATATCCCCAGGGTGGATCAGAGTGTGTAATCAATAGTGTTAAAAGCAACAGAGAAGTGCAGGAGAATTAGGACTGAAGAGAGAGAAGACAGTCTAGCTGAGTGAAGTCCTTCGCTGATGGAGAGGAGGGCAGTCTCCATGGAGTCCTCAGCCCTGAAGCCAGACAGGAAGGGGTCAAGAAGGTGGTTCTGTAATAAAAAGTGAGAAGGTTGGCTAGAAACTGCAAGTTCCACGGTTTTGGAGAGAAATAGGAGGAGAGAAACTGGACAATAATTCTGGACAGCAGGACGGGTCCAAAGTCCATTTCTTCAACAGGGACAGCACTTGTGCCTCCTTTAAGGCTGTAGGCACAGAGCCTACAGACAGTGAATAATTGATCTGTGAGGAAATGAATGGGAGTATGGGTGAGATGGTCCCAAGAAGAGGTGAGGGAATAAGTTTCAGGGCACGTGTAGTTAGATTATGTGATGTCAGCAGTTGGGAGACTGCGAGGGTAGAAAACTTCAAGAGAGAAGGTAGGGCAGGGGAAGAGAGAGAGATGGTGGAAGCAGGCGGTAGATCCAGTGAGGAGAGGGCTGTGGTGTCTGAAATGAGCTGTGGATATCTGCGATCTTCTTGTTGAAGTGGTCTGCAAAGTCATCTGCAGAGAGGGCAGAGGAAGATAATGGACGGGGAAGGGGGGATTTTGAAACAGGGAAGTGGAAGGTCACAGCAAGAAAAACGGAGTTTATTTAGTCCAAAAACAAGGTAGAGAAACCTTGAGCAGAATGGTGTGTGTGCCCTTGGATGCTAGAGGAGAGCTTAGTAGGTGTCCAGGTCAGTGAGGCTTTTGATTTTCTCCACTTCCACACTTCTGCTCCACCGCATGAAGTTTGGTCTGGTTGTCACGGAATGAATACATAAGCTATGCACTGGGATGAGCGGATCATGCAGGTCTAGACACAAGAGGGCAGACAGAGTTAATGATGGATGATAGAGCAGTGTGAATGCAGCAGTGTCAGCAGAAAGGTCAAGCCATGGAACAGAAGTAGTGACAGGTTATGGAGGTTGTGGTAGAGAATGACAAGGAGTCACATTGGAGGGTTTGGAGGAAGAAGGGAGAGAGAAAGATACAAAGAAGTGGTCACAGAGGGGGGTAACTCTAAGGTTGGAGTTGGAGCAGACCCTCAGGAAGATGAGGTCCAGCTGTTTGCCTGCTTTGTGCATGGGGGGGGGCTGCGTCAGGAGGTTGAAGGAGTGTAACAGGGAGAGGAAACCAGATGACTGCAGGCTTTCCAGGTGAATGCTGAAGTCACCCAGCAGGATCATTAGAATTCCATCTTCTGGGAAGGAACTGAGAAGGATGTTTAGTTCTGAAAGGAAATCTCCCAGGGGACTGTGCACAACAGTTATGCACATTCTAGAGGGGTTAGTGATGGAAACAACATGAAATTCAAATGAGAAGATAAAGAGGTGATAGTGGGGGAGAGCAGAAAATTGTCAAGTCTGAGAGATGACTAAACAAGTTCCACCAACTCAGTCAAATGGTTAGGGGGTGTGAGAGAAGGAGTAAGCAGTGGAGAGGGCTGCTGGAGTTCTTGTGTTCAGGTTTTTGTGAGGGCGCGGAACTGCAGGGAAGCATAGGCCGTGATGAAGTCAGCCTTGCAAGCAGCAGAATAGCAGTTCCACAAACCTCCTGTGATGGACGGGTCGCTAGTTGAGGTCAACTGAGGGTAGAGGAGGTTGGTAGGGCATCGGGACCGAGGGGTACTGCAAAAACGGGTGTCTTATGTCGAAGGAATCTTAAGGAGATACATGATTAAATAGGCTCTCTGTGCTTTCCTACCTTGATGGACTCCTACAGATAGACTGCCTTGTCTTAATCAGATGAGTCTTCATCCAGACACAGCTGCCACTAAAAATGCTCCAATTTACTGTAAATGCCTACTAATGGTTAATGGAGCGAAGCAGCTGTATAGTCACTCTTCTAATCAGCTACACAATCAGCCTCTTAATAAATACACTGTTAGTACAACGTACACGCCCAGCTAATCAACACCACAATAACGGCAAACTGCACTGATTTCCTGAAAATAAATAAGAACATAAGAACATAAAAATACATAATGATGAGAACGGGCCGTTTGGGCCCATCTAGGCTCATCATGTCCTAATCTAAAGAGTATCTAGTACTACATCTAGCCTGGACTTGAATAGCCCAAGCGTTTCTGCCTCTACTACCTGACCTGGCAAGCTATTCCAGGCATTGACAACTCTCTGTGTAAAGAAAAACTTCCTAATATCTGTGTGGAATTTGCCTTTAACTAATTTCCACCTGTGGCCTCTTGTTCTGCTGACCCCACTTATCTTAAAAAATCTTGTGTATTTTACTTTGTTAATCCTTTTTAGGAATTTAAAAACCTCAATCAAATCCCCCCTAAGTCTCAATTTGCTAAGTTTAAATAGATTGAGTGCCTTAAGTCTATCATCATAACTTTCACCTTTCATACCAGGTATCAGTTTAGTTGCCCTTCTTTGGACTTTTTCAAGAGCTTCTATATCTTTCGCAACAGCTTCTATATCTTGTTTAATAACAAGTTAATAGGCAATTAAATAATAAAGCAACAAAGTAATGATAACCGCAAAAGTAACTTGCATAATGCTAAAATTCAACAGTTCGACTGGGTAACAAAAAGTTAAACTTACACTGATCTGGAACAGCAGTAGCTCACTACACACCTGATGTAGTGGACTCATGCAACTGCAACTAGTAATACTGAAAAATCTTTTAACTGGCTAGCTTTCTAAGATTCATTATGTTCAGCTTGCTGCCTAATAAGGATGAAAATAGATTTAGCTGACTTGGTGATTTTGTTTATTTACAGTTAATATAACATTGAATATAATGAACTTTCTCAGAAATTAAGCAGCTGTTATCGACACGTATCTTCTCATAGAGAAATAACACAGTCAAACTGCCAAACAAGTGAGTGAACGTGTCCCAAAGCACCGTTTTTAATCTCCCGCCCTCTCCCCTCCCTTCTGTTGGCCTCCTCAGCTGGCCTACTCTGTCATATTTGCAAAGCAAGGTCGCTGAGGCAGCCTTGCATGAAGGAGAGAGGGGAGAGGGGTTGGATTGGGACGCAGCCTTACTCCGGGGGTGAAATATTGCTCAGGGTTCCTTCTGCCTCTCACTTCTGACCCGCTAGGAATCTTTTCTACAAAATGGAAACTAATTATTAAAATTGCTTGCTATTCATGTTGGTGGTAAGCGTCGATTAAATACTATACACAATTGTCTGGCATTCCACATTTAACCTAGATATTTTTGAATACATTACCTCCCAGGAAATGAAGCAATATGTTTCACGATTTTGTTATAAAATGTTTTAATGTATTCTATATGTTGTTATGCATTTTATACATTTTACTGGATTACTTAAATGCATCCCACATTCGTTTAACTCAAATGCTAACAGGACTAACCATGGCTTTATGTAGCAAGGTTTTGTTCTCCTCAATTAGATTGTGGAAGAAAAAAATTCAAGAAGGTGCATCTATTTCATATTGGAAGCATTGAAAGGAAACCCAAAAATAAATCCAAAAGAATTGAATAGCAAATAAATATTGTCTTGTCAATAAATATCACCGTTTAAACTGTAGGAAAAATGCAATGTTGGATGAACCCACTGATGTACTCTGTGTAAACAAGAACACATGTTTGTATTTTCATATATTTGTACAGTGTCAGAAAAGAAATATAAATAACCTTTGAGAAATTCAGGTTGTAACGAACTGCAAACATTCAGCATTACTGGCTTGTGCAGTGTTTTATGTTAGCTGCGGGTGGGTGGACAGGCTGGCTGTGGAGTGCATGAGGCTTAATGGGTGCTAACGGTCACATCTCACCTGCTGTGAGTTGCCCCAGTTAATGGTGAGAGGCAGGATTGTGAAGCAGCCCTTGCTGTATTCTCAGGCCTTGTGGTCCTGGCCGTAGCTAGTGGAGAAGTCCACATTGCCCTGGGAGCGGACATACTTCTGAAGGAGTGGCATCAGCCAGTACCTGTACCTGACCTGGTACTCCATGGAGGCCCCAAAGGGGATGGCACTGAGCCTCAGTTTGTTGGGGGGCCTGGCCAATGCGTTCACGTCCCCTTGCTGGCCCCTGTAGTTGTTGATCTTATGTGTGGGGTGAGATTACCCCGATCTGTGCTGGTGGACAGGCCGCAACATCCATCCCCTGTACTGGGCCCAGTACTTTGTGGAGCTGACGAAGGGGAAGGTGCTGCGCTTTAGGTGGTTGGTTGGCTGTCCAGACAGGGCCGGATCCCCCTGCAGGCCCTGGTACTCTTGACTGTAGTGGGAGGTCGGGGTGGAGGACACCTTTTGCTTTTGCAGGTAGTGCTGTGTTTAGGGCATATGCTCCCGTTGATAGTCAGGCACATCGTCATTGCACCAGCTCACTGCCACCAATGTGTGGTACTCTTCAGCGACAGGTGACAGACATTCATCATTTTTGAAATTACCCAAATTGTCAAATTGTGTTTACTGTGAAACTATGAATCACTAATTTATTACAATTTCTAGTATTATTATTATTTATATTAGAAAAAGAAATTCTCCCACACACAAAAAAAAAGTTTTTAGTGACAGTAAGAGTTTACAATGCTGACGAAGCAGGGAAATTCATAGAGCACCACAGCACTCTTACTTTAACTGTGATGTTTATTTCTTTATTTATGTGTTACACCACTGCAACAGTAAACACAGTAAACTCTGACACACACCAGAGTATGCGGACCTGACTTGAATGGTTATGTCTCACAGCTGTGCCGAGCTTGCTGCTTTTTTGTAATTGTTGTGGCAGGAGGCACTTTATGTTTCCTCCTCAGCCTGCATTGTGTGGCTGTACATGGGTACATGCAAAAGGGTGGGCATGGGACATGTGGGCAAACCACGGACCCTCGGACTGGAAATCTATAAGGTCCAGACCCTCGGGTACTGTCGGCATTGGCCGTATAGGTTTGGGGAGCAGGTCGTCTAAGTCCTGTGGCCCGGCTGATGAGAGCCATGAATATACAACTGGAGCAGTCCAGCCCCAATAAAACAAAAACAAGAAAGCAAGACACCCTTTTCCCTTTTTTGTATTTTTTTCACCTGGGCTAGCTGTTATGACTATTTTGCACAAGCAGTGTACAATTCCTCCAATGACCCCATTGCATTTTACATTCAGTCATTTAGCAGATGCTCTTATCCAGATAAACTTACGAGAAATCTGAGCGTGAATGTCCTGAGATGTTTCCAAGGTAAATTACATCAACCAATCTTCTAGTACTCTTCATCGAGCTTCAACAAGTCCACTCAAATAAATGGATCATAAACTCACAAGTGCTTCCCATAAAGCAAAAGACACAACATGAGCCCAGCAGCACAACGTTTCATGTTTACTGTGCACAAGTAGCAATGCTATCATTCTTGCATATTGTACACTTTGTTGCCATTTCAAACATTTGTCATCAGGAACCTGTAGGCATCTATTCGTTGATTTTCAGCGATGAGAACAAAGGGATGGGAGAGACAACAGAATTACATTTTTATAAGTCCCTTTGACTCTCTGAAATGCCTGAGCGAGATAAAAGGATTGGAATGTTCTCCAGGGGAAAGGGAAATCACCAGTATTGTCTCCTCACAAATCCAGAAGGACATCACTCATCCATCAAACATACCAAATGAGTGTTGAAGGTGATGATGATTCTTGAAAATATAATTCAGATGGAAGAATAATGTTGTCTTAATACATGGTAGACATACCAAACAGATGATTGTTATTTTAAGTGTACAATGCATACATTAATGAGGAATGACGTGTTCAAAACTGCTGTTGGTTAAAGGGCAACAAATACAAAGAGAGAAATTAATGGAGCAAATTAAATGAAGTAAAATTTGATATTAAAATGAGTTATTTTCTTTCTCTTTTAAGAGGTGTTGATTGATGATAGTCTAAAGATTCTCTAAGGATTATTAGTTAGGAGTCAATGAATTAATTTGCATTTTTAAAAAGATTTGCCATGCTGCTGATAATTTTTTTCAGGTTCCTGAAGTTTAAACCCTTTCATGCATGAATTATTACAAAACAGAGCAATATTTTTTCTAATGAGGTTTTTTATTTACCAAAAAACATTCTTCTAATGACATGCAAAGTGATGTTGAAAATTAGTTTTTGGAATTTTCATAATTTTGAACAAGTTACAGATGTGTCCACTAGAGTGGACATCATGCAACCCTTTCATGCATGGATTACGACAACCTCAGTCAGAATGTTTTTCCTAAGTGTTTTTATTCCTCTTTAGGCATGAAAAAAAAATAAGAACTTAATTTTTTTTTAACACATGCATTTTTCACATTTTTTACATGTCCACTTGGGTGGGTGTTTGAGTTTTCAGGTGCTGAACTTTATATTTTTTTCAATGAATCATTTTCTACAAAAATAACAGACAAATATTGTCCATGGCTCTCCTGGACTGTGTATTTTTTTCAATTAACATTTTCTACAAAAATAACAGAAAAATATTGTCCATGGCTCTCCAAACACTCTCTTTCAGATGTAGCAGTAGTGTCTTCAGTTTTACTGACTTGTACATCAGTTCACCAAGTCTATCTTGTATGAAAATTGGCAAAGCACCCAGGGCACAAAGCCACAAGACACTGCATGCAGATGTACTTTGTTTTGCGTGTGCATGCAGCATCATGGCATCTGTTTGCATTTTTTGCTTCGGTGAGCTGGGGCCAGTGGTTTCCAGGGCCAAACCTGATCTCAGGGGGTGCCTTGGACACTGCTCTCCGCTTCAAAGGAGGTGGGGTGGTGGGTCTTCCTCTGGTGTCTTGATGGAACCTGCATTTATTAGCGCATGAGCTACAGATGCCTTGAAATGCAGAAGATCCTTCTTTTCCAATCCAGAAATTCGGTAGAGGTGCCAGGCATTCACAGTGGTCACGTCCAAGAAGTGAAAGAATACTCTGATGTACCACCATTTGTTTTTGCGTCTGTGGGGATACATTGCGACACATTGATCCATGAGATCTACTCCTCCCGTATGCTGATTGTACAGCTTCAGGGAAAATGGCCAGGCGGCAGTGTTGGCATAATTGGCGGCAGTGTTAGCATAATGGTTAAGGAACTGGGCTTGTAAGGCAAGGGTTGAAGGTTCGATTCCCAGGTAGGGCACTGCCGTTGTACCCTTGAGCAAGGTACTTAACCTGAATTGCTTCAGTAAAATATCCAGCTGTATAAATGGATTGTATGTAAAGAAATGTCAACTGTGTAAGTCGCTCTGGATAAGACCGTCTGCTAAATGCCTAAAATGTAATGTAAATGTAAATGTTGAGCATCTTTTTTTCTTTCTTGCTCCATCTCTGGGCCACATCTGGTGGGGACTGGCCAACGCAGGAAGAGGCCATGTGGATCACAGAACTATCTAACCAATGTGTGACAGTGAGGTTTTCAGCATTGCTGACAACAGAGCAAGCTCCTCTTCCTTTTTTTTAAGTTTCTTTTCACTCTTCAGTTTCAGTTGTGCTCCCTGGAGCCTGCTGATTCTGCATGTGCTAGTGCCATAGATGCCCTGTTGTTGCAATGCCTGAATGAGTGGAATGGTGGTAAAGAAGTTGTCAAAAAACACCTTGTGATTCTTTTGCTGTATGTCATCACAGAGACGCATGACTACGTCTGCAGCCATTCCCAATCGACTGACCGGACCATGGACCAGGGTTTGGGTTTTTGGGGATGTACTGCTTGAGAGACAGGCGGCCCTTGAAGGGAATGATCTGCTAACACTGGTCTGATTTTGAAGAGCTTATCAGCATTTCCTGGCTCCTGTGAGTAATTATCAACAAAATGAATGTACCTCTGAATCTCAAATCTGTTCACTGCCATGGCATTTGCTATCAAATCAAGATGAAGCCCTTCCTCTGATGACCAGTACATTCTTGATCTTGGGTAATGGAGGTATGACATGACCAAATTAATTCCTAGAAATGTCTTCATTTCGTCCTTTGTCAAGGACAGATTTTATTTTCCTTTTTGGAGTGCATACAGGTTTGTATTATGCACCATTTCATTTATCAGATCTTGGGGAAATAGATGCATAAAGAAATCTATTGGTTCTGTTCCGTCAACATTCACTTTCCACTCTCCTAAAAAAGTAGGCAAGTCTCCCTCAAACTGGTTGTCTTTGGTTTTCCAGACATCTCTGTTTTTTTTCTGTCCTTGAGCTCTGTCAGGTGGCGCATCCTCAGCATCCTCAACTCCCTCTGCATCCTCAACTCCCTCAGCATCCTCAGCTCCACTGTCACTACTGCTAGCATTTGCTAATCCTTATTATTCTGGCAGGCATTCATCATCACTGTCACTAGTATCATCCTCACTTGACTCAGATGGTATTTGCTCCACTATCCTGTAGGCCTCTCTGTCATGCTCTGCACTTGAGCTCTACAAAATATAAAGACACTAACTGTTACTCACATAATGGAACTAATCTGCCCAAAATATTGTTTTTGTTACAAAAACTGCAAGTTACATTCTAATAACATAAATCAATTGATTTACTGAAAAAAAGTTACTGCAAATTAAGTATTTTCAAGAACAACAAAGTCGCAGTAATAGTATGAATTGTAGTTGAAATATAGCCAGCGATGCATGATGTCCAATTTAGTGGACAGATGATTAATCGTAATTTCCTCCCAACATAAAATCAATACTTATATTACTCATTAGTTGTTACTTGATGTTACAAAATGTTATTTACCTGCAAAGGTCTCCTACTATAGAAGGATTGGCAAGATATTTCTGAGCTGCCCAGCATGGCTGGCCAAATCTTGGTTTTGAGAAATTTGTGATGGCTGGCCAATGGGTGGCAGTGTATGGGATGACGCACTAGTGTCCACTGTAGTGGCTGATGTGCAACTATACCATCAAAACCCATGCATATACAAGAAAACTGCTTGTTTCCAATCCATCAGTGTAAGATATCAAGCTAGTTGTTTCGCAACGACTATTGTAAATAAGAGAGTTCCTGTCACTGAAGTTAAAAATATGTTCAGTCTAACACTTTGAGAAAGACAGAATGAATCAACATTTTTAAATGGCTCATTTTAATATGTGGCAGTTCAGAAAACATGTGGCACGTGTCCTCTCACCCCCTGCACAACACAGTGTGTATCGTCCTGTGAGAGAGGATGTGATGACATGCTGAGCAGGTTGGGGTGAGAGGCCATAGGTCATCACAGTGTAAGGTGATGACCTTAAATTAAATTTAAAATTCTATGTCTAAGAGCGACATTAGCTCCTCAGAAGGAAAAGCCTATTTAGCTAGAGGTTTTTCAATATTGAATATTGCATGTATATTGGATGCGTAGTTTGTTATGAGACAAACTCTATGAGACAAAGTCTGAATGAGACGCGATGCGTTGGAAACTGACCACATGTGAGTAGTCAGCATTAGCGTGCTTGGTCCCTGAACAAAGGGCAATAGATGTGGTTAAAACAATAGACTATGATAAAACTCCTGTAAAAGGCAAATGCTACAATGTGTGTGTACACACCAATAGCGGGTTTGCGCAATGGATTCGTGGTGCTTCGGTGAATAATGTTAATACATTTATGTTAGTTTCATGAGTTGTAGCACTGCCTGTGAGAGAAGCATAGCTTGAGATCACAAACTATACTACCGACTAAACGTCTAACAACTTATTTCAATACTGCAAATTACAGAGATCATATGCCTGACTTAGATGGTTCATAATAGGGGAAGTTAAAGAGGATTAAAAAAGGAACCAGGTGAGTGAGACTACTCTGTTAGAGTAGATACGGTTAAATAGTTGTCCCAATGCTTAATACTAACACACTCAGCTAAACGATAATATAATACAACACAATATCAATGCATTCATTATATCATGACTAGACTAGCCTAGTTGTTACCAAAGATGTTTTGTCAACCTTACTGAAGTCCTTCCAAGTGCCTGGTTGCTTCTAGCAGCGTGACTTGTGGTGATTCCCAGTTGGTTATACAAGCAATGCATGGGTTCTTTCCGTTCCAGCGTCGTGCAAGTTCTTTCCTGTTCGCCTTGTCTTGCTAGGATGTGCAGTATCATAGAAGTCTGTAGTACAGCTCCTAGAAATCGTTGCTGCTGTGATTAGTTAAGTTCTTGTCCACCGTTCCGGTGGAGCGTGGCTATTCTTTGTCTAAGAGAGAAAAGGCCTTTCTCTTTGAGTCAGTTGTTGGTTGAGTTTAATTAACTAGAAAAAGTGCTAGGACAAGATGTTATTACACTGTATTAATGCATATTTGTCAACACAGGAATTACTTCCAACTCAATACTTGATACAACTCAATACTTTTCTGGCAAAAGTATTAGCTAGTTGTTGTGAGGCACACTTGAGCAGCATACATGGGAAGCAGGTAATTGTGGAGTGCAACAAACACATGGGTGGTATGGGACCTCTCTGACCAGCTCATTCAGCGATACACCACTGGACCAGGCGTTGGCCCAAGACCATATTCCAGCACAAACTGCTACCTCCTGCACAAGGAACTCTTTGAGCCGCAGAGCGTGCAGCCGCTAACACACAGGGGAGCAGCGCACAGCTGAGTTGGCTGAGATGCCTATGCAGGTGGCTGTGCCAGACAAGCAGACAAACCATACACTTTTTCCAATTGCTTCCACTGACCCCACAAACTCCTCTCAGAGGGCATCTGATGTCAGAAAGAACTGTGAGCACAGCAAGGTGACCAAAAAGTTCAAGAAAACTGCTTGGCTGTGCAAAGCTTGCCAACGACCCCTCTGGAACATTCTGGAGAGGTGCTACTTTGAGCAATCGCACCTATAGACTATGTGCAGAAAGCGCATAAAAAGATAATGTTAGACTAAAAAACACATTGGCACAAATGCCATAAAAGTGTGTTATAGTTTATTTTATGTAAGTTGCATTGCTTCAGAACTCAACCTCAATGCATGAGGGCTGGGAGAATACTTTCCCACAGCCCGATATATTCACTTTTGTTGTGTGTGGTCATGTGGGAATAAAAAAACATCAAAACTAGTTGTGTTTTTATCACTTCATAACACAAGAACAAGTCATAGACTATCATACTGATATCATATTCTGATGCTTCGTGTAGCTGAGATTGTTTTGAATTCAGTGATGTAAAATACATGCATTTCAGTGCTTCAATCAGCAATGTATAAACAGTAAAAGACGGACGGAAAAATACATAAAATTAATGGACCTGAGAATTCTGAAAACAATGGAAAAAACACTCTGTTAAAACCAGTTGCAATGTCTTGTTTTAATGGAGTGCCGAAAACATGAGACCGATTGTATTATTAGGTGTTCTGTGTGGCTCAGTAGGGTGGCATATAGTATAATGGTATAATGGTTAGGGAACTGGACTTGTAACTCAGAGGTTGCAGGTTCAATCCCCAGGTGGGACACATCTGTCGTTGTACCCTTGAGCAAGGTGCTTAACCTGAATTGCTTCAGTAAAATATCCAGCTGTATAAATGGATTGTATGTTAAGAAATGTAAACTGTGTAAGTCGCTCTGGATAAGAGCGTTTGCTAAATGCCTAAAATGTAAATGTAAAATGTAGAGCATGGCATTGGCAACGCTTAGGTTGTGGATTCAATTCCCACTGGGACCACATGCACAGAATTTTTTTTAATGCATTCACTACTGTAAGTCACTTTGGATAAAAGTGTCTTCTAAATGGCATATATTATATTATTACACCAAAGCCCCAAGAGTGTTATTCCTTTGGGGGTTTGGGCTCTTCTCTCAAATAATCATTGTTAGAATGATTAGAGTAGAACAAATGTGGGGGTCTTTGATGTCCCTGTATAGATATGACAAAGATTTCAAAATGGACACACAACTCCTGAAACACACAACTCCAATCAAAACCCTGTCTTCTATGACTGATTTTGCCACAGAAGGTCCTTTGTAAACATACAACGTTGTCTAAAACTTGTGCGGTAAGAAAACAATTATAATACTTTCCAATGTTTCTTTTTGTTTACAAGTGAGTGATGTGTACTCTGATTTTGGTTGGAGATCCTGTTAATCATCTGGAGAAAATGTTGTAAGTCTATTTATATCCTGTTTCTGTGTTCAGAGGCCCCAATCTCTGCTGAGATAGAAGGAGGTAAACAAGCACAATGTTACTCTGTTTATCTTCCTCAGGGCTGCTGGGAAATAACCACTGGTCATTTATGTCATTATATAATTTTCTAACTTTTAACTCACTTGAAGAAGATGCATCCCATGATGCAGATCCCAGTCAAAGAAAACATTTTTATGTATACTCTCTAAACTTTTGTAAGTATATTTGGTTAAAAAGTAGTTGCTGGTTTTTATAAATAATTTTTTCACTTCTATTTTTTATTTATATTTGTATTTTAGACCAAGAAAACAAAGAAATGGTGGAACCCAAGCTTTGCCGCTGCAGAGACAAAAAATACAAACAAGATTCCTTATCAAAGCCGGTATGTGCTTGTTTTTCAGATGTGACTTTACACAAAATAAAATTTACAAAGAGTGGCGTATTTATATTCATACATATAACATTTTTATATACCCCCACATATTACTGATGAAGAACTACTGAGTTTTGGAGATCCCTCAATAGAAGGCACTGTTGTAAATCAATACAGTAAGCGTTGGTCATGTACATTCTCATGTACATGGTTGTTCGTTAAAAAAGATGGATTGTGTGTCACATTTGTGGTCACAGTCTTCAGACTCCTATTGAAGAACCAGCCCCCAGAACCTCTGTTCATAGCCCTGTCAATACAATAACCCCACTAAACTCTTAAAGCGATACCAAGGATGCAGACGCCGTTCCAGACAGCACGCCCCAAACATCGCTGGCTCCGTCAGGATCCCTGTCAAACTCTTCAAGCGACACCGAGGACGAAGATACTATCCCCGACAGCAGTGCCCAACCAGTGCCGGGGCAGTCAACCCTTAGGACATTATTCTGCTTTCTTCCACTGTTGAATGACTTCGCCAGCAGCAGAGCACCAGCAAACCCTTCAATGCCCCCCAAAGGCACAGCCAGTGCATTAGGAATTGGAACCCTCTCCCTCACCGTCTCCGAAGACCTGCCTGGACCGAAAAGTGAGGAAATAGTGAGTTGGCACAAGTTAAAAGGAACATTACGATTTTATAGAAGGCTTTGGCTTGGTGTATTGCTAGAGATAATGGCTCATAAAAGCCAGCGTGCCGACAATTTTCATGATACAGAGCATGTTAATCCCTTTTTACAAAATATTGTAAACACCATAAATGGTGATAGTTTATCCCTTGGGACTCTCTAAATGGTTAACCAAATGAATGACCCGCATGCCCCCCACCCGAAACAACGTTAAGCATGCGTCCCCCAGTTTATGTTACTTTCAAAACCCTGACTCCTGGGTAAGCACAGTTACAATATGGCGGTGATGTCATTGACGACCAGGCAATACATATTATTCACAGTGATCGTTTTAACAATATAAAATGCTTTTATTTTTGCAGAACATTTGCAGAACATTGACAGATATGCAGATTTCTATGTTCTAGTTTTAGAAGCATCCAAGGCTCTTTGAAACATAGCCACAGAGTTAGCCAGCGATAATGACTTGTTACAGTAAGAATTGTGGAGTGATATTTTGATAAACGCCATTTCAGTTCTGTTACCTCGGGATGAAGTCAATGTGGACCATTTTCTCGAATTGATTTAGAGCGCGGTTCAGAGCAATTTTGAAATACTTGCGGACGTGACCTTGGAGTGATCACCTTCATCCTATAGTGAAGCATTCACTTCTGATGGGAGTGGTCTCTTCCAGGATGACAATCCCCCCATCCACAGGGCACAAGTGGTCACTGAATGGTTTGATGAGCATGAGAATAATGTAAACCATATGGCCATCTCAGTGATCAGATATCAACCCAATTGAACACTTATGGGAGATTCTGGAACAGCGTCTCAGACAGTGTTTTCCACAACCATCAACAAAGCGCCAAATGATGGGATTTCTTGTGGACAAATGGTGTTGCATCCCTCCAGACACTAGAGTTCCAGAGAACCAGCAATCAACAGAGCTGCTGCTTGGATGGATGGAACTAGGATGGGTGGAAAAACAATAATTAAGATGATCTGCAATTGTTGAGTGAGGAACAAGGTGTATAAAATATGATTAAAAATCTGACATGCTCTAATTTGGGGAGAAACTGTTCAGCGCAGTAAAAAGATTGTAGAAATATGAAAACAATTTTCACTCGTCCTTTTAATAAAAAGTAGAAAACAGACTTTTGTGTGAAGTTGCAAGGCTTAATTTTAATAGTATTTGTGTTTTGCCCCCCAAAAATTTAAATCTACTTGGTGCTGGAACAGTGTAAGTAGGAGACTGGGGATTTGGGGATTTTGAATGTAAATGCTGTGCTACCCTTATCTAAACACTGCATGACGTAGTGTATCTGTGATTATTTTGAAAGGGGAAAAAAACTTTTTTTGGTACTAGTTTCTGAATTGATGGAAAAAAATGTTAAAGGCACATAAGCCGGAAAAATGAATTATTTAAATATATTCTCTGGCTGTGATATATAGGCATCAGGTTTAGGTATACTAAATTATAATATTATATTAATTCCTTCCCACTCCTATCCACTTCAGGCATTTCAAGACTATAATGAATTGGATACTGAAGAGGGCTCAATGGCAATTGAGAGCACTAATGTGAAAGCATTATTATTGGTGCAAACTAAATTATTGAGAAGTATTAATTCATACCCATGGAAAAAATCAACAAGGGTTTAAGGTAAAAAGAAGATAATCACATTGCATTACATTAAAAAACCCTTTCTTCATCCAATAATACAATTTCATTTGGGGGGAAATGGTATGAGGCATATTAAAATACACTTTCTACAAATAAAATCCATGTTGGTTCGGTGCAATAATAAAAGGTAGGACTTCAGTACATTTGCAGTGCAATTATGGTCCACTTCTAATATGGAGACTGGCTGATATGATTCAGGACTAAAAATACAAAAGTTCCCCTTGATTTATAAGTGAGCTTGAGGCATGATTTTTAAAAAAAAAAAGTTGGAGTTGAAAACATGACAGATGATAATTGTTTTTTTTATATGAGGAGATAGATGCTGGATTTGCTGCTGCTTACCCTCCAGTGACAGTTGTAATACAAAATAAACAGAATAAAAACAAAACAACTGGGACAAAACTCAACAAATAAAAGCTCCCACATAGTGCTGTATACCACCGGCAAGCATTCCAGTTCAGTTCAGCACAGGGTCTGTGGAAGTAACATCACTGCACTTGAACTGGCAACCCCACTGACCATCAGAGGAAAATAAGAAATCCCTGAGAGCCAACAACCATGCCAACCAAGAGGTAAATACCATTTGTATTGAATATTTACATAACAATAGAAAAACACCCTCTCCCCAAACCAGCAGGAAAAGGATCACAGGCTATCTCCAGGAAACTACAATAGAGTACAAAAACAATGTATCTAAAAGTCTTGTGTTTGGAAAGTCTCTGGCGTATACCAACATCACACATCTTCTCTCATCCCCAGAACACCCACAGGAATGCCACGGACAAATGTGACAAATGTTTTCAGACTCCACTACCACTGAATTCTGTACATCTAGCCAATTGTCATCACCACTGCCTACTCGTTTAATACTTGTTGTATATGTATACTTGTTTACTCCTCCAAAAAAAAAAATTTACTAACCTTTTCCTTCTCAGTGTTACAGGTATGGTATGCAGCTGCCAACAACAATGTCTACCACTGTATTACCCCACTGATCTCTTGCACGAATTATGATTGTTCTTTCCATGTATTAATGCACATCTTGTAAGTCGCTCTGGATAAGAGCATCTGCTAAATGCTTAAAATGCTTTCTCCGCAGGAAAGAGGGGGATGTAGGTGTGTCCACATGGCCTCTGAAACCAGCAAAATTTTGGATCACACAAAGTAATACTGTGTGAATGTACGTCTCCCCAGGCTGACATCACAGGACTGCACAGTGGACCACTGCTCTCCAACCGTAACCACAACCAGAACAAGTTTGTACCAATGGAGTAGCCCGCTCCCAAGTGCCCCCAGACAAGCAGCCGCAATGTCATAGAACTAAAAATCTAATGTCATCCGCATCGGTTAATCTTTTGAGCATAAACTTGTCCTCCCCTTTGGCAGGCATAAGGACGCATGACCCAAAGACCACCGAGCCGGAAATCTACCACTTGGTCTACCAATTATTACATAATATGGTGAAATGTGTCCAGCAATTACCTCTAGAAAAACCATGCGTTTTCAGTGTGACTTGTCATATTGGTGTAAAAAATAGTTTCAAACATGGATATCAAAGTAATGATATTAACTTTCATGTGCTGTTCATACATGGTGCTCAAAGGACTATACCAATAAAACAAAGAAATAAAACAGAAATGAAAAAAACAACAAAGCAGATTAAAGTACACAAAGGCAAAATAAAAATACAAAATACAGGCCAGACAACAATCAAAACAAAGAGACTGTAATAAAAGTTTTATGGGCATAAAAACAAGTCTAAAAAGGTGAGGTTTTAAAAGAGACTTAAAAATGCTGACGGACTTTGGGTCTTCTCATATTTTCAGCCAAGGTATTCCACAGTTTAGAATGCTGTACTGGGAGGGAATGATCACTTGGAACAAAAAGGTGGCTTTAGTTTGATCATAAAACAAACACAAATAATATGATGAAGGAAATTAAATATAATAGGACCTAATTAAAATTGTAGCACAGAAGTATAAAAAGTAAAAGCGGTATAAAGGGATGTGGAGTTCATCATGGTGGACAATCTCAGGTATGAGAGTAGCTAGGCTGTACTAGATTATAAAACTATAGCAGCTGCAGAAAGGCATATTGTAAATGGATAATGGGGAAATACAGGTAACTGCCAAAATGAATGAATCATTGAGTAATGAGGAAATGAAGGGTTCTGGCAGCTCTTTTATGGTGTGGGGTGCATTTTTCTGGCATGGTTCAGGTCCACTCAACCCCTTAGAGGGCAAGTTAAACGCCAATAAATACAAAGCCATTCTGAGTGATCACCTTCATCCTGTGGTGAAGCATTTTCATCCTGATGGAAGTGGTCTCTTCCAGGATGACGATGCCTGAATGCCCAATCACTGAATGGTTTGATGAGCATGAAATCGATGTGAACCACATGACATAGCCGTCTGAGTCACCAGATCTCAACCCAATTGCACACTTATAGGAGATTCTGGAGTGAAGCGTTTTCTACCACCATCGTTTTCTACCACCATCAACAAAACACCAAATGATGGACTGTCTTGTGGAAGAATAGTGTTGCATCCCTCCAATAGAGTTCCAGACACTTGTAGAATCTATGTCAAGGTGCATTGAACCTGTTCTGGTGACTCGTGCTGGCCCAAACGCTCTATTAAGACACTTTATGTTGGCATTCCCTTTATTTTGGCAGTTGCCTGTAACTAATCAATGCAGATTTAGATTGACAAATTAGCAAGAACAATTAGTTGTATCCATAGTTTGGGGTTTAAAAAGACCGAAAGACAGATCAGAAATGGCATGTGAACTTATAAATGTAAGAATAAGTGAGAGTTAACGAATGAGGAGCAGTCTAACAAAGGTTTTTCATACACGTTTAAAAGTGTCTCCCAAAATCAGGCAATAAAAATTGAAGGCAGGTAAGGTAAAAGAACTTTGATAACAAAATGCTGTGCTATTATCTCAGCTATCTCATCTGATAATGTTATTGACAAGCCTTTATTTAATACAGTAACATTTCTACATTTTGCATCAGAAAAGTTTTAGGTTAGTGTGAAATATTTTTCAACTAAAATGGCTGAACACTCTGCTCTGCCCTGCATATGGTGAAAACATCTGGCCCTTCCAGCTCTCTTTATTACAAATGAATGAGCAATGGGTCCAAATGCCACATTAACCTTTTTCTATTTATTGGCTTGTTGAGTCAAATGACATTCCAGTTGATTAATTTTACATTATCTTACATCTCCTTTCTCTGGTTCCATCTGACCAGTTTGACATTTATGAGTTTAGGGAATACATACATTTTACAATGGTAAATGGTTAAGGTTAGGATTTGGGTAGAATCAACTGGTCCCGTGCCAGTGTTTAGGGGCAACTTCTCCCTTGACAATGAAAGACTATGTTTTGTACTCTGGGCAAGGGCATTGGTTCAATTGCATGTCAATTCAGGTTGTTGGACGAATCCGACACTCTCGTATGTTTTAAACCTGGAAACCTTTGACATAAAATTGACAAACCAATCATTGCCCCAAAACACGACCCCATACACGTATGTTTGATTAACTCCTTCAATTGAAGGTCAATTTAAACCCTTACCTAATCCTCTGTATATGATTTGTATGGAATAAATGTAAAATAAATCTTTCATACTTAATCTTTCATACATATATTTTCCCATTTTCTTCCAATTTGGTGGCCAGTTGTACCCTCTTCTAGTTAAATTACTCCTCTCCTCATACTGCAAGTGATAAAGATGCCAAACCGCCTCTTCCGAGACGGAACTCACCAAGCTGTTGATTGTAACTCCGACACACATAAAGCCATGTTTGCATGAACTCATGCTTCCCTCCTCCTGGGGACGGACAGCCAATCACCGCCTCCGAACGGGACTCCTGGCTGGGGCCAGGCTGAAGTGGACAATTTACACTTAGGACAAGTGCCTTTACTGGTTGCACCACCGGGGGGCCAAGATCACCAGATCTAAACATCATTTAACTTTGATGTGCAAAGTAGAATTCTACCACCTTCATCTCTGGAGGTTTTCAAAGAATGGTCCTATATCCCGCTAGAAACAGTTCAAAACTTGTAGGATTGAAGCTGTTCCAAAGGCAAAGGGCACCCTACCTCCTTATTAGTTAATAAATATTCATATATTGTTTGGTGTTTTCATCATTTTGTAAATAAATATATATAAAATGATATATGTAAAAATGTTTTTATTTCTTTATTATGTGTGGCAGTGGCAGTTGATGTAAAAGGATAAAACTCCAGACTGGTCCTGGATCTGTAGCTAGAGGTCAAATTCTGCTAATCCAAAAAAATATGTAAAAATATGTACATTTTGTACAATTTCATATCCACATGGGTTTCCGAGGCGGTCATATGTACACCCTTTTACAAAATCTGGGTGTACTACTTTGCGTACAATAACATGGATCAGGTATGAGAACCGGTTGGGCTTCAAAGCCATGTCTTCTGTAGTAGTTTTCAACAGCACAAAAAGAGGGAAATCACAAAAGGGAAGCAGGCGAGGAAATTGGTATAAAATACAGGAGACTCCCGGAAAATGGGGAGAGTTGGCAATTTTGTTATATTGGTTTAGACTGGATGTGCATCGTATAATGCATTAGATAGATAACGACAGCAAACAGCACTATATGAAGCAAATGTTAGCTTATGGTTTTAACGGTTGGTGAAGGTCACCCTCAGCAGAGTAAGGATCAATTTCAGGGCATGACAGGGACCGTATAATGATATTAGACTGATTCCATTTAGTGTTACTATGTATTGTGTCAGCTTTCTTTGTCCCCTTATCTGTTCTCCCTTTATCCTGCTAATATATATCTTGTTCATATGTTTCATGTGAACTGTAATTCAGAATGACTAATGGCCCTTTTCTCAATTCCATATTCTACATCTACCATTGAGCGGAAGTCAGATTTCCATGTGCTTGTTACCTCTTACATGAACTATTTATAGGATTGGACTCAGTTAACATTTGTCCATAAGTTTGACTTACAAATAAAACTATTCTTTTATATTCTTCATAAACAGTTTGGTGAGTTCATTTTGAACTCACCAAACTAGGTTTGTGAGGAAAAAAACTAAAAACACTTGCATTTATTTTTGTCAAATTTAAAAATGAATGTTGACTGAATCTCCAATCAACCCAAGTCTCAAGATTTTTTTGTCAGCCCATTTCAAACAAACAAATTTGCAATCCAGAAATAACTGCCACATTCTGTACCTTCCAGAAAAATGAACATGACAAACTATCCTTGGAATTGATAGTGGATGAAATGTTTTTCATTTTTAAAATCATTGTGGTCTGAGCAGTAACACTGAATCAAGATCGCCCCCTCCCCTCCTCCCGCCCTGGAAAAAAGACAAAAGAGGACCCAGGTAAACTTTAAAAGCCTCTGCCTGAACGAAGCTTGAGACATCGCTCACGGGTAGAGACCTGCCTGAATTCATCCATTTTGTCAATATGCTGACAGAATAAGACGTATTAAAGTTCACCTAATAGCTTCACCAGCCTCCCCAGGCAAATCTCTGTTGCTGTCAATTAGAGGTGTTTAAACAGTAAATGGATAGCAATTACTCCATGAATCCTTGTGTAATTAACAACTCCTAAGTAATTGCTTAATTACACGAACTGGGGAAGAACCCGTCAACCCAAAACTGATAGATAATAACAGATCATATGGTGTGTAGTATATATACTGTGTGTGTATGTGTATATGTATAATATCAGTTTGTTACAATGGGTAATGTGGCTGCATTGTGTTAACTCACAAAAACGGCAAGTTCTGATCCCCCCTCAATGTAGTGCAGCAAAATCCTGAGGTTTTATCTTGGGGGTATATATGCTGATTAACCCTAATCCTAGTGAGCAGGTTGTTTCTTTTGGGTTGAAGCAGAAGCTTTCATTTTGAGGGGAAAGTATATGTAAAATATGCAGAAGTTTCCTTTTACAAAACTTTTACAAAACAACAAACTTTTACAAAATAATGAAAATGGAACCACGGTTGTGAGAAAATAATTCAGACAAAACAATTCATCTCCCAGCTGTAACTAAAATTATTGTCCTCCCGGCCCATGAATGTACAGTGCATTATCATATTCATAAGTTTGCATCACAACATTCTTATATTTATGGCAAACTGCATGTTTGTATAGTATTTTTTTTTAACCATGGAAAGAACCTCATGAAGCATTAGTGTTAGATTCAGGGTCTCAATAAATCCACATGATTATGTCCTTACTATGATGGATTGCATGTGTCAGAAGTGTTATCAAAGCCTTTTTTCTCCTCAGTACCCACGTGCACTGAATATCTGAATATTAGTCCTGCACTGTCTGTTCAGTATCTCTTATGGCAACTATATTAATTATTCATCTACAAGTGCACTGTTTGCAATTTTCTCAGCTACTTTCATCAAGACTATACTCAATCCATTATATGTTCACTTGCTTTTCAAGACAATGCTATTTATGATACCGAACGGTATAATATGGAGTGAGCTGGAACTCCAGTGCAATTTCAAGTCATATCCAATTTAAACAAGCAGCTAAAATTCCATTAGCTACAGTACATTATTTTTTTTCCACAGAAATAGGCTGTTTTGGTAAGCAGCAACGGAACAAATTATGGAAATGTGATCTTTACATCATACCAAGCAGAGAGATGCAGCCATACATGCATACTTAAAGGTTAGAATTTCACTCCTCAGCTAGGTTTCGGGGCCTGATAGTTGTGTAATTACAGTGGAAAAAGTCTTTGTGCTCTAATATTTCAGAACTCCAAGGGGATTTGGTTGGTTAACTTGGTGAAAACCGTGACCGAGTCTCATTACAGTGATAATGGTATGGCTCCCTATTGTTCTGTCCCTAGCAATTGAGGAGACAAGAGTTGGAATGACTCAAAGAGTGGCCTACCTTTCTACAGACCTTCATCCTTTCTTTTTTTTAATAAGAGGAAATAAATGTAAATTCAAGAGCGACTTTTCTCTGAGCATCAGCGTTTGGCGCGAGGCCCACTGTCGAGAATAATTCGGGTCCCAACGGGTGAATTGAGGTCACACACTTTTAACTTTAAATCCACTCATGCTAGACTTCTGCTCCGTTTCTGAAGTGCTTTTTTGAATTGAGCTCCCAACTCGATGCACCCACTACACTCCCCTTGTGAAATGAGTTTAGTTTTTGCAGTCCGTACTTTTAAAATGTGCTTCACCGCCTCCTGCTCGCATGAAATGGTGATGAGATCCAGCCACTTCGAGTACTGAATTTCACACAGAAGATCCCAGAACTTTAAGGCTTAAAAGGCTGTTCTTTTAAAACTGCATAAGTAGTTTCAGTTATGTTTTAACAAGCTGCTCTAATTAGGACTTCTCATCAGTAGGCACACAACACATACTGTACATTCCCCTTACAAGCCTGACTTATACATGCTCAATCTGTCCAACCAAAAACCTTTTATAGGGTCTCTTTTTATCATAATTCATCTCTGCCTTTTAATAAACGTCGATAGCACACGTTAATAAACGTTTTACAGGTAGACAACCTGTGCCAGGGACATCAATTCACTTAAAGCCTGCACAGACTACTCATTATACTCTATAAGATCTCACAAATAATTCTAAAATGTTTCAGGGACACTGGAAGATATAATCTTGTGGCAAACTAAAGGGGATCATTTTAATGCATTATATCAATGGATATATGTAGTATACCTTACAAGACATCATGATAACAGTTATCTATAAGGTGTATTTTGTTGTTGTTAAGTTGTAGTTTTGATGTTAGTAGTGTTGCAATTCCCCCTCATAGCCATGTTCTCTCTGACCCTTTCCTTATTACCTTGTAATTACAATTAGCGTACCCTGTAAAAGGTGAAACTATGTTTTACCCAGGTCATAATATTACTGCCTTTACTGGTACACATTTCATTGATATCTTCTCTGTCTTTTTAATGTAGATGCCTTAACTGGCTCCGGGTCAGTGGATTAATTAATGGATGGACTGGGTACAACCTTACGTGAAACACTTGATGTAGTTGCTCCATTACAGAAGGAAAAACATAGTGAAAAGAGACTTGCCCCTTGGTATGCTCACCACTATTGGTATTACCACTATTGCTCTTAAACAGACCTCTCGACAACTGGAACACAAATGGCGCTCCGCTAAATGACAGGTGTTGTACTTAGTCTGGAAAGGAAGCCTAGATGCTTATTAACTTGCTCTTTCTACATCTAGGCCATCATACTTAATAACAACAATCCTAGATTTATCTTCAAAACTGTGGCTAAGCTACCTAATAATCAAGCAGCGATTGACCCTCAAATTCCAGTGCCATGTTGGAGTAATGACTTCCTACATTTCTTCAGTGGAAAAACAGGAATCAGAAAAACAAATACAAGCTACTACTGCAGACTTTTACAAGAGTTTTCTCCTAGACACAAGGAACTCTTTACTCCCATGTCTCTGAGCCAACTAGTACAAATAGTTGCTACCTGTAAGTCATCCACCTGCCGTCTAGACCGCATACCCAAGGAGCTACTAAAGGAGCGTTTACCTTTACTGGAAAAAAGGATATTTTGGATATCATAAATTAATCTCTATGATCAGAGTATGTTCCTAAATCATTCAAAATGGCTGTAATCAGGCTGTTACTTAAGAAACCAAATTTAGAACCCACTGATTTGTCTAACTACAGCCAATCTCAAACCTTCCATTATTATCAAAGATTCTTGAGAAATGTGTTTCCCAACAGCTTTCTTCCTTCTTGCAAGCCAATAATGTGTGTTTCAATCTGGGTTTAGAAAGCACCATAGCACTGAAACAGCCCTTGTCAAAGTAATTAACAATTTGCTTCTTTCCTCTGACTATGGCTGTATCTCCATACTTGTACTCCTTGACTTAAGTTCTGCCTTTGACACAATAGACCAGCATATTCTCCTCGACATATTTGAAAAGATTTGATGGGCTTGCTAGTCAAGTGCTTTCGTGTTTTAATTCCTATCTCTCTGGTAGATATACATTTGTGAGCATAAATTATGTCTTCTGCTTGTTCTGTGGTAAGCTATGGAGTACCACAAGGATTGGTACTGGGTCCTTCTCACTGTATATGCTACCCCTTGGGGATATTAGAAGCAGACATGGTGTTAACTACCACACTGCAAAAAAGGAATTTCAAGAAAGTAAAAAAGCCTTGTTTCTGGGGAAATTAGTCTTATTTTTTGTCTAAAAAGAAAATTAATCTTGTCAAGCATGTTTTGCCTTAGAAAAGTGATCTTATTTTAAGAAAATATATCCAACTTTTTCTTAATTAGACATTCCAGCTAATATTGAGCTAGATTTAACCAATAACAAGCTACCACAATGGTTTGGATGATATCCCAGCAGAGGAACAATATTTTTTCCTTGTTTTAAGAGTAAGACCATTTGCACAACTTCTTAATTTAAGAATTTCATGAAATGACACCAAATTAAGTTTGTTCATCTATTTTTATTAAAGATGTGTGGCTATCACAGTAGTGGAATCATTATGTTGACAGAAAACAGAACCTGCCGCTTCACATTTCATCAATCAATCAACATTCCATATTATTACTATTAAGAGAATTGTAGTCTTGTAACAGCAAAATACAAATGACTGTGCTGAACAACAACTGCACACAATGGAAAAATACAGTTTAACATGACCCTTAACACAGCAAATGACAGACAGACAGACAGACAGACAGACAGACAGACAGACAGACACACACACACACACACACACACACACACACACACACACACACACACACAGGCGGATAGCAGAAAGTCAGTTCAGGTCCTCTAAGGAGGCCTATTAAGCAACTGATGAACTGTTTTAACATTTTTTTTTTTTTAGATTTAGGTTATTTTCTCTGCATGATGATAGAAAATCATGCATGAGCCATTAACACTCATGTATCAGCTCTTGTCGGCCAATGATTAACAAGAAATTGCAACGCAAAAGTGTCAAAAACACAGCTATATCTATAAACAATATTTAAATCACAGTTTGTCCACCAAAAGGCACCATGTGAAAGTGAACCTTTTACAATACATCAGATGACGCTTTGTGTAGTCCAATCACATCACCCAGGTAATATTTCATAGGGACATATTCCATATCCTTTGTGAGTAAAACTGTAATATGGAGTGAAATCTACAAGGTTATCGGCAGATATCAGTTCAGTTGCTTGTGCCATGTTTGGGATTTCTATTTTATATGCCATGTAATCTCTATCATAACAAATAGTATTGTGCTGCTGGAACTCAAAGCAATATAATGATGAATTTATTACATAGATATTTCTTACCAGTCCAAATTCAGGCAAATTATTAGAATTAACAGCACTCACAAGTAATGACTTCTCCCGAATATATTTGTTTCCATTTAGATTAATCCATTTAACAGATACTGCATTATTTACTTCATCATTTCCAAGGAAGGCCCTCATTTTTTCTTTTAAGTATGACATGTTGCTTATTTCTGATGTTGGTCCCAAATTACACTCATTTGCAAAAATAGGGTGTTCAGAACTACTTGCATTCTGACAACATTCATACATTTGATTATGCCTTATCAAAGACTTGCAAACATTTTTAAAATTAATTTTTAAGGCCCATTGTTTAAAAAAGCAATGTTTTGATTCGAATCTCATGCACATGTGACGGACCATTGGTCCCAGTAGTTTAATCTGGGATGGAGCATGAATCAAATAGTGTTGTTTGGGAGTGATGTTGTTATCTGGGAAAAGGTTCTTCATATGGTTTAAATGCTGTTCAATGAGTGTTTTCAATTTGTCAATAGTCTGTAGACCAATAACAGGAGCAAACAAAATTTGAACAATCTCTACAAGTTCAAGAATGATTGTGTAGATGACAGAGGGGTGGTCATTCTGTTTCGCAACAGCAGGAATAACCAGCCATGTATTATCACATACACGCGACTTATTATAAACTATTGTGTAATTCAATAATGTTATTTATAGAAATTAATTTGGGCAAATGCGAAATAAACGTATTACGATCAGCCACTCCCCCCCTCCTCCCTGGAAGAGATGGTACGATCCAAATGTGTCTACGCAATTTTTTTTACCCTACCGCCAAAACGACCAGCCGTTGCATTTGAAATGCACACACCTGCCGCTGTGACTATTCTGTAGTAGTTTGTGGACGTCAGTGAAGACAAATTATGGATGGACTGGACGACATTGCAATTGGCACACTCAGAGGTAAGCTATTATGTGTTGTATTAACGTTATGTCAAAGTTATGTTGTGTTTTACGTAGCTAACCTAGCTTGGCAAGTTAGGGGGGGAGGGGTCGTCTTTTGAGCTGACGTTAACTTACTCCTACAATATTTATTTCTTTTATATTTGGTATGTTTGTTGGCGCAAGGAGCTATGATAATAATTAGAATAAACCCATCCTCATTTTTTCCGGCGTTTTTATGAAGTTTAAAGCAGCATTTTAATGGAAGTTGTTACCTCACGTAAGTGCCTTAAAACAGGGTTCCCGCGCTGGTCTTAAAAAGCCTTAAAGTCTAAAATCCAACAATCCGATTTTTAAGGCCTAAAAAGTCTTAAATTTTAGTTATTAGGTCTAAAAATGAGATGCTAGGTCTTAAAAGTGAGATTAGCTCTCTATTGTGTTAAAAATGTTTTGAGTGTCCTGCAAAGAAATCAGTCCTATCTATTTACACGGAAATTAATCAAGCTGGAACCAAAAAAATGTAAATTCGCTGCCCCCGGGAGAAATTATTGGCGAACGAAGCTACGTATCGTTCGAGTTGGTTGAACGTAGACAAGAGCTAGCTAGCTAACTACTCGTGTTTTGTTTTGAGTTTCCTCGCTATGTAATTTGATAAGCCATGGGCAAGTGTAGGTTTAACTTTAACTTCACTTTCACTGTCTTTATCCATTTTCTTCACTGCTCGGCTCAACCGTGCTCAACGTGCTTGCTAAGTGCAACTGCAAAAACAGTCCCCTCTCAAACAATATCCCGCGGTGCTATGTTCCGCCGCCATGCGTTCCCGACCTTGCTACATATTCACCGGTATTGCGGTATTATGAAAAATTCATATCATAAAAAATAACACCGGTATGGTGCACCGCTCAGCACTACTGCAGACCCTATATTTGAGTAGAAGTATCAATACCACATCGTTAAATACTTCATTACAGATAAAAAATCTTGCATTTAAAATCCTCCATAAAGCATTAAAGTTAAAGCACAATTTTATTCTGCAAAATGTGTCAGTTTTCTTCAAGTAAATTTAGCTGGTAATGCTTAAGTGGGTTCTAAATGCAGGATTTTTACTTGGGATATTTGTATTTTGTGGCAGGGCTCTAGACTAACTTTTGATACCAGTGAAAGAGTTATAAAGTTATAACCCGAAACACAGGAAATGTCACAATGTAAAAATGAATCGGTAAAATATTCTCACTTGTAATGTACACAAGGTTGAGTGAATTCAGTGATAAGTTCAGTGTCTTGGCACTAAATGTAACTTCTCTATGTTCCAGCTGCTAATATTGGAGAGGAGTTACTGCCTTCACTCTCCCGGGATGACATCAAAGATCTGTTTCCCGGTCCTGAAAATTTCCCTGGAGGCGCCGGGCTATATGGCTTGTTGTGAATAAAGAAGAAGAGGTCAGTTGTATATCTATTACAGTATAACAAACCTCAGTACACCCCTGTACAATATCACTAAAATGTAAAATAAGTATACATCCGGTCCATTTAATAACATTTTATTTATCTTTAGCCAAAGCCCAAGAGGAATGAAGCTAATTCATTTGAAAAAGAGAAATGTTTGATCAATTAAAAATTATGAAAGGTCCACATTAAGAACCAACTGCAACAGCTTTGTTCTTCTTGGGCTTTGGCTAGAAACAAATACAATTGTATTAAATTGGCAGGATTTGTAATTATTTAACATTTTAGTTATATTGCACAGGGTGTACTCACTTCTGTTGCTTTGAGATCTATTCAACAATAAATGTAAAATTAAGTGCTTATGCAACTTTTTACAAATCCTTTAAATCATAATGCATGTTCATTTAACTGACAAGTAAAGGCACATATTGATATTCATATATGAAGTTATCCTATGAAATGTCTAAGTGTAAATGTATTTTAGGCAGAGACTGCTGCTGAACTACAACAACCATTAACCACTGGAGGCACTGACATTTCGAAAGAGGAGCCCAACACTTCAAAGTTTGTGACTATGTCCAACCCAGAATACATAGTCTTCACGGACAGTGAGCTTGAACATGTGCGACGCTCCTACTTCGAGCAGAAGCGGCTGGGGACTGAGCACAGCGTGGCCTTATCCAAGGAGCTCCTTTGCCGACTCATAAGAAACACAATGACTAATATGATTTCAATCGCAAGGGCCACAGAGGACTCAGATACCCCAGCAAACATGAGGTCAATGCCATGGCGAAGCGATTGGTGGAGTACTACCCAATGATAAAAGACAGGTCATCATCATCAAACACTGAGTGGGTAAGTAGTAGCTTTTTCTCACTATTGCTCATATTTGATGTTTACGGTAAAAACTTGAATCTTTTAATGCTTACTATTTGTACCCTTCAGGAACATGTTTTAAAAAGCTCATGAAGAGACTCTCAAATGTCAGAAGTCCAAGGAAGGCCAAGGTTCCTCCTTCAAAGAAACCGCGACAGGATGGGGATATCTATGCAGATGTTTCAACAAGTGACTATGATGGAGATTCCAGTGCATCAACCATTATTCTGGAAAAGTCACCTGTTAGAGCCAGCACCCCAGTGCAACACCAGGATAGCAGTGATGAAGCATGTATGTATTTAATACGATCTGTATGCATCTGTGTCTTTGGTAGAGAAAACCTTTTTAAGAAAACATACGCCACCAGCAAGTGGAGATGCAACAGCTTTAGTGTCTGTCCAGCGATTCGAGTATTTCATTGTTCAATATTGCAATATAATAAGTGCATAAATGAATAAATCCTGTTACTTCCTGAGTTGCTCCCTAACAGTCTAACACCCCCTCTCTTTTTATGCCTTCAGCTGGTTCAGTTGACCTCTTGGACAGCCAGAGAACCCAGGCAAGACACTACAAGACTCTTCAAATATTATACAAGTCCAAGAAGCCAAACAAAGCTGCGGTAACTCATTTGCTGAACCTGGAGTTTGAGTCTAGAAGACGCTTCATCACCTACGATGTTTTAAAGGAGCAAGACAGACCGACAAAGATTCTAGAGGCTTACCCATGTTTCAGAGAAATGGATCATGTAAGTAATTTGAGTAGAATATAAATCCTTTATTGTTATTGTATTAGATATAAAGGAAATTAAGTAAATGCTCACCCCCTGTAAACAGTTCATTATCAAACTGTTTAACCAGGACTCGCAATAGAGATTATTTTGTATTTATCTGTATTTGAATGTATTTTTCAGGTCCTGGATGAGCTGCGGAGAATTATTCAACCTACCAATTCCCAGTACATCTCTGAGATGAAGGACAGATGGGAAATCTTCTACTCAAAGGTCCAGTTTTATGGTATCATGAAGAAAGCCATGAAGCCTCCAAAAACTTTGAATGGAGGTGAGTTCACAATGCCTTGATTTGTCCAAGTTTATATTTTGTGATCTCATGAGTGGTTATTTATGGTACTGCTTGTATTGTGCCTTTTCTGTCAAACCAGTGGAGCATGCTGCAGCTGTGTTCAGAGCCCTGCCACTGCTCTTCCCATCCAGCACCATGCCACCTAGAAAGCTGGGCGCAAACAGCGAGGCTCTTTTCCATGTCCTTACGGTGAGACTTGCTGTATTGTATTTTATACTGTATGTTGCAGTTATTCATACATACATTATATGTTCTGTTTGGTTATTCTTTGTGATAGGTGTTTGTCATTTTCACAATGACAAAAGTTGAAGTGTTGTCCATGCTGTAATTTTGGAGGAGTAGCTTTATTGAAACTAGCGGTGGTGTTTTCAGTATTTGCAATGTTCAGCAAAGAATATATATACAAAATATTTTCCCTCAGATATCAGGGGTTAATGCGGCTAGGTTTTTTTATGGATGTAGAATTATCATTTGACCATTCAGTGTCCTAGTCCAGGTCAAGGTGTGTGTTACTTGTGTTTTTCTAATCTTCTACATTGACTTTTGTCATCTAGACTTCAGAAGACCCTGATGGTTTCCTGCACCAACGACCCCTGTCTTGTCCAGTTGTGGTCGTTTCTGAAGACAACTGCATGATCGCCATTGGGAGCACGCCAGTGGCCACCTTCGACAGTGAGAGGTTTCACGAGGGACTGCTCTACCTCATGGCATATTATTATGCCCTTCACCTAGTCTTGCCACATGTTTATTGGTGTTATTTCTAAAAAATATATATTGTTCCTCTGGGATATTTTGCAATTTTGTGTTTTTATTTTCTAATAGGGCCGCAACTAACGATTATTTTCATTATCCATCAATCTGTTGATTATTTTCTCGATTAATCGGTTAGTTTAAAAGGTCAGAAACATTTTCAGTTATTGTTTCCCAAAGCACAAGATGCAATTTAAAATGTCTTGTCTTTTCTCGACCAACAATCCACATCCCAAAGATACTGTATGCAGTTTACTTTCATAGAAGACTGAAGGAACTAGGACCAGGAACCATGTTCATGTAGAGTTATAATGCAGTCTGCCGATGGAGAAAGTGGTTGAATGTTGTCAAATGCTTTTCAATGCAGCAGTTGGGATTTTGTCTTAATAAAAAAAAGAAGCTAAAAATAAGAATGCCTCTGGTGCCTTAATTTAAGACAATGTCACTTATTTTTACTATGCTGTTTGAAGAAATTGTGTCTTATTGTAAGATTCTTTTGCTAATTATTAATCTTGATTTAAGGTATACATTCTTAAAGTCAGCTCAATTAAGAGACCAATGTATCTAGTTTGAAGAAATTGTGACTTATTGTAAGCTTTTCTGGCTAATTATTAATCTTGATTTAAGGTATAAATTCTTAAAGTCAGCTCAATTAAGACCAATGTATCTTGTTTGAAGAAATTGTGTCTTATTGTAAGCTTTTTTGGTAATTATTTATCTTATATTAAGGTATAAATGCTTAAAGGCAGCTCAAACAAGAGAAAAAAATACTAATTTTAAGTTAATCTATCTTAAATGACTAACTTTGTATTGCTTGTTATAAGCACAACTTACTTAAATTTGGCATTTTTGTCTAGTTTTAAGACCCATTATGGTCTCTCAGTGGCTAGATTTATGTCCTAGTTTTAAGAATTCTAGTCAAGCAAAATTGGCTTACCCCATTGGCAGATTTTTTTGCTTGATATAAGACAATTTGATTAGATTTAAGAATATTTGGCTTATTTCTAGTGGGGGTGTTTTTGCAGTGCACTGCTATGTGGATGACACACAATTTTACATTTCTGTTCAACCTGGGGAAGAGGTTCAACTCGCTAAATTAGAGGCTTGTCTCAAGGATATAAAGGCCTGGATGGCCCAAATGTGCTACTATTAAATTTGGATAAGACAGAGATATTGGTAGCAGGCTCTAAATCTCTGATAAATAAATTCTCAAATATTTCCTTAGATATTGATGGGTTCACTGTCACATCCAATGTGGCTATTAAAAACCATGGAGTGACTATTGACTCAGATCTTTCATTTCGGACTCACATTAATAATATCACAAGAGTGGCCTTCTTTCACCTCAGGAACATATCAAAATTAAGGAAGACATTCCAGCATGATGCTGAAAAAATGATTCATGCTTTTCATCTCAGTAATCTCAAAACTAGATTACTGTAATGCTTTACTATTAGGCTGCACCAACTCTTCCTTTAGAAGTCTCCAATTGGTACAGAATGCAGCTGCTAGGGTACCTACTAGAACACAAGAAGTGGGAACATTTTAGTCCTGTGGTTGTCTCCCTTCATTGGTTGCCTGTTAAATTTTGAATTGACTAAACGTTTCTTCTCCTAACCTACAAGGCTTTAAATGGTTTTGCTCCAGAATATTTTAGTGAGCTACTCATCCCTTGCTCTCCGCAGCGATTGCTCCGTTCCCAAAATAACAAAACATTTCAAGAATGACAAAAAGCGCAAAGGAAGGCAAAGCCTTCTCCCACAGAGCTCTTCCCCTTTTATGGAACAATCTTCCTCTAAATGTTTGGGATTCAGACACACTCTCTCTTTTTAAATCTGGCTGAAAACCTAGCTTTTTTGTAAATCCTATAGTTAAAGATGAGTAGGAAGACTGGATTGAGACCATAGAGCTGTTTGGTGAGCTGAGCTGACGATGCTGTCACCCTGTGAATGCTCAGGGTTAGCTGTTCCATGCTGTGCTATGGTGCTGCAGGTGCTAGTCCACTCTCATGGTTCATACACCCCCTTTCTGTTTATCTTCCAGATATGCTGCCATAGCATAGACTGTTGGGGCTGTCCCATGTTACACTGGTCTCTCTAACATACCTAAAATGGTATTATTCTACACTACACATATCCACTTTTTGTTCTATGTTGAGCATTATAAGGCATTATGCATAGCTCATAAGGCATGACGAGGGTATAGGAAGTGTTACCAAAATGATATATTTATTTTGCTCATGTTTACTTTAGAAAAATAAATATATAGGCAATAATAATAATGGTCAGTTCAGTGTCAAATCAAATATGCGTTAACATGATACAAATGTTTAAATACTGTGTGGGGCTGTCAATTTAAATTTATTTTTCATTCATCATGAGTTTTTTTTTCATTTTGAATGCAATTAATCACAGTTCCTCATTTCTGATATTCAAAATTATTGGTATTATCTGCTGTATTTTTCTGTTGTTGGAAAACTCAAAGTGAGATATGTAGCCTATGGGGAAAATACAGAGAGTAGGACACTGGAGTTTTGAATGGAAAGCTTCATTTTAAAACAACCTCCAGATGGTTATTTGGATAAAAAGCATGGTTAATTGTTTTTACTGTCAGTCTGAATTTCAGTACCATTGATTCACTCATTTTCAGTTCCAGTTGAAGGAAATTTTTTTCTATAATCACATTTCCACCAAATCCTTTACCCCAAACAGATGTGGTGTATTATGACAATGTACCACTTTGGGATGTGGGAGTTCAAAAGTTCTACAAGCATTTAGCTTATGACAAAAAATGCAAAAATGCATAGCTACTACTGCTGAAAGCTTGCTTTTGTATAAGACTTTAGTTCACAATGGTGTCTTGCAAATAGATTTTCTCTTTCTCAGGTCATTTTGAAGAGAGATATCCATAATGTAAAAGGAGAACAGAATTATCCCCTGAAAATTTGAACATGCTAGTCTGTATTGTGTGTGTTTATGTTTTTATGTATATGTGTACCTATGCATGGCAACATGCCCATTACTGTGTATTTTTAAATTATGTGTTTTAATTTTTAAGTATGTACACTGGGGTGGATGCTGCTGCTACCTGAATTTCAGAAACTGCCCTCGAATTTTACATAACTGAATGAGAAGCTCTATAACTGTTGGCTTTTATTTTATGACTACGAAGCCAATAATGTAAGACTTATTGATTTTCGATTATTTCTACTTGTTTCTACTATTATTTTTTTCTACTATTTGTAGCGCCCCCTTGCTATTTATGCTTAACGAGGGAACTACCCTGAGTTCTATTTATGAGGACGATATATTGTCGTCTTTAAAATTACATTAATAATTACTACTACTCGCTTGGTGCCGATTTACGTGTGTGCGTGCAATGGAAATAATCCAAATACAAAGGTCACCTTAAAATTAGTTACACCATTTACTAAAAAAAAAAGTAATAATGCAAACATAAATCACTCGGTTTCACGTTTCAAACAACCAAACAAAACATCTGTCCTCTGACAGGGTAATTCACAACACTTTGTGGATTCAACTCAAATTACACTTCACATGTTTCTCACACTTTCCAAAACCAAGACGGTTAAGTAAAAAAAAAAAAAAAGGTCTCAACACTTTTATTAAAAAGAAAAGCCGGCAAAATAAAATACCCCAACACTCTCGTTGCAGGCCTGGCGCGTTGCTAGCGTACGTTGTAGCCACACTAATGCGACTCCTTCACTCCACTGAGCAGAAAGATAAAACAATGCACTCACAGTTTCACGAAGTAACAGCGCTCACGGCTGCTTTCTCCGAAGTCCCGTGCTGTAGCTAGGAGAAAAGTTTGGGGAAACACCATGCAGTTTCTCTGGCCACGAACTCCTCCGCGTTGCTTAGACACTCTGAATTCCCCGTGTTGGCGAACCGAAAAATCTTCCGAACATTCCAGAAAAATCAGCTAGCTAGCAAGCTCACTCACTTGTGCTACACTCAGGCTAACTCCGATAACTGGTTGACAGAACGTTGACTTCTTGCTGAAGAAATTGTTCATAGTCAGATACAATATCTTATAAAGTCCTCGGGTTGAGCACTAAACAGTATTATATCACTCCAGCATCCTAAAAATACGTGGGTAACGCATTTACATTTTAACTAAAAACTTCTAGCACCTTAGCTAGGCTACTTCTCAGCGTTCTCCTCAAAACTCCCTTTCGATCAGCTGGGGCGATAGAGGCCATCGCCCCTCTCCCCTTCTCTCTGGCTCTGGTTCTGGTTCTGGTTCAATCGGCCGGGGCGACCGAGGCCATCGCCCCTCTCCCGCCGGCTCAATCAGCCGGGGATCTGAACCCGACTCCCTTTTAACTTCCCCAAACGCCTGACCTTTAACTCAGTTCTGATTGGTCAATACACATCGCACCATATTCAGCTCAATTCTCATTGATCAATACACATCGCACCACATTACATCAGCTCAACAGTGAATAATTATCCGTCAGGCAATCATTTTACCGGGACCTAAAAAAAATAGCAAATTACAGCAATACAATACACATTCAAATATAAAATAATATAAAATACACATTAAAATATATTTATCTGTGTATACAAATCAAATTATTACCACAGCCTTTCTATACATATAAATCGATTATTTTAACAATCTTTTAAATCTATTTATATGCATCTATTTATTGAACTAAATTGTTCACAGGGCTACATATTATTTCTACTTGTTGCTGTCTATTTATTGTGTATTTACTATGATTTTCATCATAACCCACTTAAATCAAGCAGGTGTTAGGTTCAGAGTAATTAGCTAGACAGCTCAATAGCACATGCGAGCTATGCAACATAACATTAGCAATGAACAGTGAAAAAAGGTGTTTACTATTAACCTTAGGCTGGTGTTACACAATGGAACTTTCACTGGACTTTGGTTGCGTGTGATGTCGTAACATGCAACTTAATCATGACACAAATCAACCCACAAGCGATTTAAATGCAATTGAAATTGCACTCAATGACCAATTACATTTATTTTATGTATTTAATTTAATTCAATATTACATACGTAAATGTTTGTCCGTTACACCATTCCACAATAACATTGATATAACGGTAGTTTAAATGTAAAAAACATGAAAGGCACCCCCTCATTTTTCTAATATATTTCAATGGGAAAACAGGCTTCCACAGGCCGACTTGAACAAAAACTGGGAGTTTGAATTAGAGCATGGTGTACCAAGGAGTTTAAGTGTTTCGAAAATCTGCATAACACTTCCGTGTTCTTTGGCTCCCTCATTCCATTCTCCAGCTACTACCACCACTCACCCCCACTCCCTTTCAATTTGTGGGACACCGCCAACAAGAAGCAGTGATCCTCTGTCCTCAGTGGCCACAACATCATCTATGAGTGGTTTGAAGAGAAAATCATGCTGATTCTCATGCTAGAATGTTTGTGAGTAGAAGTGTGTAGTTTCATTCAAATTGTTGCACATAGTAAATAATGCATGAGGAGGTAACCAAGCTAATGTCTGTGCAAGCTCAACTCTATGAACTGCAGTATTCATCACTTGTTTTGGAGGAAAGTGCATGCTTGTCTACACTCACCCGATTTGACAGCAGAGGTTGCAGTGAGTGCGGCTTAAGAATATGATTATTCTTATTTTTCGCATTCCAAATTGTGTGAAAAAGGGGAAAAAGCCTAAATATATATATATATTTCACCCAGAAGAAATATGTATGTTTTGCATGTGCACAAGTATTTTTAAAAAAACTGTAAATCCTGAAAACAGTTAATAAATACATAATTATAAAATGGATAGTTCCGGTCTATTGTTCATATTGGTCAGTTTGCCTTCCAGCTGTGACCAAAATCCCTGATATAACATGGGTAAATATAATTTTCGTACATCATTTGAATATCATTGCGCGTTAGACCAAAATACACTGTAATGGATCCATTCCACATGTTACCAAAGATGGAAATGTTATATCTCTCTTGACCTATTTGGGTCAATGATTTTTGATGAGTGGGCTGAAAAAGATTTACCAGTAACCCCTGAAAGGTCCAGTTGTCATGCGGAAATCGAACTGTCTCATATAGACAGTTTAGAGAAGAACAGAAATGAGGTCTGGGCTGCAAGCAAGGGAGATAATGTGGCCACAGATTGGAGAGGTCTCTAGAGCTATGAAATGATGGAGCAACATTCTCGCAGAAAACGAGCACAAACGGATGAAGACCACCTCCACTTGCGTTGACAGCTACTTCAGTAACTACACCTTGACTGGCAGTGTACAAATCAACGTGTGCAATAAGGAAAAATGACATTTTGATTTTGTTTTATGTAGCTAGCTAGCTAATGCACATTCATTTTTGTAGTTTGATAAAAATGTTCCATGTTTTACCTTCAATAGCTAGCTTTAACTAGCCAGTAAAAAAAATTGGTCCAAACAAAGGAATTAATGTTATGTCATTGCTTAGTAACTAAATAAATTTAGCGGAAGGATAAACCGTATAATCCATTGAAAGTTGTGTTGGCATTTTTTGGTAAATCCTTACAAGATAAATGTAGATACTGTTTTATAAAAGCTATATCTAACGAGAACCCATGGTATATCATGAATATTCTTTGTTTCTTAGTCTTTCCTGTTTTAAACATTTTAATATATATATATTTTTTTTTCATTTGTTTCCAGTTTTTTCCCCAATTTAGTGGCCAATTTCACCCTCTATTTTATTTAGATTTACCCTCCCCACACAAGTCCACCGCTCGTCTCTATGAGGCAAGATAATTCTCTGAGGGCAGCTAACTCCACTTCCTTCGAGATGGAATACACCCACCCACGTTCTGGAGACACCCTTACATGCTTCACGGCGAACTTGAGCCGGCTCACCCTCCCCCTTCCCCTGAGATGGACAGCCTAATGCCACCCCGATCGCGGCTAATGGCCAGGGCTGGTCTGGCAGAGACGGGTTTCGATCCGCGTACCTGATAGGCAGCCACACTCGTATTGGACCAGCCGAGATATGGTGCGTTAGACCGCTACGCTATCCGCTGGCCCCCGTTTTAAACACTTTTGATGATAACTATTAATATATTTATCAATTGTTTTCTAACAGTATAGCCACTAATTAAGCATTCATAAAAGCTTTAGCCATTGTTTACAGGAGTTGGCAGTAGTTGCCCTGGAGAAATCGAGGATGGCCACTGAACTGCAACATTATTTACATTTTTTACATTTTAAGCATTTAGCAGATGCTCTTATCCAGAGCGATTTACAAGATGTGCAATAATACACGGTAGGAACAATCATAGACTATGATTCTTAGCTTATTTAGGACGTAACAATATTTAGTTGGGAGGTAGGGGAGAGATGTAATGTCCGCTTGCTCGAGACATTTCTACAAGCCCAGGACTATGTGGCGGTCTTATAATCTCTATTGATTTACAGATAAAAATGGAACCTCAAAGATTATTTCTCCTGGGAGGGCAAAACAAATTAAGAGCGCACGTATCATCTCTGACTTTTCCACTGGCTATGTGGGCAAGCAGTCACCATGCCTCTTTGGGGAAAGGGTTTCCAGCTGCAGGATATGATATGATGGGCTAAAACATGTATAGTCCCTGGAAGGAAATGACTGTATCACATCCATTAATAGGTGCGAAACCATGCTGGTGGCATGGTGGGGGGGGGTATCTTTTTTTTAAATTACTATGAGATGAGGATATGTTTCTGTACAGCCTATTGGCACATTTACAGATCCACGCTTGGGACTTAGATGCAGAGTATACTGCTTCAGTCAATACCTACAGGCTATATATTACAGCAACCCTTAACTTTACTAGCCTAATTGACAAGCGAGATCCTATGAAACTTAATGAAATGGAATATTTTACAAGGACAGCTGTTTAGTCCCAACACACCCACGCTCACATCCCTGCGCACAGGAATGAGCTTAATAAACCTGGCATAATTCCTGGAGTTCGATATTGAGCAGGAGGGAAATTATCTCCCAGACCTAAACAAAACGTTAATGTTCTCCAGCCTAAAACCAACAGAGGCAATGGCGCAAAATGTTAATCTAAACTTGTCCTTCTCTCTACATGCATCTGTGTATAACCACAAAAAAATCCTACAGGAGGCTTAATCCCAATTTAATCAATTTCCCTCAGAATGAGATGTAAATTACACCTGCCTCGTACGAAATGAAAACTCATCGGCCTCGAACAAAACATGTCACAACTGGGTCTTTCATATTTCTACATTAAGAGGATTTTTTTCTTTTTTCTTCAGTCGCGAAGCGAGCTTCGACACTGCTGACGAGAGGAAGAAGGACAAAGTACCCACAGTGAGGACTCTTCTGACTATTTCCTTCACCATTAACGGCATTTATTCCATTCCTTTTTTCCCCCCCTCAGGTTTTATTTATTTCATTAAACTTCTTACCTGCCTGTTCTAAATGCAAGCTTTGTCATATTAACGTGCCACGCGAGTGTAACTCTCTGTTCCCCCTGATCACACCATGTAATTGCGGTGAGGAGACGATGTGCCCAGGCTGCAAACGTAATGCTTTCAACTCGGTTAATCTGTTCAGGGAATTCTGTCTTCCCTTTTGATCTGCGCTCTAATAATGGCAAGCATGGCTGGGCTGCCCCCGCATATGCATAGATTGCAAGATAAAAAAAACAAAAATATATAAGATCCCCCCCCCCCCCACCCCCACACACACACACGCATACACACACACGCAAACATGCATTACATCAGCTGACATGTGTCCATTTTTTCCACATAGAAACTGAAATGTAGCCGCACCCAATTGTTCGGCCATGCGGCTCCTCTTTCCCTTTTCTGCACCACATGGCGTGGCATGGTGTCGGTTTTTGCTGCAATGCAGGTCATCCCCCGTCCCCCCTCCACGCTTCTCTTATCATCTTGGAATTCACACTGCACACTATCAGAGCTTATGTCAGGGTCCAGTCCCTATTACCAGGGCTGCCACAAGACAAAGGAAGGCTCCAAGCCCAGGCGCATTTTAAAGGTTCGGGATACTTCCGACCTGTTGCACTCCAAATGGGAAGACTAAGAATTGTTTATTACTGCAGTTGGTGGCTGGACTTACAGAGCGGGAGGACCGCTGTCACTTCATCGAGTTCTCTCTCCTTAGGTCAAGAGGTCACCCCAATACCCCCCCCCCCCCACCCCGGATCAGAAGCTACATTCAGGCATCTAGAAGAGTGAATGCTATGCAGTGCGTGGGTCCAGACACTGGAACTGTCCGTACATTTAAATAAGAGTTTTTTCCCCCCTTAAATGGAGAAAAAACCCTTCTTGTTTGAGACCCTGTTCCCATGCCTGTATCTGAACTGTGTCTGAGTGATTCACCACCTCCTTACTGCTCCTCAAAAACTCGTCTGTTCAAAGAGCTCTGGGATTCCTCTGTTGACTGTTGCCCACCAGCGCCGGCGCTTTTCGGGTTACACCTTCTGTGGAGGCACCTGCAGCTGTACTATCAAAGAGGCGTGGTGCTGTATCTTCTGGTGCACATCTCAGACAGATCGGCCCCTGCCGAAGACGTGCATGAAATCGCACACAAGCGATGCTTGTTTCGCATGCAGTATGTGCAGCCCACTTTAGCGTATGCATCTGAAACCAATTGGCAATACACTATAATAAAGTAAATTAGGCACTGCGTTCTTATCAATCACTTGGCATACAGTAAATTGGAAATATAGCTAGCATACCTCAATGGGGAATGCTGCACATGCATCATGATACATCAGCTGGCATTACATAATTATAAAACCTGGATGCCTCATTTAAAACGGATGTACCATATACTGTTAGCAGGGAGCAATCCATTTTGATTTTAGGAATCAAATATAAAACTGAACTCTGGTTTTGACAACCCTGAGTAGTGCTGCAGATGTTTTCATATGCATGGGTGTGGTCTTGTTGGGTGGGTATGTTTCCTTACTCCTCTCATGACTGTGTAGATTGTCTCTATCTCTGTCTTAGTAGCTATGCTGTCACCTGTTGCCTCCATTCTTTAAATGTCCCCATTGCTACACATGAAGGCTTGTAGCAGTGGGGACATATAGAAATGGATGATGAAGCCCTAATTGCCCATACTTGTTTCTGTTTCCCCCTCTGACCTGAGGGGTGCCTGCCGAGTACTGAACAGGCAGCATCTTCAGAACCCTCTGTCCCTCCGCCTCCCCTGTCCCAACCCGTCACCCCACCCCAAGTGCCACCTTCAGCTGCCTTGCACCTCATGGTGCCTCACAGACCGCTCCAACACCAACCGTCTCCTGGTTCCTGCCCCAGACCATAATACAGACTGGAGGCCTCGATGAATCGTCCCGCTCTTCTGACCCCCCTGACCCTCACCATATTATTTTCCTCAGAGCTTTCCTCTCTAAGGACATGTAGCCTATCTACCACTACTGACACCCGGGCCAACGAGCGGAGGGTGGGCTCCCCCTCAAAAGATTTCCTCCCGCTGGGGAGTTTTTTCTTGCCACTGTTGGAGCCTTTTTCTCTTCTCACAGGGGAGTGTTTTTGGCCTCACTTTCTGGCTTTTTGGGGGTTCTGGACCAGTATTTTCATGTTTTCATATTCTCTGTTTTCTGTAAAGCGTCTTTTTGACAGTGCTCTGTAAAAAATCGAATTCAATGAATCAGTGCCGCACCTCTTCATCCCTCAGCACTACCAAGCTAATTAAATGCTTTTTATATTGAAATTGTTTTGCATATTTTGCATATTGTTGGTCATTACAAATCAGACCCTGAGCCGGCCAGAGTAGATGGGCTCCCCCTCTCGAGTTTCTTCCTATTTGTTCCACCGGGTTTGTCCTTGCCACTCTTGCCCTAGGCTTGCTTTTGTGAGGGTTCAGGCCAGGGTCTACCGTAAAGTGTATTGTGACAAATGCTTTGTAAAATGCGTTATACAAATAAATTTTTGGAAAATACGTGGGAAACCACTGGAACTACAAATTTCTGACATTCACACACTTACAGTATATATAGAGTAACATGTTATATTGTAATCACAGAGTTACAATGTTTGTTTGTCCTCATTAAGTAATAAAGAAATTATCTTACTTAATCTGACTTAATATTAGCCCTAGAGATATTGATTATATGTTTAAGCTATTATTATTATTATTGTCATTATTATTATAACAATACCATCCAATTACGTACGCCTACCCTTTTTTTCTTATCAAGAGCATACATGCAAACCAGAGGATTCTTTCATTTGGAAATTCAGCTATGCATATGAATTAAAATTAACCATGGAAGAATCCAGGCTTGTCAGCGGTTATATAAACGTCCAAGAAGCAAGTGTTCTCTGACATTGTGTTCCACCAAGCTGTTGGTAGCTGGCAAATCAAACAAACGGCTTTTGGCTGTAACTAAGCATGGCAGACCCAGTGTCTCTCACTCACTCGAGAGAACAGCTCCGCCAAAGTATCGGCACTAGCTCGGCTTTACCTCTAGGATGGCAAAAGGCACCGTTAAGTGATCCACTTAATGAGTCGTAGCCCCTGGACAGTGACACTAAAAAAAATAAATTATGTTATACAGCCCAACAACTGATTGTGTATAATGTATGTACTTCCTTGGTATCGCATGAATGGAATGAGGCATGCAGTTAATTTAAACTGAAATTCATGTTCAGCATGAAAGTGAGCAACAGAATTAATATGAAGCATCCGTGGATCTCTGTGGCAACAGAGGCATTATATGACCATATGCATTTTTTTCATACCTTGCACACGCTCAAAAGCTAAAATAAATGCAAGACAGACTTTGATTACGATATGAGGCCACCAGAGTCAGCCAGTCGCTTTTATGTATTCTCGCATTCATTGTTGCTCTTGGCAAGAAGCCTGATGCATTCTACTATGATTAACATACATGTAATGAAGGTGCCATCTGCTAGCCCAATCACCTTCCACTTACTGACATGTGAAATTGAGAAAAAAAAGTGTGTCGTGTACGTGTGTGTCCGTGCATGTGCAAATGAAGTGTTGATTATCCCAATAATAAATTAGCCAACATATTTCACGGTATGAAAGTGACTACCAGTATTATGCTGCACCACGATATGGATTTTGCTATACCGTGGACACCGTTATATATTCATAAATTCTAATTTGGCATTCATATTGTTTTATTCAAAATTTCAATTGAGTGATAGTAGTTAGTAGCTACATCTATTTTTTATTTTAATCTAACCTCCAGGTTCCTACGAGAAAAATAAGCATGTTAATATGTTGACCTATTTTTTTGAGTGGACGTTTTATGCATTTGTTGCGCGCATGTAGCAACAAACAAGCGTGCAGGCAGCTGCAGTTAGCAGGCAGACTACGTACTAATATTTATAGCCTATTACAAGTGCAAAAGTGAAGAATCGAAAATGAGCGAACACGCAGAAAGTGATGTTGCTCAAGAGCAGGATGATGACGAATTGGTTAAAAAGAAAGGGGGCTCCTCTGTCGTTTGGAACTGGTTTGGGTTAAAAATCTCCGACCTCGACCAACAAACAATACTATGCAAGTTGTGTCGCCGTGTTGTTTTAGCCAAAGGTGGAAACACCAGCAACCTGTTTACCCACCTGAAAACCATGCATGTCCGTGAATATGAGGAATGTACCCGAATGCGTGAAACAGTTAGTCCAGGAGCTCGCCCGAAGACAAGCCAGACTCCCACTCAGCAATCAATCAAGTCATCATTCGCTGCCGGTACTCGCTATAACTCTTTCTGGTTATATAAGGTTAAAATACATATTTTGCCTTAACTAATGTCATTTAACTAAGAAGGGCTATTAAAATGTGATTCAGATTTTTTTTTCTCATATATCGTGATATCATATCAATATCGTCTGGACAGTGGAAAATATCGTGATATGAATTTTAGCTCATATCGCCCACCCCTACCCACATATAATCAAGCCTGATCTGCCATATAACTTTCTCCACAAGAATACATTAATTATTATTAATTGTCTGAATCCCATCCTTTGGAATGATCTATGGCATTCTTGTGTGCACAACATATGCCTCATTGGGCACTGAAGAGGAGTCAGCTACATGGAAATGATGCGATACTGCAATGCCACACCGGTGGTAACAGTCTGACCTACAGGCCATATTCAGCGAGGGATGACAAAGAGAGTTGCCAATAGATAACAAATCATCCAAAATGGATGACGCATGACCGGGCACTTGAACTCACCATCAACATTCATCCCCAAGCAGTTGAAGGCATGCCGGTCATTAAAGTTTGTTTCCTTTATATTATTGGTGGGTTTTTTTGATTGATTGATGTATTTATTTAAGTGTCCTGCACTGTTTATGGTGCCCAGCCCATATGGGTTTACAAGACACTAGACAACAACAACAGCCAGGATGGCCACATGACAAATCATAATATACAATTCCACAAATTCACAAAATGAAAACATTTCAAAAACATTCAATTTCCATGCCAGAAGTATCATATTATGTTGGATACAGTATTCTCTGTCTTAGTTGCCATGCATTTTCTATAAATCTTGCTAAGACAAAAATCTCCTCATTAAAGAGCCAACTCAACATATCACCTTCAGACAACCAAAACAAATCAGGGTTCTTCAACTCAATTTTTTCAAATAGGTTATTCCTCAAATCCCTGTACATGGGGCAGTGAAACACAAAATGAAATTCATCCTCAACAACACCAAGATCACAAAAGACACATAAACGCATCTCTTCAAGAATACCTTTATATCTGCCTACCTCAATTGCCAGAGGCAAGGTACCAGCTCTTAATTGAGCACATAAGGACTGCTGCCTTCTCTTTAAATTAAATGTTATATAAGGTTCTGTGAAATAATCTTCTTTAATTTGAACATAGTTTCTAAGCTTTGGCTTCTTCCAAATCTCCTCCTTCCATTGTTCCTTATGGATCTTTAACAATTTTTGTTTGACTATATTTATATTGTACTGCAAATTGTTCCTAAAAATATATGTAATCTCATATAGTAAGCAAATACATTATTTCCATATACTGCAGTGGCATTGGCCCAAATTCTGTCTATTTGGCATTTGCTTTGTGCTGAACTTCGTTCTATACATTCCACTAAAAAAACTGTAAACAATTTGTCTCGCAAAAGTTAAAAACAGCATGCATTGTGTTTTGTATGTACTTTGAATGTTTGTTTGTCGTTTGGGACTGCTGTTCAGACAACCAATGATCAAGACAAACAAAGTGAACCCTTTGAATTTGCACAAGTAGACTAAGAAATGTATGTCTGACAAGTTATTGTTCATAACTTTTAAATGAAGGCATATTTTCAATACCTTTTTATGTGCCTCTTGTAAAGGATTCCTTTAACTTTCTTTTATTTTCCTGGATAATCAAAACATGGGAGAAAGTATTGTTCAGGCTTAGTCAGTCAGATATGTAAATCTGAGCTGAAATGCTAAGTCATGGTTTGGTATTTAGGCTGAGTCAATCTTTAAATATATACTTTAACTTGAAATTGATTATTTTGTTCCCAGTTCTGGGTTGTCTACCATCCAGCTTTTATTTGGGTCAGAGGAGAGGAGTACAGCCATCTTACCAAAAAAGGGTGAAACATGTAGGACTCATTTAGTAATACTGACTCATTTAGTAAATCAAAATCAAATGAGGGCACAAGCACAAGAAGTATGCAGAGGACCAGGCACGGCTGGAGGTGTTGTTACGGTCCCATTGTGATACTGGGTGCATATGGTTGTATTGTGATTCCTGCATATTCCCTAGCACTAGATCAAAGTTAGGTCATTTACACAGAGCCAGATATCTGTGTATCGCACACTCAGTCATACATTTGAGAAGTGCACGAATTTCAGTATACAACGTTGGCGGGGAAGTAATCCACATTTTATCACTGCGCTGACATTTGCAGGAGCCCGAAGGCACAAATGAAACAGCGTGGCGCAGGAGGCGTTATTCATTCTTATTTGAATTGCTGTAATCTGTGCGAGTGCACTGTACAGGAGAGAGAGCTCTGATCTTAGTACATGACGTGGTACGCCTAATCCACTCCTACCATATTTACTACGAGAAACCCTGCAATCATACGTATACGGTTTGGAAAAAAGGGATCTCGTTTTTGATGCAATCACTGACGCTGACACGTTGTCACTTGCCATTTCAAGGGAAATGATAGACATTGCAGATTACACAGAGCTGTAGGCACAAATAAGGTGCACAAAGGAACATGTCGCCTTTCTTATTTCTACAGCCAGGGTAGAGCCTTCGAGGATGTAACACGGAGAAGATAAGGAGTCAATAAACGACTGCGTCTTTCTTGGGTGGTCCGCTGTAAATAGTTCACGCGCTGTGGCTCGCTCTGTCAACAGGCCGCGCCCCTTTATCTCAGCGGGCAACCTTGGGAACCAGGAGGGGGAGAGCGAGAGCGAAGGCGAGAGGGAGAAGGGAAAAAAACTCGGCAGTCACTCGGCCGGATCATTAACTCCCGGCGTACAAATGTGACGTGGTGGAGGAGGTGAAACTGATAGTTTGGAAATGAATGGAGTGTGAGGAAGACACTCAATCACTTTGAGCAGAGCGCAGCAGCGGCAGGCGGGACGCGCGCTCTCGGCTTCGAGGGCGCTCTCTCTCTCTTGCTGATGCTGACCGCGGGACTGATTGAAGAGCTCTTTCCCCGGCTTAGAAGGGAACCAAAATAACCGATTTTAAAAAAGCACCGTCTCCTTTATAACTGTCCATTAAGTGTGTTTGAAGTTCAATGCAAAAGAGGGACGCGGAATTAAGGCCCATCGCAGGCAGCACGCGCATCGCACAGCGACCGAGTGGTGGAGAATGTTCTCCTTTGTTTCCCTTGAAAGGCACAGGGCCGTGTCTTCTTCCACAGCACTGGTCAATACGTCCTTTTAAACGCCTATTACATAAACGGATGGAAATAAACGGTAGCGTTCGTGAATGAACTGCCAGCATGTGAAATATGAATTTTAAAGCAGAATGAAAAATGTATGACATCGATAATACCTCGGAGGAACTTGCAAGGACAAAAGATATAGATTTGTGATAAACACTTCAAGTGAAATGTGATACATTATGTTGATGGAATTCTGCGATATGCCCACAAAAAAAAAAAAAAAATCTGAATAGGGTTGAGTTTATAGGCTACTTGTTTTTTTAATTCTAGCTGGATAAGCATTCTTCAGCTTGAATATATTTATTACATATATACATGTGATAATAATATAGGCCCCCTTGGTTTTGTCAGTTCTGTCAGAGTCACCACACTGAAGAGTCTTCAGAAAAAGTCCTTTGAAGGCCTGGAGTCATTCAACATCTGTCCTTACCTTTAATGATAGATTTTATTTTTTCATCACAAACACAATTTTGGTAGTTTTGTTGAACTTGTCAGATTGTGTTTGTGAAAAAAAAATCGCTCAAATGTATGTGAAGTCAAAGTAAAGGACAAATTAATCCAGGCAAAAGTCACAGAGGGTAGCACTGGGGATGTTAAATAGGGACAATTTGCTTTATGATTCCTGCCTTGCTGGAATCCAAAGACATGCACGTTAGGCTAATCAGATTCAAATAACTGGTGCTTGCTTTTCATGGAGCAGCCAGGGTGTACTGCTCGCCCCCCATACCTCCAGTCACTGACCATCAGTGGCTTAGATAATGGATGGATGGATGGATGGATGGATTCCCCTTGCACCCCAGCCAGATTCAAATAACCCCTCCTCTGGCAAACTGACCTGTCCCATCCCTCCAGCCAGACCCCTCCTCTGGCAAACTGACTGCCCCATCCTCCGGGCGCCGCAGCTCTCGTCTCGTCTCTTCTCTGTCCTGATCTTCCACAAGAGACTGGTGGACTTCACTACCCTTCATCTAGCTAATTGGTCAGGACCGTGGAATCAGTGCTTACTCCTCATTTAAAAATAAATAAATAAATAACTAACCTTTTCCTTCCCACAAGAGACTGCCTGAAAACCCACCTTTTCAGACTATGATTGTTCCTACCATGTATTAATGCACATCTTGTAACTCGCCCTGGATAAGAGCGTCTGCTAAATGCTTAAAATGTAAAATGTAAATGTAAATTCTGGGTGTTTGGGCATGGAATAAATAAATATGCATGTATTTTTCCCCCCATGTAAATATATAATATCCAGCAACTTGTTTATTGACATTTGTCTATCTGGTGGCAAAATCAATAAATTATCAGCAGTGAATGTTTTGTTTTCCTCCTGCTACTTGCCATATTTATGATAATATTATTTGAATGGCTGAGATACAATCTAAACTCAAAGTGGCGATGAAAAGAAAACAATACTATTCTTTTCACTCCGAATGTGTCAAGAGACATCCGTCATTGTGCCACTGCTTTATGTCACTAGAGAAATAATATGAAACATCGAGCACTAGGCATCCAGCATTCCTGGAATGTCATTGTTTTCTGTGATTCTTTTTCCTGTCACGTTTCTTTGGTGAAATTCATGACGATGGAGCTGAACAGAATCCTGAACCAGACGAAATATTACTTCCGAATTTTTAAACAGCTGCTTTGAGGCATAAATGTGTACAGCCTTAAACTGTTGTGTTTTTCATTTTCAGCATATACAGCTGCAGCAGGTTTGCATTAATGTCATCCACAACTTTGCTTCCTAAACCTCATCTTAAGGAATGTTTTTGGAGGATATGTTTTATTGATGATGCATACAGTAGAATGCAACACAACACACTCACAGTATCAATGTGTTCCAAAATAAATGTTAGCCTGTTGGTCTAAAAGTAGCCAGTTTCAATTGTAGCCCGCAAGACAAAGAGCACGTAGACTATAAGGAGTACGTCTCCAACCTCAAAGAAAGAAATAATTTTAGTAAAGATAATATCGCGTTTGACTAACATGCATCCTGCACACAATTACAATTCTACTGCCAAGCAGGCAGGCATATTGCACAAACAAAACGAAGGAATAAAATTAAGAGCAGAAATAGTAAAGTATAGTAAGGTATAACACCCATTCTAAAATCCTCAGAGCAGAGGAACTAATCCCATTCTATTATAAAATATATTGCAATTATAGGGAAAGAATGAGCTCACGTTAATGGTACTGTTTCACCCACATCTCCACCAAGGATGTGTTTTAAATTAAATTGTTTACTTTCATTAAAAGTACACTTATATCACATCCCTTAAATGCTGTTTGGATGACTGTAAAACAAATTAACTCCAGTTGGATTCATTTTCTTTATTACATATACTGTTTCATACCATCTCGTCTCCCGAAAATGAAGTCGCTGTTTTGTTCCTTCAAAGTGCTTGCAGGCTGTAATGTTCTACTTGATCGTAATTTCCAAGGTGGAAAAAAGGCACGAATCCAGAATTTTCTGGAAACTGGAAACTTAATAACCCCTTAATTAACAGTTTAAATGTCTCATCCTGCTGGAAAAAAGGCTCCATATACAGGAACTCACGTGACCCACCCACACCCTCCCCCACCTTACTCTGTGCAAAATTGAGTGGAGTGAGACTAAAGTGATAACTTGTAATTCAATATAGAAGATTTGCCTTTTTCAAAAGGAGCTGAACAGTGGAGAGACAATGTATGACAATGTAAGCTCCTCCAGAGTGCTGGAGAAACGGATACTATTGGAATGGCATGACATAATTGGTTTGTCCAGAAAGTGCTTGCTCCGAGTCAAGGGATCTCAAGGTTGTCTGAATGAGACTGACTGTCAAAGAGCTTCACCAGACACACTGATCCCACTAGATAACTTCTGGGAAAATGGAAGCACAGCTAAACAGAGAAGTCGGTGACAGGAATACTAATACCTGTGGCGCGGATTTACATTTGTACGCAATCGTGAAATTAATGCTAAAAACTTCTACCGGCAGATGTTTTCCTGTTGCTGGATTTGGAAATGCATTTCTAATGTTTTTTATGCCTACCTATCCATGTGTCTATCTGTCCAGTACTTTGTAATTCAAGAGGTGCCGGAGGTCAAAGTGAACAGATATGGGCAGGGCATTGTCTGTGCTTGCCAGTAACAGAGCTCATAGTAATATGAGAGTCTCTGTCCAGATAGCCAATGTCATTTTTATTGGGATATATTAATGTATATATTTTTTTACAGACGTCACCTGTAAAAACAGGGGAAACCAATGCTGCTGCATGACAACCAAGATTTACCTTAAAGATAAAGGTAAGATATGAAATATGGCAGTGTAGTGTAATGGTTAGGGACCTGGGCTTGTAACTCAGAGGTCGCTGGTTCAAATCCCAGGTGGGCCGCTGCTGTTGTACCCTTGAGCAAGGTACTTAACCTGAACTGCTTCAGTAAAATATCCAGCTGTATAATAAATGGATTGTATGTAAAGAAATGTCAACTGTGTAAGTCACTCTGGATAAGAGCATCTGCTAAATGCCTAAGAAATTTAAAATTTTAAGTATCCCTGATTTTCTGTGTCCCAACCTCAACTAGTCCTAGTCCTATCTGTTATTTGTATAAAATCTGGAAGTACAGGATAATCATATTGTGTGAGTAAGGACCAGACTAGGACAGTAGGCAAGTCTAATAACATAGCACTGTTGTCTCAATGCAAGAGTAAAGACAATTTGCGTAGAAACTGTTCTTAAATTAATGCCAGAAGTATGCAATGATCTCTGCATACTTAAACCTTCAACTGTGCGTATATCACCTGAGAGATTCTGGCATAAGAGCGTGTATGTTTATAACATTACATCAACAAGTGCGAACAACAAGAAAGACATTGTATCATTTCTATAATTAACACTGTATAAATTGAAAATGGTAAAAATCTATGAGACCGGACAGAGGAAATCCTGTGTACAGTATGAATATTGTGTAACATCGTCAACTTAAAGGAATGGAAAATCCCAATAAAAGTGCCATGTGGCTTTTGGACTGTCTACAGCTTCGAACATGGGTTTTACCACTGCTCATCAAAGAAAGGGAAAGAAATCATTGTACAGCACTGACAGGAAGTTTCAATAAAATCCACTGAGAGATTATTTGTTCTAGTGTCCTCACGTCATATTGTTGTTTAGAAGTTATGAAGATTGTTCTTTTTATTCCTGGGTGAGTTCTTTATCTGTCATTGCACAGCAAGTGAAAAGGTGATCGAGTGCTGGTCGAAAATGGGCTGGCTAATGAAATGCGGTGAATCACACCTCTTGCTCGATCCATCTATTACAGTTTTATTTCCACCTGCAGGCGAAAGAGTCTTCTGACATCACCATAGCTGTCCAGTAAGATAAAAGAGGGAACTAGAAAGATACTTTCAAGATTCTGGCCTTACAAACTCTGAAGATGATTGAGGTGGTGCTCACTAATATTGCAACTCTTGGACCTGAGTAGGATTAACTAGAAACCCCAGCGAAAAACAGTTCTCTTTCATTTCTTAAAATATTCCAATATGTTGAGCCAAAAGAGAATCAGTGCTTTATGATTTGTGCTTTATGAGTAATGGTGCTGTCATAGAGGCCGCTATATACAAGATGCCTGCAGTCCCTCCAATGTGATAGACATTTTGCACAGGATACCTGCCTACTCTCTGAGTCACACTGACAACAAAGAGAGGAGGCTTCAGTTTTGTGCTGCTGTGTTATATATATATTATATATATATATATATATATATATATATATACAGTGGGTATAAAATGTATTCACCCCCTTTTGTCATTTTTTGCATTTTATTTTCTTACTTCCTGGAATCAAAATGGATTTAATTTGGATTTCTGATCAACACATAAAACTCTACCATGTAAATTGAAATAAAAACTCTGAATTATAAATAAAAAAAGACAATAAGTGATTACATAAGTATTCACCCCCCTTGACTTAATACTTGGTAGAAGCACTTTTAGCTGTGAGGCTAATTGAGTAAGTCTCTATCAGCTCTGCACATCTGGCCATTGCAACTTTTGCCCATTCTTCTTGCTCGAGCTCCATCAGGTTGGATGGGGACTGTTGGTGAACAGCAATTTTCAAATCTTTCCACAGGTTCTCAATGGGATTGAGGTCTGGTCCACTCCAGGGCATACTTTTTTTGTTTTTTAACTTCAATGTGGATTTTGTTGTATGCTTTTGGTCATTTTCCTGGTGGAATATAAATCTTTTCCAAAATCCCAGGTCTCTTGAAAACTACAGCAGGTTTTCCTCTGAGATCTTTCTATATCTTGCTCCATTTTTCCCTCTATTTTAACATTCTGAGTTTATTTTTCATTCAGTCTCTTTATCCAGTATTGCAGTCACGTTCTGCTCCCTGTCTGTCCCCGTTTATAGCATTAGGCTCTTTCTGCACGTACTAACCAACTAATTCCACGTTAGGGATTTAGAGGGATTGTGTTCTTGGAGATGATGCATTTTAGGTGTTAGATCCTGTGGCTTGCGGAATATGTAGTCACAAGACGCGAAACATAGCAAATCGCCTAATGTTAAGGCTTGAATAAAATTGTATGTCAAAAGTTCAATCTTGGTCTCGCACCTAGTTACCAGACCAAGGTTTAGAATCTTCCTCCACTTGGTTTGAGAGTCTTCCACATGTCTTCTGGCATGTCTTAGGGATTGTGTTCTTGGAGATGAAAATGTCAATATGTATATACATCTTCCCACTGAATCTTATATGAAAAATGTCAAAGGGGTGAATACCTTTTATACCCACCACTGTATATACGCCTTTAAATGTAAAGCCCCATCGGACTGGAACCAGATATCAGCATTATTATTTTCACCTCAAGACAATTGCAGGCTACACAACCAGAACAATTCAGGATGTTTCTCATAAGCCATGTGAAACAGTGACACCTTTTATTAGGTTGACCTAAAACCAGTGTAAAATTATTGAAATTACTTTTTGAATTAATGAGTACCAAGACATTATTAAAATGACAACCACAAAGTGACTAATGTTGAACTTCCCATTGACCTAAAGTGAAAACGTATAGTGAAAAGATCATTTAAAATGTTATTTGAGTAGGGTTAGTAATAAGGAAAATAACAGTTATGTTGGTCAGGCAAATACGACATGAACTATTACTAAGGGAAAGAGAAGGATCAAATATCCAACCTAGTGGAATTTTGAGAGGGAAAGCCTAACATGGCTGAGGGTTGTGCTGCTTAGATCACAGCATGAAGGGTTGTTTCCTACTCCATGCATCTTGCACTAATTCCAAATTATGCACATCTGAGGTTTTCAATGACATGGCATCTTTGTTCACTAAGAGGACCTGGCTAACACACCGATACAACGAAAATTAGTGCTGGTCGCACACTCTCATTAGCCTACTGTGAAATAAAAATATTTTTTTATTAATGTAATGAAAAACAAAGTTTCTCAACCACCGTGTATTTACTTGGGATGCTGTCATGTATTAATTTTTAAAAATATATATATGAATTACCTATTACAAATTCCTAATATTTTTCTGTGCCATTTTATACCCCCTATAGGTAGGAGCAATTGGTTTTACTTGGATGTGTCAACGCAGAGGTACAATATTGTATTTTCCTATTCCTGTTCTTAAATTTAAATAAGGACACTGACACCCACTTCATTTGACTGATTGGTTCATACACAGACAGTGCAGTTTGTCTGTCCTCTGTACCTCTGACCAAGACATGACTGCAGTAGGATGCAAATTCAACTGGTATCAGACCATTTAGAAGTGAACTCAATGCTGGTCTAAAAAACTGGAGTGACATTTTGGCCTTGCTTCAGTCACTTCATATTCCCTTCAAATGCAATTATGTTCTGTAACTACAGGTAACTGGCAAAATAAAGGAAGGTGCCATAACTCAATGAATATACTGTAGCTAAATGTATAAATGTAAATGTTCAATAATGTATCTTACATAGTAGTGAATGATCATGATGATCATTTTAATCTAGTAAAATGTGTCAGGATTATTTACTGTTCAAATGTGTCAGGACTATTCATTCTTTATACTTTGTACTTTCCTACACAAATAATAAAACACACATTCCACCTCTGCTTGCAGTTTTGAAGTGCAGGTATATAAAAAGTATATGAAAGTATATAGCATTGAAGTTACATGCAATTTGCAACTTTCATAGAATAAATCAGTACGCCAACATCTCTGAAACATTTCGTATATAATCTTTATATACAAAAAGGTTTAGTGAGGGTCTTCTGTGAATTTCTGAAATTATATTGATCTAATCACCTCTGTTATTAACTGAATGACAAAAAAAACAGCACAATCCATTTCTATTGAAAAAGTCATAAGTAATTGGCGGGCCAATTGCAACAACATTTCTAGCGGTTTAAATGTTGACTTTAGCTCACTGAACTCTATTAGACCTGGAACGGCTGTTCCGCACCAGTGAGATTACGAGCAGACATTCAAGTTATAATTGAGTTCAGTGGGCTAAACTGTAGGTTTAAACTGCCAAACTTGTTTAAATTGTCCTAATGCCTTTACTGTTTATTTTTTAACTGCCTGATTAATACCACAAATAAGAATTTGCCAGCAGCACTGCTAAGTATGTCTCTAGTCTAAAATCAGTAATCAAAAAGGTTACTGAAGTGCAGTCTGCCCACCACTGCCTCACTCCCATACGTATTTTTACTGCAAAAAAAGTATACTTTTTTCATAAGCTCTCAAATATTTATTTGTTCAGCAAAGGTGATTCCATGAAGTTTAGGATTGCACAACATTTACTTAATCTCTGAGAACTGACTAAATTATTTATTGGGAGAGATCAGGCGATTAATAACCAATCTTATTTACTTGCTTTTTACTGTACTGCACCCACGTAATAGGGCAAAACGCAAGCCATACTAAAGGCTCATTGGTTGCGGTATGAAGGCATTTGGGATGAGAAATGAAGCTGGGTTGGATGACAGCACTTGAGCTGATGTCTTTTTTGGTTGAGGTTTGAGAGCTTACCAGCTGACACGTGAGGCTTTCCTACAATGGACATATATACATTATATATATAAAGGTGTCTGTGTTTAAACTACCAAGAGCCACATTTCCCAAAATTATCATTGCACTGAGAACCCTCATAAGGTGCATCATTAATAATCAAGGTGTTCCCTAAAACCATAGATGTAACGAGTGGGCGGGACAGGGGTGGGACAGGGGGGCATGTCTCCCCCAATATTCAAAACAGTCATATCTGCCCCCAATAATTTGTAGATATAAAACATTCCCATTCATTATATCCCCCCAATGTTTAAGATGTGGTTACGCCCTTGCCTAAAACGTTCTTAACCAAAATTGCACTTAAAAGCCATCATAAGTAATGAGTGCCCCAAACCATTCAAGGAAGAAGAATGTTTAAATATAATTAGATGCACCACATGCATTGTGCAGTATCAATTACTTTAAGATTGAATAGCCATCCTTTTCAGGATACAGCACCTTTCACAACGCACTTATTTCTTGCTTCCAACAACAATTTACTCTACGCTGTGTTTGGGAAACTCACTCATTGAAATTTAGGCCCGGGGTACTTTTTGGAATATAAATTGACCATGGCCTGGGTACAATCAACATACATGGAAGTGATCACAAAAATGAACCCCAATAACTCTGTGACATCTGTGAAAAATAAACTCACATCTGCGTTTAATCATGGGTCAAATGATTGTATCCTGCATACTTGTATACTGAACATTTTCAGGCTGGTTTATAGAGATTTATAGCTCAACATGCATTGAACAGGAGTGATGCACACCTTATATATCACCCATGTCAACATGTCAAATTCAATATGACCCCATCATAATTTTTAATGGCATTGGATCGTTCTTGGCGGGCACCATTTCCAGCTGTTGTTCCTTCTCAGGAAGTCTGTTAGACCTGAACACTTCCTCCCGACAACCGTGATATGCCAGCATTAATGGCACTCGACTGCTGGATATTAACAGGAATTTACACATTGCTGTGTACCCTGTGACTCCTGACAGCTGGGATATTGCTGCAAGGATTAGCCCTGTAAATCTGCAGTAATATTAATTTGCCTCTCATCTTTCACCGCATTAGGAGATGTCGACGTCTTCCAGACTGAGTGTGCAGAAGTGAAGGCTCCCAATGCTTCATTGGCTCTGAATGCAAACTTCTGCAGTCCCAATTTAGATTTGTTTTGACTGGAAAGATATGACCTTTTCACCTTCAACACGGATGCATTGTGTATAGATTCTGACACCTTGTCGTGTAACAGCCATTTTGGCTCTTTTGTGTGGAATATACTGGAGAGTTATATATACAAGAGTCACACACATTAATTTTGCTTACATAAATGTTTACTTACACCTACATCCAAAAAAACATTTTGGATGTAGGTGCACACATCTCCCTTTGAGTGTAATTAATATACCAACCACCCCCTTCATAAAACGGCAGAGAAACAATGTCCTTTGTTTGCTACCTGGGAACGAACTTCAGAGAGAAGGCAAATGAGGTTAGAAGGTTCTGACAAATAATTTATGCACCTTCTCAACACTGTGGTATCTTTGAAAGGTAATGAATACATTTAAGAAAAGCCCCCTTCTTGGGTAATAGAAACAATGCTTTGCAGGTGTCAGAAAGCACAATACAGAACAACAACATGTAAACATTAGAAAAGTGAAGGGAGAAGGGTAAGAATTACATTAATTATATTATGCTTATTTGAAGTTGTCTTTGTCTCCCCATGAGCTGTGCCGGTGCAGAGCATTTTATGAGCTTGATCTGTATACAAAGTTGGATTGCTGAATAAATCAAAGGAATGAAATATAATACAATTACCACTAACCAATTCATTGAAGATTTAGCAAGGGAAGCTCACACAAAGTTAGACACAAACTCCAGGCAACAAATCTACTTGACAGAATTAGCATAGGATACTTAAAATGCATTGTGTTCAGAGATAGAGTCCATAAGCCTTCATTGTTTTCACATAGAAACTGTCTTTACCCCAGGTTATGAGAAATAAGCTTCAAACAGGCATCATCCTACCTCACTTAATAACGGGGATAGGAGCATGGACAAGGTAATATCCACTCCTGTTTTAAGAGGCAACAATTTAACAGAGATACCTGATTGAAAATGCCTCAGGAGTGGATGTTGAAAAGCAATCAATTTTCCTGATCCCCTGGCCCACAAACAGTTTGTATTACAGTATAATGGCAATGTCTTGGTACATTACAGTGGAGATTCAGACCTTGAGATACTGTACTTGAGATTGATGTGCATTAATAAATGTAACATTGAAAACATTTAAAAAAACTTTTCAGCTGACAGTCAGATGTTGTACAAAAACTGTTATTTCTGTCCATGTTGTATCTTATCTTCAAGCAAGGTTTCAAATCCAACCAGACACTCCCCCATTCATTATTGTGAGCACCTCCTAAATGTAATAATGCCATCATAGCAAATAGTTAATACTGCATATTACAATAATACGAAAACCATTTTGGGGTGAGGTGATTTGGTTTTGGGAGGGATTTGGTTTTGGGAGGAAACACAACAGCCATTTTTGTGTGGGCAGTTTTTGTGGGGGAATCCATCGCTGCGCTATTTTAGCAGCTGTTAATCCGGCCAGCAATTCTTTACATTGGTGCACTGTGAAATGTAAAGTATGGTTGGCCGGATTAGCACCATCCCTCCCATGTCAGTGAAACAAATTAATTTTAGATTTGAAAACTGCTAACTTTGTGGCTGGAATGATATTCAATCCAGGGGCATAGACTTGATTCCAAATGTGTGGGGGAAAAATATAGATTGCAGAGGCAAATCACCCACTGCGCCCTGTACTCGATACCCATGTTTACTACACTCTGAATAATTTTTTTTTATGTCCACCGTATTGGTCTTTGTTTTGGCCATCATTTATGTATGATTGTATAATTGTAAATCTCACCTGTCCACTTTCTATCCCTGACTCCTCTCTGTCTGCACCTGTGAAAAGGGTCTGCTGCTGGTCCCGTTCTTACATGATGACACAATATTAAACTCAAGTGTTGGTGTACACTGCCTGCAATATCAACGAATCACTTCTAATCGCTAAAATATTGCAGATGACCCTTAGTACTGTACTGATGGATAAGCACTACATATATTGCTCTCTGATTTCATGGGATATTTATAAAGGGCAACACTCTAAGGGTAAAGATTAGTGTTTGCATATTGAAATCACTGAACATTGGAGGGCACCGCCCCTGCAAATTATGTACTAAAAGTGTCCACCTTTTTGTTCTTTGTTTTGTACATAGTCATTTATAAATCTAACTCTCACCTCTTCCATTTGTATCCCTGTCCCCTCTCTGTCTGTGGCCAGTACCTGCTGCTAGTCCTGCTGTTGAATGACAGAATATAAAACCCAAGTGTCGGTGTGTACATGGGTGGGTTAGCAACAGCAACTGCAATTATTCATAGAGTGATAGTAATATGAATAATTATATAGTATGGATAGTAATATAGATAGAAATAATATCACACAGTAACAGTTTAGAACCAAGTAGGATGCCTTAGATGGGGTAGCCTATGTGTGTTCCTCACAATATTCTGCTGCCTAGTTTTTACAAGACCTATACTAGATTCAGCTACATTAATTCACTTACACTGTGTGGTTGGAAATAAGTCTACATGTCCATCCTTTTCCTCTTGGACATGGCTCTAAATCTAATATCTGTAAAGCCAAACAAATATATTTAAAAGGAGTACTCCCATGGTTTTAAATTAAGCAGATTTCTCTTGTAAATAAGATCAATTTATATCAATACAACTTTGGTAAAACTTTGGCTTTTTTTGGCAATCGAGTCTGTCAATAAACATCTTTTAAGTCTGTTTTCACCTGGGAAATACAGCATCCTACTGGATGGGTGTGGTGATGATATTTCAAAAAGTGGGGGGGGGACATTTCCCTGTCATCCCTGGTGGAGTCTATGCCCCTGATTCAATCAGTTCACCAGACAAAATTAGCAATAAGCTAACATTAAGTTTTTGTGTTGCTTTGCACCATGCTGAAACTAGGGCTTGTCTCTTGAAATCAAACAAGTGTCCAGGCTACAGAAAGAGGTTGAGAACCACTGCAATGAAGTAGCAATTCCATTTCATGTAATCCAAAATCATCGTCAAAAAACGTGATGCTTGCCAAGAAATGTGAATGGGTGCATATCACACAATTTTAAGGTTGTTTGACCGAAACATTAGCACTTGCACTTCTGCACTTCAGCATCAGTATAAATTGATGCATTTATCATTTTGAAGCATCATTCTGTGGTAGTGTGAGGGGTTGTACACCATTGTACAACGTGCATATCAACCTACCAACCATTACATTTCCATGGTATTTATGGATATATTTTTGCTCTTGCATTTATCAAGTGGCTTGCATAATTGCATTATGAAGGGATAATTCGATTTAGAAACAATCCCCAAAAGTCATAGCATTTATTGTAGATTATGTATGACTTCTCATTAGGGACAGAATCCACAGGCTCACTGAACTTGCAAAGAGAGAAGATACTTATTTGCTCTATTAACCACTAAACAAGCTATGAATATACAATAAGACACGTTGTTAGGCACCCTAACCTTTGCCTCCCTGAAAAGCTACTAAAGAGCATGCTGTTTGTGTGCAAATTCCAACCTGCCTAGCAATCGATACCACTTTATAATGACTACAGAAAATTATGTGAGAGCGCAGCTGGTGTGTTTATGCATGAATCCGTAGGCTCGAAATCTGTGATCAATACCCTATAGACACTTTTTTGTTGAAGGGAAATTAAATTGGTTTCTCTCAATGGAGTGTCCTATGCAAACATTCATTTTATGGGTGCTCAAGCGGTTTAACCAAATTAACATTGCAATTAGTGTCAAAGCCCTAAAGTGAATATGAAACTTAACAACCCCTAATATATTTTTGATCTTTTATGAGTCCATCCATCTCTCTATTCCAGTGGTTACGGCCAGTCAGCCTCCATTTCGCCAGCGCGATTTTCCACCCCATGAATTGGATCATTAGGTTATTTGAGTAGCGGCTCCTCAATAGCAGTGTACACAGGTGGGTAGTCTATTGATTTGGCGTTGTTGGGAGAGAATGAATTATCCATGAATCGAACACGTGACAACCCGTTGTCTTCTCTGGCGTGTCCATCCAGGGACCATGAATAAAACATTGTGACTGTGTTCCAGAACCCCCACCTGTCCCATGGCTATCGTGCTGTCGATCAGGTGCCAGTCAGCCATTGCTCAACCCGCAAGAAGGGACTCACACTGAAACAGTTTTGATTACAGTCCTCAAAGTAGACCGGTAGCCCCGTTAACATGGAGCCAGAGGTGGCAACACACAGCAATCACGTAACATCCACATGTAACCTACGGTGCAAGACCAGTACCATTTGATTAACTAAATGTAATGGGTTGAGAGTTCCCCCTGTCAGTTTGGCCACGCAGCTTGTAACCATCCTGAGTGAAAACAGCTGATACTGGTTACTCTATTGTAATCACCGTGAGTGAGAACAGGTGATCATGATCATTTCAGTTCATTTAAAGGGAGCAGTGTGCAGGCAGTGACAGACTCACCCCGCTTTCGTCCTGATCGCATGGTAAAGGTTGCAGTAGGAGCAGAGCCAGCAAAGAGCAGCGTTAGCTCTTTCCCCTGCCTTATACAACGCAACGGAAGAGTAATTGTGCTCACCGTATCTTGTGGTTTCCAGGTATGCATTCTGTGTCCTGTTGTAGCTTGCTTTTATTTGAACTGTTGCAGTGGTGCTAGTAAGATGTTAATGCCTATTGGTAACCTTACCTCTCATTATAGGAACAAGGACCCTGACGATGGTCTCCTGTAGCCCCTAGTTCTGCTGTATGAGTGCAGGTAAGGCAGTATGGCTGCCTAACTAGGGATCTCCTATTTGTAATTATTGTAAAAGGTTGCTAATTGTGTTATTTTTCTTATCAGGAGGAGCGCTGGGCCACTGCTGTTTTTGCCCATTACTTTGTTTGGTTGCTGTCTTTTAATACTTGGTTATTTCTTTTGTTTCATTATTTTATTGTAAACCAACTGTTGGCTGTCAATTTTAGGGGATTGATATTTCCGGGCTCCTGCCAGTTAACAGGACGGTTGGGTTGCTACAGCTCAGTAGGTGGTTGGTCACGGAGCGGAGGCTTCCCCTTAGGGACGTCCTATTCACGTGTGATAATTGCTGTGTTTTTCACGAGTGCTGTGTTCATTTTGTAGTGTTAGTATACGTAACAGTGTATTTTTGCATGGCCTATTTGTGGCGGTGAAACCTTCTATGCCTCCCTCCCCATTCTCCTCCTACCGATTCCTTTGGCAACCCTCCTAATTTGGTGGTATCATCAGTGGAAACCTCTTAAAAAGTGTATGGTTTTAAAATAGAATATATTTTTGTAATAAAATAGATTATCTTTTAGCTGTAAATAAATGTGAATATAAATTACCCTGTGAACCCCTAAATAAATTATATTTTCTGGTGAAACTGGAAACTCACGTCTCTGCTCCTTTCTTATTCAAGAACCTGTGTATTTATTGTGTATTTATTGGGTATTCTCTGGGTGCAATTCCCTGAGTGGCGTAGTCTGGCTCTTGTAGTCTGGGGCTCACATGTGCCCCGGTCACAATCTGGCGTAGTCGGCAGGATTTCTGTAAAGCAGAGACGTGTCCTTCTAGTTAGTTTTGCCACAGTTGGGTTTATTTTGTTTCATTTTTCTTTTTCTATATATGTGCATTTTGATGTTTTGACTTGTTTTTAAAGGTAACCATCTTAGTTTTTTCGGAAAGGGGCAAAAACAGCAGTTGGCCTTGGGATTCCACTCAAAGAGGCATCTCTTCTGGGGAAGAATCTGCATTTCTGCTCAGCGGACTTCGGTTTCCTACTGCCGGTTCCAGTACAGTGACTTTCTACCAGGGATATGGACAGCGAAGACCAGGACTTGCGGGACCTGGTAATGCAGCTCCGGGCCGAAAAGGAACACCTCGTGCGGGAGCTCGCTCTCGCCCGACCCTCTACTCCTAACTTTGTCCCTGAGCCCTCTGGTTCCTCTGGCCCTCCTGGTGTGGTGCCTGAACGCCTCCTCTATGTGCCCAGAGAGAGAAAGTGTCCCATGTTTCGTGGGAATATGGGTATAGGTATAGTGGAGTGGATTGACGAGGTCCCGCTAGCATACGGCCCGACATCTAGCCCCAGTAGATCAGGCATATTTCATTTATGACCATTTGGAAGGGCCTGCTAAAGATGAGATCAAGTATAGGCCTAGACAAGATCAGGAGGACCCTGAGAGGGTTTTGCTCATTCTGCAGGAAGTGTATGGGTGTTCACTCTCTTATGTTGCCTTGCAGAAGGATTTCTTTTCCAGAAAGCAGCTAGAGGGTGAGTCATTACAAGAATACTCCCATGCTTTATTTGAGCTTATGGAAAAGATCATGAGAAATGCCCTCAGGCTGTACCTAACTCTGCTATTTTATTGAGGGATCAGTTTGTTGAACATGTCAATGATCCAGGTCTCCGCAGGACTCTAAAACAGTCTGTCCGTGCTAAGCCAGCTGCTACGCTTCTGGATGTACGAGGTGAGGCGATCAGATGGGAGAGGGAAGGTATACTGCCAGAAGGTAGGCCACGCAGCTTCTCAGTCCCCTCTATTTGTGCCACCCACACATCTAGGGTGTCAGCTAGTGCTAGCAGTATATCACCTCAAACTGAGATGGCTGAGGTAAAAGAAATGCTAAAAAAACAACAACAACAACTTGATCAACTCTCGAAGTGCCTTCTGCAGTTACAGAACCCTCCCAGATGGTCCCGGCCTCCAAATAATGGCCCAGTGATCTGCAGGCGCTGCCAGCAGCCAGGCCATTTTGCCCATCATTGTGATAACGAAAGGGTCACTCCTCATGTACAGCAGCCACAGTCCCATCCCCTACCAAAGTCAGCCTCACCAACTCAGCCATCGGGAAACTAATGCCTTCTGTCTTACAGAGCCATAATTCAGAAGGGGGCATTGTAGGCTCAGGTTACCCGGGTTCAGTAAGGGAAAAGTCGTTGCCTCAAATTGTAAGCTCCTGTCCATATGTCACAGTAGGAATGGGGGGGGTAGAAGTAAAATGTTTAGTTGACACCGGGTCCATGGTCTCCACTATTAAGGAGTCCTTCTTCTGCCAGCACTTTAACAACTCTCCTCAGGCATGCCAGTGGCTAGAACTCACTGCAGCTAATGGACTCAGCATTCCATATGTTGGGTATGTGGATCTTGATGTTTCTGTATGTGGTACAGTTATTTCCAAGCGAGGAATTTTAGTTGTGAAGGATCCTCCGGGGTCTTCCTGGAAACGGGTGTCCCTGGGGTACTAGGCATGAATGTGATCCGTGAATGCTATGTAGAATTGTTTGGGCAACATGCTTCATCCATTTTTGATATCCCACTGGTGAAGGATGCTCCAGAAGTCTGGAAGAAAGCTCTACAGGAGTGCCATGACGCCTGGGTCAGCCCATCAGCCCGTGCCAGTGGAGTTGTTAGGGTGAGGGGGAGATATCCGACCTACATACCTGGGGGGACAGTTAAGTTGGTGGCAGCAACCTGTACACAGAAATGCTTTTCCTTTTCCCATGTATTGTTTGAACCCTTTGCTAAACATGATGCCCTCCCCTCAGGCTTGCTGGTATCTCCCGCCATGGTTACAGTGCATCGTGGTACTGCATACATCCCAGTGTTGAATGTGGGCACTACTGATGCTAAACTTTACCCTCGTTCTGCCCTAGGGATGCTCCACCAGGCCCAAATAGTGAGTTTACCCACAGGCATCAGTGAGGTCCTTAAGGAGTCCAAGGGGTCCCGTGCTGTGGCCACCATAAATTCTCAAGCAGGGCAGGTGAGCAACGTTTTAGACACAATTGAGTCCCTTGATTTAATTAATGTCCCAGAGGCAGAGCAGGTGAAGGTAAGATCCCTTTTAAGGAGGCACCAGTCTGTCTTCTCAGCTTTTGAAGGGGATTTGGGGTGTACTAACCTTATAGAGCATGAAATCCCAGTGCTGGATGATGTGCCTGTGCGACAGAGGTTTAGGAGAATCCCCCCCTCAGATTATGATTCTGTAAAAGACCATATCAACCAGCTCTTAGAGGCCCAGGTGATCCGGGAGAGTTGCAGCCCCTATGCTTCCCCTATAGTCCTTGTCAAGAAAAAGGACGGCAGCCTGCGGATGTGTGTGGATTATCGTCAGCTTAATCACAAGACACGCAGGGATGCCTTTCCGCTACCCCGGATAGAGGAGTCCCTAGATGCTCTGTCTGGTGCGCGGTGGTTCTCCACAATGGATCTGGCAAGCGGCTATAACCAGGTACCGGTAGCTGAGAAAGATAAGTCAAAGACTGCTTTCTGTACACCATTCGGACTATTTGAATTTAACCGTATGCCCTTTGGCCTCTGCAATGCGCCAGGTACATTTCAGAGGCTGATGGAGCGGATTTTGGTGCCCAGCATTTCCAGACCCTGTTACTGTACCTGGATGATGTGATTGTGTTCTCGACCACAGTAGATGAACATCTGGAGCGCTCGACGTCGTGTTGTCCCGCCTTCAACAGGAGAAGCTAAAATTAAAGATGGAGAAATGTTGCTTCTTCCGAACGGAGGTAAACTATCTGGGACATGTGATCTCAAAAGAGGGAGTGGCTACAGATCCTGGGAAGATCTCTGCAGTGGCAGAGTGGTCAAGACCAACCAGTGTGACAGAACTGAGGTCATTCTTAGGCTTTGGTAGTTATTACCGACGATTTGTGGAGGGATTTGCCAAAATTGCAGCCCCTCTTCATCGTTTAGTTACCGAGCTTACAGACCCCCACACAAAAAGACCATCTCGAAAGCTGATTGGGGAACTTTGGACTGACCAATGTGAGGAAAGTTTTACTGACCTCAAGTCCAGATTAGTTTGTGCCCCTGTATTGGCTTATGCTAACTTTTCCCTACCTTTCATTCTAGAAGTGGATGCCAGTCTTAGCGGATTAGGGCAGTGCTCTCCCAGGAACAGGATGGCAAAGTGAGGCCAGTAGCTTATGCTAGCAGAGCCTTGACTCGTTCTGAAAGGAACATGCCTAACTATAGCTCCATGAAACTGGAGTTTTTGGCCCTAAAGTGGGCCATGACTGAAAAGTTCCGGGAGTATTTGTTGGGTCAAAAGTGTGTAGTGTGGACAGACAATAATCCGCTCAGTCACCTGAATACTGCCAAGTTGGGGGCGATAGAACAGCGGTGGGCGTCTGAGCTAGCCGCTTTTGATTTCTCCCTCCGGTACCGCTCAGGCCGTTCTAATGCTAATGCTGACTCCCTTCCCGGCAGCACCCAATCTCCAGGGCCTTTCCTGGAACCGCCATCCCTGAGTCCTTGAGGTGCCAGCAGACCGAAAGACCTGTACAGGTGACCCAAATGTCAACGTCTGTCCTCCTCTCTCATTCCGCTGATCATCTTCAGGCCCTCCAGAATGCAGACCCGGTGTTGGGAGCCTTCCTCCAGTTTTGGCGCCGTAACCGTGTCCCTGACAAGAAAGAACGCCTGACCCTTTCGAATCCAGTGCGGGAACTGGTACGACAGTGGAATCGAGTGGTGGAGAGGGAGGGGCTCCTATACCGCCGCACCTTGCGTCCAGATGGTGGGGAAGAAGTTTACCAGCTGCTGTTACCTGTCTCCTTGAGAGAGGAGGTCCTCCAACAACTACACCAGGGCCACGGACATCAGGGAGTAGAGAGAACCACTGACCTGGTGAGACAACGGTGTTACTGGCCCGGCTTGTATCAGGATGTTAAGGATTGGTGTAAACAGTGTGACCGATGTGCTCTGGCCAAACCTGTACACCCTACTGTGAGAACACCCATGGGCCACTTGTTGGCCTCTCGACCAAACCAGATTCTGGCCATTGACTTTTCCCTTTTGGAGCGTGCTCGTGATGGAAGAGAACAAGTTCTAGTAATGACTGACGTCTTTTCCAAATTCACACAAGCTGTACCTACCCGGGATCAACGAGCATCAACGGTGGCCGGGTGTTAGTCCGGGAATGGTTCTACAGGTTCGGGTGCCGGCCCGAATACATTCGGATCAAGGCCGGAACTTTGAGAGTCAGCTGATTCAGCAGCTTTGCAGTTTTTACGGCGTACAAAAGACACACACCACTCCGTACCACCCTCAGGGGAATGGCCAATGCGAGAGGTTCAATAGGACCCTGCATAGCCTGTTGCAAACCCTTCCGCCTGCCAAGAAGCTGGATTGGCCCAACTATCTCCCACATGTTACCTTCTCCTATAATACCACCATCCATCAAACCACTGGTGAGTCACCACACCTTTTAATGTTTGGTCAAGAACCCCAACTCCCTGTTGATTTCCTCCTTGGCAGAATCCAGGAACCGAACAGGGGTACCGTCAATGACTGGCTGCGGGAACATCAAATGCGCCTCCAGACTGCCTTTGATGGTGCAAAGGAGCGGATTCAAGCAGCGGCCCGCCTCAGGAAGGAGCGGAACAACCAACATGTGACTGGGGGCAGCTTGACGGAAGGTGAGGTGGTCTACCTGCGAGACAATAGTGCTCGAGGCAGAGTAAAGATTCAGGACGCCTGGGGCCCCACAAAATATCAAGTCATGAAGACCCCCTCTGGTGGGGGAGCCGTGTACTCTATTGCACCCCTGGACAATCCAGAGAATATTAAACATGTTCATCGAACTTTGTTGCGACCAGTTCCCTTAACCAGCCCACTTCCCTGTGGGCCAGACCCTGCAGAGCCAGTGGGGCCTATCACCAGCGAGTATGGAGAAGAACAGGGTGGTGAGTGGTGGATTGTTCCTCAGCCAACCAGAGAAACCGTAATTACAGTTGCTCCTGACCCATTTTCTCCCCCCCCTCACTTACAACCACCAGCAGGGCCCATTACCATTGCTACCACTCCATTTAGCATGGAGACCACTGACCCTATGGAAGGCACCAGTGATGCTGGACAGACTGCCATTCCTATCCGTAGAAGCCAACGGGAGGCAGCAGGAAGGCACACAAACCTCCACCATCTTCCGGTGCCAGTACAGAGAGGGGGATGGGGCGGCAACCTCTTGGGTCCCTGGGTCTGGTAATATGACATCTGCTATACCTAGGCTCTGGAGGTAACTCCCTTAGGTCCTGTTTTGTTTTATCGGCGGGACTCCGATAGAAAGTGGGGGGTAGATTGTAATGGGTTGAGAGTTCCCCTGTCAGTTTGGCCACGCAGCTTGTAACCATCCTGAGTGAAAACAGCTGATACTGGTTACTCTATTGTAATCACCGTGAGTGAGAACAGGTGATCATGATCATTTCAGTTCATTTAAAGGAGCAGTGTGCAGGCAGTGACAGACTCACCCCGCTTTCGTCCTGATCGCATGGTAAAGGTTGCAGTAGGAGCAGAGCCAGCAAAGAGCAGCGTTAGCTCTTTCCCCTGCCTTATACAACGCAACGGAAGAGTAATTGTGCTCACCGTATCTTGTGGTTTCCAGGTATGCATTCTGTGTCCTGTTGTAGCTTGCTTTTATTTGAACTGTTGCAGTGGTGCTAGTAAGATGTTAATGCCTATTGGTAACCTTACCTCTCATTATAGGAACAAGGACCCTGACGATGGTCTCCTGTAGCCCCTAGTTCTGCTGTATGAGTGCAGGTAAGGCAGTATGGCTGCCTAACTAGGGATCTCCTATTTGTAATTATTGTAAAAGGTTGCTAATTGTGTTATTTTTCTTATCAGGAGGAGCGCTGGGCCACTGCTGTTTTTGCCCATTACTTTGTTTGGTTGCTGTCTTTTAATACTTGGTTATTTCTTTTGTTTCATTATTTTATTGTAAACCAACTGTTGGCTGTCAATTTTAGGGGATTGATATTTCCGGGCTCCTGCCAGTTAACAGGACGGTTGGGTTGCTACAGCTCAGTAGGTGGTTGGTCACGGAGCGGAGGCTTCCCCTTAGGACGTCCTATTCACGTGTGATAATTGCTGTGTTTTTCACGAGTGCTGTGTTCATTTTGTAGTGTTAGTATACGTAACAGTGTATTTTTGCATGGCCTATTTGTGGCGGTGAAACCTTCTATGCCTCCCTCCCCATTCTCCTCCTACCGATTCCTTTGGCAACCCTCCTAATTTGGTGGTATCATCAGTGGAAACCTCTTAAAAAGTATGGTTTTAAAATAGAATATATTTTTGTAATAAAATAGATTATCTTTTAGCTGTAAATAAATGTGAATATAAATTACCCTGTGAACCCCTAAATAAATTATATTTTCTGGTGAAACTGGAAACTCACGTCTCTGCTCCCTTTCTTATTCAAGAACCTGTGTATTTATTGTGTATTTATTGGGTATTCTCTGGGTGCAATTCCCTGAGTGGCGTAGTCTGGCTCTTGTAGTCTGGGGCTCACATGTGCCCCGGTCACATAAAGATTGTGTTCATCAGGAACTGTCGCTTGCTTTAAGGTTTAGCCGTTTTAACACCCAGCTCAATTACTTGACACGGAAAGGCAGATTTCCAAGCTGCACCTCGGAGCACGTACTGTAGACAGTGTGAGAGAAACTTAATTGGAAAAGACGGGCATCGGGGAGACATGCACTGAAACTTTAATTGGAATACTGACATTGAAAATGTTTGTTTTCCACCCGCCTCTCCCATTTACAAACTTTGAATAACTTTTTTTAAGGGATACTGGCTGCAAAAAATATCATTTTTAAAGCCACCTCAGACAGAGCAGGCTTGCTCAAGGGCAAACAGCAATTTTTTACAGGCGTAATTCAGAGGCAGGCAACTGAGACGGCAATAATGGCCACGCTGTACGGCAGTGGACCCCAGCCTGATGGGCATCACCAAGGTTTACTAAGCAATCAGCGTCCCAGAAAGGACAGAAGTTCAGAAAGAGGGGGACACCTATGACACCTATGAATAGAACAGAAATTCTGTCACACTTCCGGCTCAACTTTCTTTCTTTCATGTACATCAGTCATCCAGCAACAAGAAGTTATACGCGACATAAGTCAAAAGTTTGTCGTCTTGCTTGGTACGCAATTCATGTTTGAGGACGGGAATGCATACTGGCGTACCACTTATGTGCACCCCTGTCTATAGCGCCCTTTTTTCATGCCATGTGTGAAACAATTATCAAGTTACACCACCCCACTCGTCTACGTTGAGAAATGTAATTACCACCAATTAAGCACATGTGATGATTGGCAGCAATGTTTACATTCCACATTGTCACGTTAAATTGTGGACATGTGGTAATATTTTGACATAAATAAGTTATGCAATAAGTTGTGCAGGGGTATGCTGTTGTTTGAAGCTGTGGGAAATAGCATGTGTAACAATGGTTTGTATGATTTATGAAGTACACATGTGTACATACACTGTTAGCACACAGAGATAACTTAAGGTTTTACACTTTACATTAAGTGGGCAATTCCTGTGCACTTACCATGCACATACATTTTTGTTACACAAAATGACCATGGTTTTAAATTAAAGTGAGCACAGTGCACAGCTGCATACATTAAATTGACTAAAGATTCCTCCTCACATGTCGTGTTGAAAGAAATATCTCCTGTGATACAGGAGTAACCAGCATTCGGTACAACCAACATTTGTTGTGACGTTAGCTTGCGTCACATCAATGTACAGGCATTCTATATTTATATAGTGGGGACGGCAGCCAGTAGAACCCAAATTGTGCAGAACAAAATACAAGATAACAAATGTATCAATGATCAGAACATTTATGAGTGCAATCACTAAGGAAATCTATCAATTCATTCATTCTGATTACAGCACAATATAATTACTAAAACACACAATTACAACTAATGCATAGAAACAAACTCAAAGAAGGCAAAAGGGGGAAAGAAATTGGGAATAACCACATTAATAGATAGCGAATGCTAAATATATGTAAGCTGCTTAGCAAACGATATCTAAATGGTTGAAAGGAAACAGCTAAATATTATCCAACCATTATGTTTTGAACATACATTATAGCAGATGCCACATAAGGATAAATGAAGCGGTGATTCACTGAATGGGGTCTGACAGATGGGCAGGCCATGGATCCCAGATCACCTGGCAAATTATAGGAAACATTTGAGTAAATGAAGCATTCCGGTAGCTCTATTATGGTGTGGGGTGCATTTTCCAACCATGCTTTAGGTCAACTCAAGGACAAGGTAAATCCAAATAAAGACAAAGCCATTCTGAGTCATCACCTCCATCCTATGATTAAGCATGTCTATCCAGATGGGAGTGGTTCCTTCCAGGATGATAATGTCCCATCCACGGGTCACGAGTGGTCACTGAGTGGTTTGATGAGCATGACAACGATGTAAACCATATGCCATGGCCGTCTCAGTCACCATAAGCATTTTCCATCAACAAAACACCAAATGATGGAATCTCTTATGGAAGAATGATGTTGTACCTCTCCAATGCAGTTCCAGACACTTATATGAATATATGCCAAGGCGCATTGAAGCTGTTCTGCTGGCTTGTGGTGGCCCAATGCCCTATTAAGACACTTTATGCTGGTGTTTCCTTTGGCAATTACTTGTATCTCTGCTTGTCTGGCAGACATTGTGACCTGGATGGCCACCCATCATCTGAGACTCAACCTGGGGAGGACAGAGCTACTCTTCCTCCCAGCAAAGAGTCAGGACGGAAGAATATCTGGCCATCTTCCGCAAAAGACTGAACATTTACCTTTTCTGACCTCAATTAAAGAAAAAATAAATGTTGTCTCCGCTTTGTATTACAGGTTTTGTGGCACAAACATTGACCATGACAATGATTAGACAGTAAGCTTATTGTTCGGTAGCTGTAGTGATGATCTCCAGTGATATGAATGCACTTATGCAAGTCACTTTGGAAAATTGTTGTGAAAAAGTATATTTTTATTTATTTTCCTAATGGCCACCACAAGTATGAAAATCGTTCTGCACTCCAAGTAAATGATGCAAGCAAACCAATAATGCCAATTTATTCAATGGAGAAAATGCTTAGATGCTCAGCATCTGCAAAACATTATCAGTTAAATAGTACTGGTGCTGGCCTTAAGACTGCTGATATGATGATAAAAAAATGAATGAATATGCTTTGTCACCTTCCACAAAGTATTGAACACTTTTCCCTGGTCTTTTCTAAAGTAAAGCATGACTTGGCTGTCTGGTGCACATTTAAACCCGAAAGCATTTATGAGCAAATGGGCAGATGGCTCTTCATCTCTTTATCTCACGTGTTCATAAAGGGAAGATGGTCAGTGTACACATCTTTGGACTGGAGGCCCTTATCCGTGGAAACCAGAGGCCTAATGTATCGCTGGCTCCCTCCTTTCATGTCGGCAGCCTCTCTGGAACCCAGAGCGTTTAACAAAGCATGAAGTGAGTGAGGCACACTTTGTGGCTTTAGGAGTTCAGTCCACTGAGGAAATGGTGTGCACTAAGTTGACCCAAACTGGCGCTGCCTCGCCTCCCCCTTCGATCAGCCTAAGTAAGTCACCCTAAGTAAACACTTTAAGAGTTAAGTCCTGCCCAGTCATGTCGCTTATCCATAAACCTAAGAAGCATCAATATCAGATGCAGATATGTTAACCCTCCACCCAAAACACATATGTGTTAATTCGTATATATATACACCCACAATGAGAAAAGGAAAAGATTGAAAACAACGAGTGGACAGAGAAAAGGCTGCGTTTTTCACTATTTTATTCTGTGAGCCTGGTAAAAGAAAAGAGGAGTTTTTTAGGCAATTTACAGACCATGTACAATCGCTGGTCCAGCAGGCCAGTACTAACGCATGGGAAACCCAGGATGAAGTCGATTTTCTGTACAGTACCATACACGTTTCAAATGCATAAAACATTATGAGAAGGCCCAAATATTAAGTCCAATATATTTGATGTCAACAGGTGTACTTATTAGAAAAGTGTCATCTCTGTTGCAAACTGTGACCCAAAAGTGCTACTGCAAAATGACATTTTCAATAAATGCAAATTGCCTAAATCAATCTGCGTAACGGTGCAGGTCTCAGATGACAGATGAGATGGATAAGCTCTTGATGGGGTACTGGAACAGATGTGTGTTATAATTGGGTCGGTGAGACTTGCAAGATTTGGGGCTTCTGAAAGTTGAGAAATGAGCTTCCGAGACCAATATTAACCTTTGAAAGTTATCAGGCTAGCAGTCAACATGGTTTAACATATTCAGTGAAAATCCTTGAGTCCCCTAAAGCACAGAATGAAAAAAAAAAATTCTACAAGAGCACCTAGACCTTAATCAAGACAAATTATACTACTAAGGGAAGGTGAAATATGTTACCCAAACACCAATGAATTTCTGACTGTTATCAACTCACTTGACTAAAATATGTGGATGATAAAACATTGTAGTCCTAGGTTGAAATTAACAGAACATTTCAACCCCTGGTGATCCCCAGAGACATGGTTCATCAACTCCTTATTGTGGATAATGTATATGGTTTTAGTACTGGGAGTGAAATGAGAGTATTAATTCTGCTGCACAGTATTTGGCCAAAGAAAAGTGGAATTAGTGTCACCTGAGCTCTTTTGAGCTTTTTCCCCCCAAGCAAATAAAATGAGGACGGGCAGTGGATATGGTGGCATGCATTTCAGACCAAAGATATATATATAGACCTGTAATTACTTGCAAGGCTTGATTGTGGTTTGGGCTGCAAGTATTGAGGGTTTTTGTAGCACAGAAAATGTCAACAGCACTGCTCACAGTGACTGTTTTCTAATTGGGTCCAGCTACTGTTACTGTGCTAGAGATGTGCACAACTGTATGATATAAGCAGTTTGTTTGTATACCAAAGTTATCCCACCAGGTTAAAAATAAAAAAAACATATTGATCCTGTTGCAGGTGCTGCGGATGAGATGTTTTTGAAATGAGAAGCTTCCAGTATGCTTTCTTCTAAGGGGGGGGGGAAAAGGAGAAGGCAACAACAAAAAAGCACTGGGAAAAATAAGAGCAAGTTCTAACACAAAAAATGTATTTCTAATAGCAGTGCTCCAGCTGAAAAGCAAACATAATTTGACCAGGAAAATGGGGCAGTCAATGAATATTTACTGTACATTTTACATTTACATTTTAGGCATTTAGCAGATGCTCTTATCCAGAGCTACTTAGTTTACACACAATCCATTTATGCAGCTGGATATTTTACTGAAGCAATTCAGGTTAGGTACCTTGCTCAAAGGTGCAATGACAGTGCCCCCACCTGGGAATCAAACCAAAAACCTTTGAGTGATGAGTCCAGTTCCCTAACCATTACACTACACTGCCACCCTTGAGCAATAAACTTTCCCTGTTCACTAAATTCACAATCCTTCTTTTAGGAATTTGCATAAAAATATGGCTGTGTGGTCAATTGAACTCAATTCCCAAAAAGTGAAATTCAGATTCTGGGATTGCTCCAAGGGCTATCTTCATTTTGACACAAGGGGTGTGCAAATGATATTTGCTATTTATTGCATCATGGGTCTATTTTGCTGTTAGGGTCCCTTAAAACATCATGATGTGTCCTGTATTTACTTTAAAAAAATATTTCCATGATTTTGCTTTGATGCTCTATTCGTTAAGAGTAGACACAATTGACCAAATATTCGCATTATTTATAAGGTTATAAATTAATTAGTGCAAGGCGCATATAAAACAAAGATATATGCAGCAGGCCTGAGCACCCTTTGTGGGCCGCACAACGTCCTTCAGGATGTCTTTTGCACAGTCATTACAATTTAATGGCGTACAGCTTCCTTCAGGGCACTTTATATGACCTCACACCGGCATGGTGCTGAACACTAATTTCCACGTTTATTTCAACAATTGAAAGGAGATCGTTTTTGGAATACCCTAGGCAAAGGTTCATTTAAGGCGATTTTCATGTCCTTGATCACAGTTTCTTTTTTTTCTTTTTTTGTCTTCAGTATATTTATACCCATGAAATCAGCAGCAGTTACGTGACAGAAGGAAAAAAAAAGAAAATGAAAGAATGAATAAAAGAAAGTCTGAATCATAAGCTATGTGGTTCTAATTTGGTGTCTCAGTCCACTTTGAAGCGATATATATATACGTGATATAATTATCCTCTAAAACATACAGTACAAAAGCATTTAGGGCTTGTTTTAAGTTTTTTGCAGAACTCAAAACCAAACTAATCGAGCTTGGTTCACTTGTAATCATACATAATCCATTCTTATCATACTGTATGTATAAACTTGATCACTCAAAGCCATTATGATTTCTATTCATGAGGTGTATTGAACTTCAAATAGAAATCAGTTACATGTTGGCCTATTCTTAACAATTAAGCATGTAGTTAATCAATTAGGTTAGTTGAAAATTGACAATCGTATCGTAAGCCAACCTCCGCTGCCAATTCAGGAGAGCATAGACATCCACGCATTCTGTTCCAAAAAACGTGATGTCAGACTTTTTTGTCAGCCGCTTCTTTTCACTCCGCAATCAAGTTAAGCTTGGCATGAGTTGGAAGAAGACACTTCATGTGCAGCTTTACAACCACAGACTGTGGATGCCGAATTTGACCAGCAGGGGTCGCTTTTGTGCAACGGGATATGAACGGCGCGACTGCATGTATCCATCCTTCCCTGGGTGATGCTACCGTCAATTATGTATCGCCCTTGTGAGGTTGCTGGCTACAGTCGGCACTGGTACGGTCTGGATTCAATATCAGACCGTGGGGCTCATCCACACACTGGAACAATACCTTAATAGGATGATCCACCCACAGCCCCCAGTTAACGATTGTTGTTTACCTTATTACTGAGATCTGCCTTTCTAGCTGGTACAGACCTTGTGGTGTGGTGCTTTCATAGATAAAAACTAAAAACATTCTGCCTAATCAAACAGTGCTTAAAAGATCACGGCATGCACTGTATCAAGTATCTGAGTCAATATTATTATTTTTGCCATCTATCAATCATATGAGAGAGAATCAGCATTAATCTTTATTGAACATCATCACAATATTTTCATATCAAAGTCGAATAATGCTCATTGAAAATATATACAGGGAACTCCCAAAATAAAGGAAACACAAGTAAATAAAGGGTTCTGGCGGCTCTATTATAGTTTTGGTTGCATTTCCTGCCATGGTTTAGGTCCAATCAACCCCATAGAGAGCAAGGTAAATGGCAATAAATACAAAGCCATTCTGATGGATCAACTTCATCCTGTGGTGAAGCATTTCTATCCTAATAGGAGTGGTCTCTTCCAGGATGACAATGCCCCATCCACAGGGTACGAGTGGTCACTGAATGGTTTGATGAGCATGAAAACAATATAAGCCATATGCCATAGTTGTCTCAGTCACCAGATCTCAAACCAATTGAATACTTATGGGAGACCACCATCAACAGAACACCAAATGATGGGATTTCTCACGGACCAATGGTGTTGCATCCCTCCAATAGTGTTCCAGACACTTACAGAATCTAGGCCAAGGCACATTGAAGCTGTACTGGCAGCTCGGTGTGGCCAAATGCCCTATTAAGACACTTTATGTTGGTGTTTCCTTTATTTTGGCAGTTAACTGTATAATACGTGTGACTCTAGATTGCACGAGGCGTACATCACTCTTGATCCTTGCCTTATTGCTGTCTGCTTTGTGTCACACTACATTTTGCTGACAATTATACACATTGGTTCCTCCAAGGGACACTGCAAATTTCCGCCTTCATCTTTTCCGACAGTGAGTTTCAATTCAATTGAATTCAAAATCTTTATTGCCATTTAGTTGTTTTTTTTTCATTGGCTCAAAGACTCCACTTACAGAACAAAATAAAATAGCATCACATACAATTATATTGTAGACCTCCTAATGCTGTCATTCTTGTTTGCATTCATTCAAAACTGCACAAGGGGAACAAATACCTATTAAAACAGTTTTTTCCACACCCATGCAACCTTAAAACGCTGGCCCGATTACAGTAGCTCATAGCTATGTAGTAGCATGATCAAGGAATATACACGACATGATCATTTGCTACACATACAAACACACAGGTGTGCATGCTATGCATACCAATCTCTTCTCAATAGGTGCCTCCTATCTGTCTCTGTAACGCCATTTCCTGCAACCTCTGTAAATTGTATAGCTTGACATGTGATTGGTTTCACAGTAGTATAAAGTTTTGGTGAATAATTTATTTTGTTCACCAGAAATGTCTCTCTTTAAAGCTTTCTCTGTCCCACATAATCATGTATGCAGTGCAGTGCTGGCTGACTGGATCAAGACTGGCATGCAGAGTTGAAAAAGTTCTCAAAAACTCTGTGTCCTGAAAGATAGTTCTAAAGCTTTAAAATTCATTAAAGGCATCCGAAATCTTTTAAAGCACTGGTGCGTTGAAGGCAATTGCAGAGGCAATAGTTACACTTTTGTGCCATGTAATGCTTCTCTAAAATGATTTAATCATTATCTATTGAGCTCCATGGAAGAGACCTTTTCTGTGAAGAAAAGTCTGTTGAAATCAAATCACTTAATAAAGATTTACAATAATGTTCTGTTAACTAACATGAACGAATACATTAACTAACATGAACAGATCAGTTAATAATAACTTAATACTAATAACTAATATAAAACAACTTGCCATTGTGAGAGGCACGCCCCTGACTTTTCCTGAATGTGTTTTTTAAGCACACTTGCATGGTTTGAATTATGTGTGTGTGTTATGTAATAATGGGTGAGAATAGGTGTGGGGAGGGGAGAAGACAATGCAATATGATTGTGTCATTATTATCATTTATAATTATCCATTTTCAATTTGAATAAAACTGGGCATGCCAATATCATGGAAGTAATCTAGATAGCATTTATAAACAGATGTAAGTTTGCTGTTTGCTCTCCTCTTTTCCCTCTGTCAGCACAGTCATTTCTAAATGAAGAAATAAATGGATGTGCAAAGGCGCATATTGATGTGGGCACAACCAACGTGTTCAGAATGAACAACTAATGACTCTTGGACTATTTTATATCAACACTTATGCTGACTTATACATATACTTATAAATGCTTTACATTCATTCTGGCTTTATATTCATATATCTATATGCTAAGAACAAGAAAGGAGGATATTTTGTTTACTTGGCAATGAAACATGGATATCCGTATGGGATATGTATAGCCTACTATAGACTTGCATGTAGTCTAGGATTGCCTTTTCTGCACTCACTCATGTGTGTTTATGTAGGCTACATAATGGAATTCATGTTTTACACTTGTATTTAAATGTGCTTTTTTCCCCAAGATTTGTCTCTCTTGCTGATCCATGTCATATTACTGGGCTTCTGGTGTGTGGTGGCATGCTGTAAAGTTGTGAATATATTTTTGTGCTTGTGGAAATAAGAAGTTTAGGTATCCTAATGTTTCTTAACACCTGCCTGAGCAAAACCAAATCCTTATTTTTGAGATGGTACTGTATGTGCTAAATGGAATTATTACTGCTTTACACTGTCAATGCTTGAAAGGAGTTGGCTAGCATCTTCCTGTATGCCTGGAAACCTGGCACTCCTACTGTAAAGCTGGCATTAACCAAGATGAACTAATGCATTACCTGACATGGACAAATCAGTTACTAATAATATGAACAAGGTATGGGGAAGTACTAATCATGTCAACTACGACATTAATTAATCATGAACAAATGTTGGATTTGATCTTAGTTTGTGAAGGGTGATGAGGTTGTATTTCTTGCCACAAACTCTTATGCTTGATAATGTCAACAAATCATTTACTGATGTTTTAACAAAGCACTTACTATACTTTTTCTGTTAACCAGTCATCGATGTACACTACCGGTCAAAAGTTTCAAACACTCCCATTTTCCAGTTTTTACTGAAATTTAAGCAGTTCAAGTCCAGTGAATAGATTGAAATGGTGCAAAGGTAAGTGGTAAACTGCCAGAGGTAAAAAAAAAAAGTTTAGGTTACTAAAAACGGAATAATTTTTTGGGAGTGAGTAGTTTCCTACACCATCAAAAGGCACTTGGAAACTGGAGGAAACTCTGACAGGAAGAGGTCTGGCAGACCCAAAGCCACAACAAAATCAGAAGACACGTTTCAAGCTTGCGTGATAGGCGGCTCACAGGACAACATCTTCAAGCACAGCTTAACGCTGGTCGAAGTAAGGAAGTCTCAGTTTCAACTGTGAAGAGAAGACTTCGAGCTGCAGGTTTGACAGGTCGAGTGGCAGTAATAAGAAATAAGATGACAAAATAAGAAAAAGAGGCTTGCCTGGGCCATGAAGCACCGCCAGTGGACTAATGAAGACTGGAAGAAGGTCTTATGGACCAAAATTTTCAATCTTGAAATTTTGAAAGGTTTTTGTAGGCCGTCGAGTAGGCGAAAGGATGGTTCCTCAGTGTGTGACAACAACTGTCAAACATGAAGGAGGAAGCGTGATGGTCTGGGGCTCTTTTCCTGGATCCAGAGTCGGCGGCTTGCACAGAGCGACTGTTAACCCATGTTAGCCCATTACTTGTTCCCTGAAAAGGGCCTTTTTTTATAACTCTGAAATTTACATCAATTTTAATTTTTTGGTAACCTAAACTTTTTTTTTAATCTTTGGCAGTTTACCGCTTACCTTTGTACCATTTCAGGTTATTCACTGGACTTGAACTGCTTAAATTTCAGTAAAAACTGGAAAATGGGGGTGTTCTAAAACTTTTGACTGGTGGTGTATGATTTTCCCCTTTTTGTTCCTCACAATCATTTACTGTACTAAAAATAACAACAGAAGTTGAGTGGAACTTATACAACAATTTTAAGCTGTATCCTGTGGCAGCGGGGTTTTTTCAGGAAGTGATTAAAAACGGAATGAAATGTAATGCTTCTCTTGAGGGTTCTTTGGCGTATGTCAAAAAAAAAAAAAAAAAAAACCCTGTAGATGGAAACCAATCTGACCCCATTAAATGCTAGTAATTCTATGAATGAGACAACTCTTCCATTAAGAATCCATTTCCTAGTCCTCATATTTCCTTCATCCTATTTTTTCTCTATATTTTCTATACATTACAATAAATGACTCCAGTTTTGTGTGAAACTTCTTATTACAAACACGAAAAAATTAAAAATATATATATAGCAAGTATAGAAATTAGACATGTTTCTATTTTTTAACCCCTTAACCGCCATGCCTATTTAGGAGTGAGTGATTAACATTTTTTTATCTTGTTTTGTTAAGACACTTAATAGTATGGATATTTGCTGTAAAAAAGTATGAGCTAAAAACCTAGTTTTTAGAAAACAGCCATCAAAGATTGGCATTGTTGATTAATTTGCATTGATTGTAATGATAAAATAGAATAAAATAGTTTATTTAGCACAATATTGAAAAATCAGAAAATTCATGGGGGGACAAAAAATGACCATTTTATTGGGTGTGTCTTGCCTTAAAGGAAAACATGCTATGTGATGTAAATAATTCAGTGACAGTTATGGGATTAATCAGATCACTAGTAGCTTAATGAAATCCTAAATGTAAATACATGAAGGGGTGTTGTAAACAATGCATTTCATAGCAAATGCCAACAAAAATATATATAGCAACAGATTTGTTCTTTGTAAATATAAACTAAACAGAAATGAGTCTGCGTGACTATCAGTATTATGATTATGGTTTACCACCAAAAATTGAACCAGTAATTGAACCTCCTTCAGATTTAATGCTACATTCACAATAGGTAAGCCTACTATGCACAACTTAAAATATATCCCAAGAGTTCCAGTTGAGAACTGGAGTAAACTGGAATATGCTTAAAATTAAGAAGAGCAGTTGTTAAATGAGAAAAATGAAGGTGGCCCTGAACAGCAAGCCATATCTTCATTTTAAATGCACTTTCACTAAAAGTCGCACGGGATAACAGTGTTTACTAAATGCCTGAAATGTAAATGTAAACTTATTGTCACAACAACAGTACTCTCAGTTTTTAAAGACTGGCGCAGGGAACTTTATCATTTAGGGATTAAATCAGGGACATTATGCCAGGGATATATTACAAGATTTCACAGCCAATTCAGTTGTCCTAGACGAGTTTCCAAGATTGGAGTGAAATTGCCACGTTGCAAGCCTCGAATGGGTTGTCCTTGCTCGCATAGTGTGAGAGGGTCAACGAGCCCCGATAATTGCCATTATGTTCTCCTGATCCAGTCTATGACCATCTGGGAAATCCTGGTAATTTTCTAAAATGTTTTAAAAAATTGTCGTTGCTCAAGGTGATCTGTCAATGGCCAGTACCAACAGCCAATGAGCTTCCAGCAGCAGTAGAGAAAAATTACAAAAAGGAAGGCCACCACACCACAGCCTGTTCAGACTGAAGCAATGGAAGCAAATCCAATCAAGTATTGGACAGAATATGACTGTTTGTTTAATGTATTGGCCACCTCATGCCATGACCGGCTAGAACAAAAAAATATGTCCTTCTGCATTTGGGGTGTGTGTTTGAGTGAAAGAAAAAGGTTTTAATGAGTGACTGAGAAGAGGGTGAAATGGGTTTGTCTCAAGTGACAAATTAGATTTGGTGTAGAGCTGGAAATAGAAGAGGCACAAACCTTGCCTTTAAACCGATGAATATTATTATTTTGATGTTCCATATCCTTTTGGAAACTCCAATCCTAGGCGGGGGAGCAGGGCAGGTGTGGGAGGACTGATTTGACGCTGGACAGGTTAATGGGCTCAACTCACACTTCTCGCAGGATCTAGGGCTCAGGATGGGCGTCCCAGAGCCAGAGACAGAGGCAGAGCAGAGAACATGGAATAAGAAAAAAGCAGTGCTATTTCCAGTGTGTGAGGGCAGGTGAGCACAGCATATGAAATGCACCAACATTTAGCCATGACGGATGTAAGCTATGGCAGCACACCTACCAGGAGAGAGACAGAGAACAAACGCAGCCATGAAGCCGAGTTCCAAACCATGCACACCCAACCAAGAATAACCAACCAGCAATGGCGGCGACACGTTGAGTAGGTATGGGAAGTTTCTCGCTCCAGAAGACTCTACGGTCTTCATGTCTACATATGGGTAACTGGCAAAATAAAGGAGACACTTGAGTAAACGAGGGATACTAGCAGCTCTGTTATGGTGTGGGGAGCAATTTCCTGTCATGGTTTAGGTCTACTCAGCGCTTAGAGGGCAAGGTAAAGGCCAGTAAATATAAAGCTATTCAGAGTGATCACCTTCATCCTGTGGTGAAGCATTTCTATCCTGATGGGATTGGTCTCTTCTAGGATGACAATTCCCCATCCACAGGGCACGAATGGTCACTGAATGGTTTGATGAGCATGAAAACAATGGAAACCATATGCTATGGCCATCTCAGTCACCAGATTTCAACCCAACTGATCACTTTTGGGAGATTCTGGAGCGGTGTCCAGCACAGGGATTTCTACCACCATCAGCAGAACCCCAAATGATGGAAATTATTTTTGATAGAATGGTGTTGCAGCCTCCAATTCTACACTTGTAGAATCTATTATAAGGAACATTGAAGCTGTTCTGGCTGCTCGTGCAGTGGCCCAATGTTCTATTAAGACTCTTTGTGTTTCCTTTATTTGGGCAGTTACTTGTATGTCAGTCTTTGCATAATAGCTGTATATCTTTAGTTTTTTTATTCACTGGGAAAACAAATATACTGTACAACCTCAATTGGGTTGGATGCTTACACTGCTTTCAGCAAGACTGTCTCATAAAAATAAGCAGAAATGGAAGAATTGAGCTTAATTGTAATAAGTAGATATAGGCAGTTCCTTGCCTATTTTCCGCTTCCACTAAAAAGCTTACCGGTGCATATGCAAGATTTTATTATTAAATGAAAGAAGTAATACAATGTTGAATTATCCCAGGACGCCAAAAAAATGCTTGTTCAGCTTGTTTCATTTCATAGTGCACATTACACTCATTATAAAGAAATCCATATTTTTTAAAAGTGAATCTCCAGGGTGCCAGGATGATCGGAGCTCACTGAATGAAGCACTTAAATGTTACAAGGTTTTTTCTTAATAAAAAATTCTGCCTATAAAGATGGATTCCAAACCATGCCAAACTTCTCCAAAGTATTCCACTCATGTCGTTAACCATTTAGCTAAGCGTCCAAAAATCCATGCTGTTTTCACGCATCAAAGTCATGCATTTTTAATTGTTCGGAGGTACCCACCTTCCCAATGGCCTTTTATATCTACACCATGGCCTCCGGGCCGTGTGTTTGTCATTGTTATTGCATGCTCTCAAGGGTGATAAAAGGCAGCGGGACATCAGCATTTATTTGAAAAGGAAAATTGCATGTCCCATAAATTTGCAATCCTCTCAAAATCTCAACTGTATTTTGATAAGGGCTGAGTTTAATATAGACAATTTTAGGCCATTATCTCAATGAATAAATATCATAATGGGGATTATCTGATGATTTTTTAGGGAAATGGATCAAGGTTTTAAATATATATATATTTGCAGTGACTTCTTTACAAAAACATATTTGCATTACAAAGGGGTTTGGTTAGAAACAAACTATACACACGATGCAATCTTTGATCCACGCATTTCACAGAAGGTCTTTTATTACATTACCAAGCCAGCTAAGCAGAACATTAACTAGCTTGGTAATGTAATATAGGCTGTATAACATTGTTGCCATATATACAGGTAACTGCTCAAATAAAGGGAACACTTGAGTAATCAGATACATGAAGCAAGCTCCTTAAAAATGATAGTACTGTACTTTCAAATTCCCTTAGCTTTTAGTTTTACACAGGCAGTAATCAGGCTCAAGTTTTTCAATAAAATACCCCTGCTGGAAGCCCTGCAAATGTTTATTAAATTGATCAGTTGCATTTGTGAGGGGATTTTTGCATCCTAAAAATAGAGCTCTACATGTTTGATAACTCTAAGATAACTTTATCACATTTTACTGTACTTAATAAATACATTTCTATGCTTTGGCAGCCATGCTTATTTTTCATTGTACGCAATTAATCTTAATTAACTTTTCAACAATTAATCAATCAATTTAATTCAGCATACCTCTGGTCTGAACAGGTTCTGATATGTGGGATTATACTATCCTTAAACAGTCCAAGATTCCATCAACACTGCTTACATAGATACAATACATGTGTTACAAATGCATATTTTAATTTACTATATACATTTTTTTATGATCAATGAACTCAACAACTGTGTGCTTGACGATTTTTTTAAGTTATAAGTTAAGCACAAATGTTGATTGAACCCAGTCTTCAGGCTCACTGCCACGAGACATGTACAGCCAACTGTATTACCACTGCATAATAAACTTGAATGATTCACTAATTAAACTTCCATCCATCCATTCATTGTCTTGCCGCTTATCTGGGTCCGGGTCGTGGAGTAATTAAACTTTATTAGCATTAATAAGTGCAAGCACGATATCTCTATCGAAATTAATCTTTGTTTTTCGCAGACTTAATTCTCCTTTTTCAACAAGTTTGTGGTCTTCCAAGGCTCTGGGCGAAATAAAATTAATTAAACAGGCATTGATGAATTGAACCTGTTTAAGGACGTATACAACGCAAACAAACCCGACCAAATATTCTCGGAATAACCTGGTGCCGTATCTTATTGCAAGAAAACTACACCTTTTAAATCTGTTTCTAATGAGTTACATATGGTTTTATTGCTGTGCGTAATTGTAATACTAGCATAATGGTAATTTCAAGTCAGTGAAACCAATATATCTTTATATAAATCATTTTTGTTCATACTACATCTTGCCCGAGCCAGGCAAACCCCACATATACAAATGTGATGTTATCTACCAAGTTTAAAGACAATTCAATTTTTTAATGCACTTGCATTTAATTGCTAAAAGTTGTGCAGTCTATTTAATCGATTTCATTTTTTGCCACAAGCAAGAGACCTGTGGGTTCATGACCGTAGCATTGCTTGATTGGCTCCCACCTCCTGCGGATCCTTATGGGGATACAGTTGGCTTGATTGAATCTGGATTAAACTTAAGTCAGTTTGAATTACATTTGTCCTTATTTAGTCTAACTCTGTTTGACTCTAAGCCTCTGTATCATGTTCAATATGCTGCTTATGCCAGAAGTAAAAAGATTGGTTGCAATTGGTCAGAGGGCCACCAGATGGACAATATCTTGTGTTCACATTCGTGGTGTTTAAAAAAAAAAGATGCACTGATATCACTGATGTACTCAAGTATTTATTGAGACAAGAAAGATTTTCTTATGCTCCCTTGTGTAACACATCATTGTAATTTTCACCAACACTATTAGGGATCCACCCATTAGTGGTTCTCTGTGGCTCAGTAGGTAGAGCATGGCGTTGGCAACGCTTAGGCCGTGGGTTCAATCCCCACTGGGGCCACATATACTGAAAATGTATGCATTCACTACTGTAAGTCACTTTGGATAAAAGCGTCTGCTAAATGGCATATATAGTATATATATTATATTATCAATATGGGCCCTTTTCACCATAATGGATGATGGAAATAATGGAAATACAACGCTTTTGTATTAATAAATAAGAGCTCAGGCTACTTTACTTTAGTCTCAGTATATCCCACCTTCACACCAACCTCTGAATTCATTAGTCCATCTCTCCTCCTACCTAAGGATTCCAGGAAATCCTTAGATTTGCAAAATACATGAACATTGCTTATTCTGTAGGAAGCATCCTTGATTGTTTCAATGTGTACGCTATATCTAAGCTGTGGTTATAGTCTATTCTTTGTATGCTGTTTTGTGTACTTTTTTGTGACATTTTCGCCTGATCTGTGTGCTAGCTTTTCAGTGTTACCAGGGCTGTGGTTTTCACACCAAAATGGGCTGGTTTTGAAACAATCCATCCATCCATTGTCTAAGCCGCTTATTCCTGGTCAGGGTCACGGGGGGGGGCTGGAGCCTATCCCAGCATCGTTCCGGGCGAGAGGCAGGAATACACCCTGTGCCAATCCATAGGGCACACACACCATTCACTCACACACTCATACCTACGGGCAATTTAGACTTCCCAGCATGTCCTGTGAGTTTGCAAACTCCGCACAGAAAGGCACCCGGCCCAAAATGGCTATCCACTGCACCACCTGGTTTTGAAACAATGCCATGGGAAAAAGTGAAGGGATGCAATTAACAAAAAAATCATAAATATGACCACTTTGAATTGTTGGGCGTTTAGTTTTTGACTTATGGATGAGTGTTGGGTCCCTGCTTGGTTGTGTATAGCTTGTAAATAATGTCTGTCTAACTGGCGTGAGGAGGCCTGCAACCTGCTGTTTCTGATGCAATGGAACGAACAGTGCAAAAACAATCATGAAGACGGAGTATGATGACGTCTCAATCTTGGCAAGCTGCAACGCCTCACAGTCTCCCAGACCATGGTCTATCACTGACGGACTGTCTTTGGCTGTGACATCATGCCAGGTTTGAAACTATGAACACCATCAATGGCGAGTGTCAACGCGCTGACTCAGTCCAGCCGGCAATGAACAAATGGCACAAACGCATCGTTCTCTTGAGAAGCTTGAGATATTATTTTCCTCCCATTTCTTTCCAATTATTTTCATCGGGTTAGATCTTCACGTTGTGAGTGCCCATCAGTCATTACTCACTGACTAATGAAGAGTGCCAAATGCAACAGATATAATCACAAGAGCCAAGTCAATGAGAAATGAAAAACATTGATGTCAAAAACAATTGATTAATATCTTTTATAAAAACACACGTGCACATTTTATAATGTCCTGTTCATTACCACTGTGCAAACGCTCACCGCAAGATCTAAAACAACCAAGGCAACAGTATTTAATTGTTTTATGTATGTGTTTGTCCTTTTCTCAAGTATATGTCCAATTAAATAATTATTTGGTTTGTTGAGAGAGAGAGAGGGTGTTGGTATTACTATTGAGGTCTGTATATTTCAGTTTGTAAAATTGCCTAGTTAACAGGACTTCATTCATTTTTGAAGTTAAATTGCCTGCGATGGATTGGCGACCTGTCCAGGGTGTATTCCTGCCTCTCGCCCGGAACGCATGCTGGGATAGGCTCCAGCACCCCCCCGCGACCCTGACCAGGAATAAGCGGCTTAGACAATGGATGGATGGATGGATGGATGGAAGTTAAATTGTATATTGCAATGTTTGGAAAATGTTGTCATTTGTTCAGTATATATTTCATTATTTGTATCTATCGGCAGTTTACAGTAAGAGGACAGTGTTCAGAGCAGGAAAGTATTGAAAAATGAGACAAACTGCTTCCTGTCCACAGCGAGAAAATTAAACAATTAGGGAATTCCAGAGAGGTCCATCATTGCATAGTTAAGGTAGTAAGCATTTTTAGTATCTTTTTATAATTGCATTACTTGTGGTATATATCTCTATCAGGTTTTCAACAAAGTAGCTACCACATTCCACCATTTAACTGCAAAGGCTCACATACAGCAGGCCTCCATCAGTTTGACAACATATTGGCTATTTTAAGTGTAGAAATGAAAGGTTTTCCACTTGAAAGTCACCAGCAATAGTGTTTTTAAAGCCCCCACCCCAACCACAACCCCAGCCTCCTCAACCATGTACAGCACCAGCCGCCCCTGATATATATAAATTAATTTAATTTAATCATGTTTTTTATAGTACAATTGGGAAATATCTTTGATTAAACATGCCCATTAAAAATTCACAGAAATGATAATTATACAGAACATTTGATATGTTAGTCCTTACCTCTAGAGATAATCAGCTTTCATTTTTTTGTGCTCTAATCTATCTGGTTAGCTCAGGGCCGAAACAAGAATAGAAAGTGCTGATGGAGACTGTAGATGAGTTTGCTCCGGTATTCCACGCACTGTGGATGATAGCATTTTTAGTTTCTTGGAACAATTTTTCTCCCAGGTGGGGATTTAGATTGCGAGACAGGACATAGGACAGAATATTCTGAATCGAGCCAGCCGTACACTGTCAATAGAGAGACGTTTATCATTCCGCTAATCTTGTTCACAAACAGACGCGCAACATTTCCCGCTGGAATTAGAGCATACTTTGCATTGCTTACATTTAACCAGCATGCCTGTATCCATTTCCCCCCACAAAATGCAGGTATACATTCAGACTCACAGAAATAAGAAGTACAATTTCTCAGCATGTCATTTCTCCGAAAACAGCTAGCCATAAAATTTGACAAGTGCACTGTGGAATTGGATAAATAACATCCTTTATTCAAATCCAAAGCCAAATACAAAATATGTATACGTAATAACCAAGTCTGATAGCAACATTACTGACTCCATACACAGTAACCGTGGCTACACCACTAGATGCATTTCTCTGGTAGAATTAAAGTATATGGGCTCTGCTCATAAATCGTTAGTTTATGAGTTAGAGCTTGCAGACTTCTGTAATTGTAAGTGTTTTAATTTTTTTTCCAAGGATAGCAAAAGTACTGAAAGGTCTTTCACATCAAAAAAAAAAATTACATGAGAATTATACACCCAGGTATAATTGCATGAACTTTGGCGCCTAGAATCTAATGCGTGGCACGGAGGATTCTGACCTCAAATATCCACACAGTGGAATACTTCACCGGTGTTGAATCAAGCAGTTCAATAAAACAGGGACTAGGAGCAAGATCCTTAGTGTCAGAACAATTTACTTAAGGACTGGCGTACCTCCCAGAAGCCATACCCATTACTTCAAGCACATTTGTTTTCTAACCTTTGTTTACCCTTACCTTTCTACTCCATTGATTCCCACCATGCAAACAACAAACAAACAGGACCCCAGAGGGCCTCCTCAGCAAGAGGATGTCCTTTTTGTCATACAGGTGTATTGCATTCAAGTAATGCAATTAAGGTCCGCTAACAGGAAATGTGTAATGACTCCATTGAACAACATACATTTAGCATGTTTTTGTAGCAGGCCATTCACAGTACAGTATTTGTGTGTGTGTGTGTGTGTTGTGCGTATTGCTTGCTCTGATTTTTGAGTTCTGTGTACAGCTAATCTACAAAGCAGCAGGCAGCAAACTTCAACATTTGTGAGCACTAAGGACATTCGTCTGGTCTAGTCAGGAAAGCATGTGCAATGAATCATGGCAAATTAATGGTGGTTGGTGATGCATTTTCTTTCTGTTTACCATGTCAGTTTTCAATTTGGTAAAAACAAAGATGAGTATCTGGAAATTTGACATTTTATGACGAGGTGAGTTGTGTTTACACACTATTTGCACTATTATAAATATTTATATTTTATTACTTTCCTGAGATGAGGCATTCATGAATACAGAAACAATTACATTGTGTTGGTAACCAAAAATGCCTTGGATACATTACCAGCTGTATTAGAAACAAGTACAGGTAACTGCCAAAATAAAGAAAACTCCAACATAAAGTGTGATTTTATCATTTACAAGCTAGCTAATTTGGCTAACTAGGTTCAAATACTGTACAGCACGCCAGTAATAAAAGAGCTAACAAGCCAAATTAGCTGCTGAGTGCTGCCCTCTGAATTGACTACAATATACCATATAAAATAGATCTCGTTGTATGGCCTCTGTTGTAGCTTCTGTTGTAGCCTGACTGCAACAGTTTTTGTTTATAAACTCAGACTAAAGTCCTACGTTGTTGCAGGAGCATCGCATTTCGCTTCAACCTAGCACTAAAATAAATCTTCTTTCTTTGTGTGTTGTGCCAAAATTCCACTCCATGCCAGAATTTTATATGCACTTAATATGCACACGTGCTCACTCTGCACACATTATTTCTTGGAGCTCCACTCATTCTCCATACACGATTTCAAACCAATATATTTGTTATTTCAGAGGATAGATGCACCTTTCTGAGTCATTGTCAAAGAAGTTACCCTTTCACATTTGATCTGTTTGACTTTTGTGGTGGTCATGTGCTGGTGCCACTAATTTAGTGGCAGTGGAAAATATTAGTGCGGAGCCTTGTCTGAGTGTAGTTTTAAAGTGATATAAACAGACGCACATGCTATCTACATCTCTTCTATTGCTAATATTATTATTAAAAATGTGTTTTTTAGTGTGGCTGTATCAGTTTCCAAATTGTAATTAATGGCATACAATAATTGCTCTATTTACTGTAAATCAAGTGTTAATGTCGAATCCTCCCTCTGTGCATCACGATACAGTGAATATGATCACTGTATAATGCATATAATAATACCTTCATCTGCTATTTAAATCCTCTTTTATGCGCGGTGTGTCACATTTGCCAGTTTTTGTCTTTCATCCTTTACCAGGGTCAATTTACATAGCAAAACTAGAAATTGAATCACATTATTTACTGGCTTAGTAGACAGCTCCATCCATCCATGTATTATTTGCTGCTGAGTCGTACCACATTACTGTCCCAGGATCCAAACCTGTAACCCCAAACCTTCAGTCTAGTGTCCTGACCCTGACTATGCAGCAGTTTTTTGTGTTTTGTACTGTTAATTTAACAATACTTACTAAACGTTAACTTTTTAAAACATTTAAGTATGTTCTACACCTTTGAGGTAGGCCTAATATAGGCAGTTATTGATTAGTAACTGTAATCTTGAGAGTGGATGTGAATATTTGTTCACGGTGTAAGCAATTGAAAAGAGTGTGACAACTTGGACATACAACCCAAGTTGGAAATGGAATATACTGCAATATATTGTAAGTGTATGGAGCTTTTGTAAAATATAATGATAAATGTATTTCACAGCAATGTGTTTAAAAAATATATTTCAATCTGTAAAATGCTGTTAGTTGTATGTTTGAACATATATTGTGTATATATAAGTGCTGCAATATTTATTCTGACCTTTATCATTTATTGTATTGTAGTATACAGTATACTCCCATATAAGCGATCTCATTGGGATACAAGAAAAGCTAAACTGGTAATATTTCAAATAAACATAACAGTTGACGCAATTAAAAAATGTGAATATGTGCAAATTCATGTATGATAGCCATAATAGTGTTTAGGTGATTTCCCTTGAATTGGATTGGGGGTTTTGAATCGATGCAGCCATATCTTAGCATACATTTGCATTTGTAAAGATGAACTGATTTGCATTTGAAAATCGGTCCATCTTTACACCCTTAATTATTGTTACGTGTATGAAATCACAAGCTGTTACAAAAATGTTTACCTGTATTAATGCCAGCAGAGGAGAACGTTGTCCATTTTAAATAAATATAGTTCTGTGTAGTCTTGTTAACCCTCAGTAATAACCTTCAGGAAATATTAATGCATGGTTTTAATATACTTTGATAGTGTTCATTTTCACTTCATTACCCCCACCTCTTGTCTGTTATTTATTTATTTTAGGTAGATTTCTCTGCAAATAAAAAAAAATACATTATCCTCCAATTTTCCTGGCTGTACTCACAGAAGCGGCTTATGGATATAGTAATTAAAAGAGATGGATTGTGAAGAGAAAGTTGCCGCATGTAAATTAATAAATTACACCTAAATTGATATGAAGTTGCAGAGGGGTGATTAAGTAATGAGCCCATCGTTGCCAGTTGATACGGAATGGATATTTTACCATCCAGCTTTTGATAAACTTTAGTGAGAAGTGGTTGAGGGTGCACCGAGGGCATTGGCGAGTTTAGAATTTAACAGCAAAAGCATTTCACGCCTGCACCTAGGACGATTTGGTGAAATGTTTAACACCCATGAAAAAGGGTCTATAGAAAAATCTGCAATTTAGACTATGACACCTGTAAACCTTTTCAAGGCAACTGAACAAACAGTATAAGCGGGTGAAAAAACTGCTTCCCCAATGTTGAAAGTTCAGTGCATTTCATTGTTTCTATCCAAAAACTGTTCAACTTATTTTATGTATTAATTCAGTTATTTATGCATATTTTCTCAGTTATTTATGCTGTTATGCTGCTATACGGACACCATATGCATGTGAGTGAGGAAAACGATCTACTTGAGTTCATCTGAATCCGTGTGAGGTATTAAGCCAAACCCAGTGTGAGATGTTGTTTTGTTCTTCCCAGTCTGGCCTGATCAGTGAGAGACCTTCCCTCCCTTGCACATGTTGGGGGGGAATTATTTATTTTCTCTCTGTTATCTGTGACCCTGACTGGATCCTGCAGGTACAGCTCGGTGGAGCCGACTGTGCGCACAAAAGTAATCGATACGCCCAGTGATTTAAAGTGCCAGCGTATACATTTGCACAATCTCAAGCTGATCTGGGTTAAGGGGAGGCCATTTTTTAATTAGCTCCTAGCAGAGATTTTTTTTAATGTTTCAGATTGAAGCATTTACCAATTACAATCATTTCTATTTTTCATTTTTCATTTTTCAAACAATTTGTGTTTCTGTGGAAACTATCCTACTTAGAAATGGTTCAATGCACTTCTATACTGGAATACATTTTGGTTGTGGTAAACACAAAACATTTTTGGTGCAATCATATAAAAAATAAGAATTCCTGCAAATATGACTCCTGCTTCTTTAATATGCAGAACTGATTTGGGGTGTAACCTTCAAGAGAAATACATCAAGACATCAATCAACTAGTCTTCATCAATCACCAAAACTAACTTGAAAACCAACAATAAAAAACAAGCACATGCATTTATTTGTCCAAGATGCTGATCGAAACCTGGCCTATATATATTTTAGGGCTCCCAGTGTAAACACATGTCTTGTTTTCCTTGTTGCTATTGCAATAATTTTCCCCTCAGATCAAGTAAATTGTTCTTACCTTCTCTAAAAAGTAGTTGGGTCCAGAGTTAACCTACTCAGGGTTACACAATGTATATTGGAAAGGCCTGTATAAGACAGGCAGATCCCTGCTCCAAGCATTCTCTTACTGTGACATTCTCTTACAACTTTCAAGGACCTTATACCTTGTCAAATAGGAATGTGAGCTTAAAAAAAAAAAAAAAAATTTAAACACGCAGATGAAGTGATCCTCAATGCTTGCGTTCTCGTTGTTGTTTTGATTGCGAACGGTGAGTGCAACTGCAGAACATGGGGCCGTATGTACAAAGATTCTAAGAGTGGGAGTGCTGATCTAGGATCAGGTTTCCCCTGTCCATATATGAGCTAAAAGGCTAAACTGATCCTAGATCAGCACTCCTACTCTTAGACTCTTTCTACATACGGCCCCTGGAGTCTCATCCTCAGACCACCAGGCCTCGTTGTGGCCTGAGGCAAGACTGGCAGTCAGGCCCAGTTTGTGCGGTGGCGTATAATAAACATACATACCTTGGACATGACTGGCAGTGGGAGGCCAATTCCCCCTGTGAGTCACTGCCTCCTCGCTGCATTGTTTTTCTTCCAGAGCCTAACAGACAGCAGCATGGGGACGATGGGAATTTCTCTGAGAAAAATCTGCTTCAGGACAAAAGAGCTGAGAAATAAAGCAGCCACCAGCACACATGCACATGTGCATGATTCCACACTGTGCATATACCGTGGATGCACATGCACGCATTCACACATACAAGCACACACACATACGCGTACGCACAAACGCACACATACAGTTTACATTTTACATTTTAAGCATTTAGCAGATGCTCTTATCCAGATGTGCATTAATACATGGTAAGAACAATCACAGATGTACATGCATGTGTGCATGAATCCACACAATGCATTTAGGTGCACACACAAGCATTCGTTCACGAACGCATGCCCCATACAGAAACATCGCATATATACACCACACGCACACATTTGAATGGGTGCACAACCATGCATGCAAAAATGCATATTGTACAAAAACACACAGACACAAAATCACAGCAGTTTATTTTTCTTGGGTCATGTTCTCTTTTTTATCTTTCCAAAAAAACTGTCGACGATATCAAACTAGGCCTAGTTTTGCTTTGGTTCGGGGATATATATATTTATTTAGTAACATACTGCTTTTGAAGTGATAATTGCAATTGTCGCACCTTCCCAAGGTTTGGTATGAAGAGAAGATGAGTTTTGCTCGCTGTTTCACTCTGTACTACTCGCCAGTCATTTACAGAACCTGATTACCTCCAAACTTGGATCGGCCCATTTTAATTTCAGTAAGCAGGCAAAGATTTAATATCTCCAATCTAATGTGCAGATGGCGCATCACATTGCATTGCCCCCTCTGTGTTGTGAAATAATAGCCCTCATCAACACAATACAAACACTTGTTTGTACGCCAAGACAGAGTGAAACGAGCGTCAGCCCTCCCCCTTAGGCTCTGACATCACAATGCGATGACTCATTGTACCCCAATGGGCTTAATTACACATGCATATTTTTAAGGACTATACAGAACCGGATTTTTCATCTGAGGGCTAGGTCTGTAGTGGACACCAGTTGTGGAATTCCTCTGAGGCAGAAACAGGAGTCTTGTGGCTGGAAGGGTTAAGGCGTATATGTGTGTGCATGCTCTCCAGTGTGTAGCCTGGCATGGAGTTTCACCTCCGGTTAGCTGAGAGACTTGGACGCCTGAAACAGAACTCTTGTGTGGTTAGACTAATGAAGCTTTACATAAAGACTGGCTGTTGAGAGTGACAGCACTGATTCCCAAAGACAAGAGAGAGGGTGTCAACTGGGAGTCAGCAGCAAGGTGAAATTTGAACTGCCGTGTGGATCTTGATTTTTTTTCCGACAGATGAAATTTTTTGATGGCAAGGCAGAATAATGAGTGAAAGCAGTCTATAATGAAGTATTGTATTACCGCACCCTTACAAAAAGTATATTTGTAACATGAATAAATGAATTTCGTGTGCATGTTTTGTTCAGATACATACATCGGTTAAAGTATAAACAGTAGTGTCCTTTTTAGACACATTTATTTTTGTTACACCTTTCAGTGCACAGATAACACACGTTCCTATGTATGATACATGTAACTTCAAAGCCAGGGATGCATCTGTGAAAAATGTATAAAGTTCTTCCATGAAATATGTATTGGTAGCATGTTGTTTTGTTGTTTTTTTGTTCTCTGTGTGAGCTTGGAGCACAGCTGCGGTCTGTGAAGGCATCAGGGGTAGCCCCAGGGAATTATACTTGATGGACACTGTAGGCAGATTTAGCAGCTACTCTGCTTGGGCCTTTTTAATTTTTTTTTTTTTACCAGTGATATCATTTTGTCTTTCAGTGCCCTCCATGGCACATATTCTCTTCCTTATGACTGTGGTATTGTAGAGCCATTCTCTGCAGTACCCCATCTTTTGTGATGTGCAGTAAAATCTCTGAAATTACTCCTCAGTAATTGACTTTGTCACGTATCTTTTCATCAAATTACACCCGTTTGAATAATTTCAATCTTTTATTGATTAGATTCATTACTTGCATTAATGTAGCCTTATTATTTAAATATGTTACTCTCGTTGTGTAGCAATAAACCTTGATTGAATTAACCAATAATAAAATAAGCAATAACCGGGATCTCATTACAACATTCAATCATTATTTTCTATGTCGACAAGCCTACGTCTCCTTTTCGGTGACTGTCAATACCGGACGAGACCCCTTTTTTTATGACCCTCCCCTTTAGACCCCAAGATGTGTGCTTTACAGGACAATTCCCAAAAGGGTAAGATCTACCAAAGATGTGTGTGTGCGTAGTCAGTATACGCAACAACAACAACAACAAAAAACAGGGCTAGGCAGCTTCCACAACCAAAAAGACAGGGAATAGGGTGGCCCATGCCAGCCCAGTCTTCCGGCCACTGCAAAGAGTCTGGCATTGTTCTTTTCTCCATTTTGTGTGGAGCAGTTTGTTTATTTAGGATAGACAAAAATGTGTAACAAAAGATATGTACAGATTTTTGAGGCTGAAACCGGGGTTCTGCTGTACAACGAAAACACAAACGAAAGGAAAAAGAAACAAACACAAAGATGCCACAAGACCGCCATTCAGTTTCCTCTTTTCAAACCTCCCGATTCCAAGACCTCGTCTCCCTCTCAACTCCTGCTCCAGGCGAGGTCACACCTTTTTGGCCGTTTGGAAGGGAAGCGTCTGGCTGTTGCGCCATTGCGCCGCAGCACGAGCCCACAAGGAAATACAAAAAGTGTGCTGGTGTGTGTGTGAGAACCAGTCACAGTGACCAGCTATCTTTGGCCTCTTTTGCAAACTGTTTAATTTTGTTCTGCAACATTAGTATATTGCAGATTAGTGTATTGGTTGACCCAAACAAAATATAAAACAATTTGCTCATGTTACAGTACATTGTACTTTTGACTTGTGTCATGTCAAATGACTAAAAGATAAACCCAGGGTTTCATAATGTTCTCAGAAACATGCTGTAATTAAGCATGTGCAATATTGATTTGATGCAGACCTAATCAAGTATGCACTGCATTTATTATCTTGACAACTGCACTGCTGTAAGTACATGTAATTCATGCTATAAGATGTAAATTAGAAACCAAGTCCAGTTTAATCCAGGTCATACAATATTAAAAAATGACAAATTATTACAATATTCTGACACAAGACGAGGCATATAAGCATACAATATGCATAGTGCTGCTGAGCAGCATTGGTTTTGCAATCAAAGCACCTCATCAATTAAACACTTCGGACAGAGAAATACACCAGCAGCATCCATTAAAATGTCCCACTGTTGTCTGCGTATGCAAAGTTCCCTTATATGCAATTCAAATTTCATACATTTCTCCCACCCTCAACTCCCGCAACAACAGGTTCTTATCCTGAAACCCAATTAGCTTTATTAATCATCAACAGCATCCTTTCCCTCCCAACAAAGAGAGGTTCGGTGCCATCCTTTGGACTCCTAGGATCTAGGAGGCACAATTTCTGCCTCCCTCCTCAGCATTTTAAACTAGATCGTGCATCTCAGCTTCGGCCAAAGACGTGGGACCCTTCCACCAAGGGCATCCTTGTGTATGAATTACGTCTGGGCTGAAGTGTAAATATCCCTTCCTGACAAGTTGTTTGTATCGAGGTTGTGTGCAATCTGATGCTTTATGCATTGGGGAAGGCTGCTTACCCTGCAGGGGTTGGGTTGCCCTGTCACGACCATGGAAATGCTGAGAAGGAAGAGAGCTTTTAGTGTACAGAAGAGGTGGAACACGGGGGAAATCGAATGCCAGTGGAAGTCATGTTTCCTTGATTCAAAGTGGGTCTGATTGAATGTCTTAAATTAATACAACGTCTCGGGGGATAATGCGCCGGATTCAGAAATGTCAGTGGGACGGCACATCTTCAATTGTTGGGTGGTGTAAAAGTATCGGGCAATGCTGTTGAGGTGAATTGCAGCAATCCAGCTATCTGTAAGCCACAGCATGTGCCTGTATTCGCTCGCCGAGACTTAGCAGGAGACCTTCAGTTTGCTTTGACCTTGGAGGACGGCAGGGACGGACCACGCCGCCGCTTTGCCATTTTCTGATACCCGGTAACAATGGCTGATTCTAATCCACGTGCCTACTGGACTGTTTATCTCGGAGTGGAAGGAAGAGATTTATGAATCGGCTCAGCGGCACACCGTATTTGCTCAACATTGAACTAATCAAACTGAACACCGGGGTTAATCAGCAGTGAAATCACAAGCCTTCACCTCCCCGGAATATAGATTGAGCAGCCACCCGTGAAAATGTTTGGCAAACATGGTTATGTAAAGGGCATCGGAAGGAGCACTGGAGAGTTGGCCCCCCCAGGAGGGCCCTGCGTTCCCGGGACCTCATTTTGAGCACAAAGGCGAGCACGGAGAAGATAGAGACCTTTGCTTAAAAAGCCTTCCAGATACCCATTAAGACCGTGGGAGAGATTGCGAAGCGGTCGTACCCTGGGAAGTGGTGAATGACACGGCACTCCAATCTATTTCCCGCCGCAGGTGAATGATCACATTCTTGTTTAAGTACACCATGTCTGTTTCCATGGCCACTGGTAAATGCTGCCCAAAGACCTTCCTTACGCTTACCTTTTTTGAAAAACACAACTCTTTGTTCTCTGTTGTGTTTTCACGTGACCGTATCATAATGGTCTTTGCCAGTGGCTTATTGAAGCAGCTCACTCCATGGAGAAGGCTGTATGCTACCTTGCACGTTATCGGATCATATGAGATCACTTGACGTGTAGATGCGATAAGAACACAATGACATATAATGTATGAATTAGCTCTACAGAAAATGTATTTTGGATGCATACCAATATATAGTGGGTTTAGAATGTATTCACCCCCAATCAAATGGATAGCATTGGGATTTCAGAGAATGAAATCAGACAATGAAATACAAAAGATCTTGTTACTGCAGAATTACATCAGTCATATAATTCCCTGAGGATAAAGAATTGGCTATAAAGAAGAGATTGTACAGTAAAAAAATATATATATATATTATAATAATAATAAAAAATAAAAAAAAATATATATATACACACACACAGTGGGTATAAAAAGTATTGATCCCCATTTTGCACTGTCCAATATTGGACTTTTTGGCATCAACACTGTGCATCACCCTTACCATGAAACATGGTGGCCGGAGCCTAATGCTATGTGGATGCTTCTCTGCTTCAGGGAATGGAAGACATGCCAAAATAGAGGGCAAAATGGATGGCGTAAGATATAGACAAGTCTTAGAGAAAAATGTGTTGCAGTCTGCAAGAGACCTGGGGTTTGGGAGAAGATTTATATTCCAGCAGGACAGTGATCCAAAGCATAAAGCAAAACCCACATGGAGTGGTTTAAAAACTAAAAAATCAACGTCCTGGAGTAGCACAGTCAAAGCGCAGACCTCAATCCCATTGAGAATCTGTGGAAAGATTAGACAATTGCTGTTCACCACTGGTCCCCAGCCAACCTGATAGAGCTTGAGTAATTTTGTAAAGAATAATGGGCAAAATGGCATTGTCCATATGTGCAAAGCTTGAGACTTACTCAAGTCGACTCACAGCTGTAATTGCAGCTAAAGGTGCTTCTATCAAGTATTCAGTCAAGGGGGATGAATACTTAAGGAATAAATTATTATCTGGGACAAAATTAAGATCTTCCATTATAGCACATGGTAGGAAGATACTAAAAAGTTAAATACAGTATATAACAAGGTGAAAAATTATGATAAAGAAGGGCTATAATGTATATTCTAGCAAATGTATTGCATAGTCAAAAAGTGTTTTTAGAATATAATACCACTGTGTTTTAATGAGATGTTTTAGACTGCAGGAATTCCCACTCTACAATTGTTTGTAGATTTCTTAGGTGTACTCTGAAATTCTTTGACGGCTGAATGTTCTCAGACAACATTTTTATGAGCTCTGTATACTGCTCCCAGTACAGAGGGGGTTTCTACACAACTCATTATTAAATAAAACCAGCCGTCAGTGCATTTTGGATGCACCTTCATCCCTCTGGGCCACACAGGTAGCAAAGCGGGTCAGAAACTTTCCAACGCCGGAGGATATACAGTACATACTTTTCTCCAAACTATTTACCATGAAAATATACTAGATTGATACATTTAATCTTGGATGAAAGGGATACAAATATTAGGGATTGCACTTGTAGTAAATTAGATGATTCCTGACAAATATTGTCTTCACCACCTATACAGTACAGCAGGTCTCAGTCTGGCACATAAAGGCATGTGGTTTAATATATTTAGATTTTACCATCATTAATTTTAATATTATACTGATTTTGACAAAAGTACCAACATTTTCCATATTTCTGTAGATTGTTATATCTATATATAAAATAACAGGGGGGCATAAATATAAAAGGTGACCAAAAGGCAAATAATCATCGACAAAGCTGCAGCCTCAGAATTGCAGCAAGTGGACATTGATTTTTATGAGGCTAAATGGCCAGTGATTGCTTGTATAGTGCTCGTAAAAATCTAGACACAAACAGAGCACAGTGATTCAACATACTGTATACCTGCCCTCGGGTGCTTTCAGTCCGGCTCCGTCTTCATCAGGCTACATTTCACCCGAAATTCTAAGGTCACTCCTATCTCTTTTTCATATATTTTTTATATAGATATATTTCAAAGCAGTGTCCATATGAGACAATATAAAAGAAAAACTGCATTCCCTGGGCTCACCTCTTATTACTCAGGTCTTGCATGCAAACAACTCTGACCTTGGTATGCCACTTTCTTTGAAAGCTACATTTGCCAAGTACAGGGATAACATTTAATATCCCTTAAGGAAAAATGAAAAATAAAACAAGCCACAGTATTTAATGCAGTGTCCCTGTCAACATCCTGCCAACCGGATTTCTTAGGACATCCATTTTGTGAATATCCACCAAGACAGAGAGGCCACTGGGTGACAAAACATGATGTAGGTTGGGCACGGCCATTTATAATTCATCCTCATTGTGCCATGCTTCGCGACGTCCAGCTCTAATACAAAGTAAACCGTGACATCGATCATTCATCACACCCTTCGGTGGCAAGCTTGGCTGACTCATTTGGCACTCCGTATGACCTTTTCAATCCACCACATAGTTGGTTCATTCCTCCTTGAGGGGCCATTTAGAAGCATGATTGGGGAAATTGTTTTGAATGTGGTGTTTCTTCGATTTCTATGTATTTTAAATGGGTGTAAGTTCTCCTAAGGCACTAAGCATTAAGCTTGAGTATCACTGTATGTGTATCTGCGTATATATTAAATGAGAGATTACTTTGATGGCATCAACGCACTATCATACAAAATCAGAGTAGGGCTAGCAGCCTAGCCTGGTAGCTTCAAATCCTGGAATTGTCATGCACACAGTTTGGTTTTCTGGGTACCTGTATTGAGCCATTATTCATGATCAATAGCACAAGTCGCCTCTTGTTTGCGGAAACTGTTTGTTCCAAGAGGGAAGCCTGCCCGCCAAGGTCCTTTTTAGATCCCATGGCAACCTATGCTTCCAAGGCGATGTGCATCCTAGTCACAGATACTGCTGAATGCTCAAGGCTTTCGATATTGCTCTGTACTTCATTTGTTATCCAACACTCAGGGAGGAAAAGAAAATGTCAACACTGAGAAGCAATTCTATTGTAGGCCCTTTTAACCACTGGGGTAAAAGACTGTCCAACACACAAAACATCAACAGATTGAAGACTTAGGCCTTGCAGATGGAGCCAAGTTTATACAAATGCTTTTCCAAGGCAAAGACATCATGTTCCAGGATTGATGGAACGCTCTAGTAAACACCCTTGCATTGTGAAATGCAACCCCAGCAAAAAGATGCACATTGTGACTTTCAACACACCTTTACGAAATGCAATTTATTTTCAGTAACCCTCTACTTGAGTGGGTCATATGTGGCATTCATATTACCTTAATAAGTGTTACATAATGCATAACCTTTTTGTCTCAATGATATAAACCTACCAAATGATATGAAACAGTCATTGGGGTCATAACCAAATCAGTAGTTTTTCAATGTGCATTTTGACAAGTGACAACATATGTCATTGAAGACCCACTTCAAGTAAAGTGTTACTGTGATTTCTTGTTATTATGTGCTCCTCCTAACAGTACATCAGATCAACTCACAGATCATTATGAAGTCCTGTTGCATTATGAAGTCAAGAACCGAAGCTTTAGCTTAGTCCTTTGCTTAATGGTGGCTCTGGACAAGTGTAACAGCTTTCTGTGAATGCACATTTTCAAAATGCTAAAATTTGGGGGCCGGAGTGTAGTGCCAGACCGGCCCGTGTGAGGGAGTCCCGACCGTCAGACCGGCCCGGTGGGGAGTCCCGATCGGGGGCGGTATTTGGCTGTCCGCCCCAGGGGCAGGGGGGAGGGTGAGTTGGCATGAACTCGCTGAGAAGCGCGTAAGGGTGTCTCCAGAACGTGGGTGGGCTAATTCCGTCTTGAAGGAAGCGGAGTTCACTGCCCTTTGAGAATTAGCTTGCCTCGTAGAGATGGGTGGCGAGTTTGTGTGGGGAAGGCAAATCAAAATAAATGGGGGATATAATTGGCCACTAAAATGGGAGAAAAAAACAAAAAACAAAAAAATATTCTCAGTTGTGGAATGGAGGGGGATTCACCCTATTCGGCACAGTCCAGGTGCGCCGAATGGGAAATCTTTTTTTTTATATTGACAGAAGTAGAAAAGGCATCCAACTTACATTTAACAAAAAAGTACTACTTGACGGTGCGTGCTTGATTGACACCGGGTCACTAACCCGGTGTCAATTTTGGCTGCGGGTTCCCGCCGAGCCCATCAAGCAGCACCAGGACACGGTAGGTACAATACAATGCTCTTATTAGGAATTCATAAAAGAGAATACTTCAGCATGCACAGTATCACTGCAGTATGTACCTCTCTCCCACCATTCTTCCCGGATGCCGTACTGGATTCCTCCCCCCCACCCACCTGGATCAAGGAGCAGCCCCACAGATAAGCGTAACACTCACACCCTCGATAGATACAGCGCACGAAGACAGCAGAGAGCCCGCCAATTATTCCACACACGATGCGTAAGCACGCTCGTATTGACACAGCGTGCTATAAAAGTAAACCAGCCCACTCTCAGGCCACCCATAGTTTACTCCCACCCAGCTGGTGGGGGGGGTTTCCTCTACAATATACGCTTCCCTCCCCCGGAGAGGTACACACACGAGCACGGGAATGTTAATGCGCACAAAGATGAGCAACAGAACACAAAGAGAATACGATTGTAGCAGCGGTCCATGCTGCGCCGATGAGCCTAGCTACAACCCAAGATAATATTGCGGGGTCCTCCGGTCCTCCTGAGCCACGGACATACATCCGTTCCCGTCCTCCACTCCGGACTTCTATGGGAACCCTTCGAGGCTCCATCTGGTCGGGAAGGTGGCTATATAGATGACAGAGAGGAAAAACCAGCCCCAACTGTGAGATAGTCAGCTCTAGCTGCTCACATGCTACCTGCCACTGCAACATAATTAAAGTACGGGGAGCTACACTTCCAATCCAGCCATCCACTTTTAATATAATAATATAATACATGTCATTTAGCAGACGCTTCTATCCAAAGCGACTTATAGTAGTGAATGCATACATTTTTCAGGACATGTGGTCCTAGTGGGAATTGAACCCACAACCTAAGCGTTGTCAGTGCCGTGCTCTACCTACTGAGCCACACAGAACCACAACCACTCCCTTCCCTCTGGGTTCCGTGTATGCTGGTCCACCCTCTCACCCCTCTTGGCCCTCTTGGTCCATTTGTGTTCCGTCTTTTTAGTCAGATTTCACCCGGCACCCCAGCCACAGGTAAGCCATTGTCATCGCATACACAAATACAGGCACAAGATGATTAAAGTAAACTCCTGTCGAAGTGAAATGACATGAAGCCAGCCAAAAAACTGTCATATTTTCCCCAAAGTGAGTACATTCCCTCACTCCGAGTCCTTTCTCTCCTCTCTCCTCTCATTCCCACTTTGCCGCGTAGCCCCGATCACAGAGCAAGCACAGGTGCAATCCAACTCAATTGGGTACAGGTGCAATCCACACTCCTCTTACAAAATTCCAATTCCACACACGGCAGCTTCCCCCCGCTGATGTACATTTGAAAGCTTTGAAGCACTCTGAAGCATTATATGGAGGATTGCACGAGTGCTCCTTTCAAAACGATCAGGTGAGTATTAAAATATTACACATGCGAAAGGTTCGCATGTCCATTGAGACGGACGCCGTGTGATATTGAAGATAAGTGAGTGAAAATTAGTTTTCTCTAAAGCGATGACGAGTAGAAATTGGAACTGTCTGTTAAATGCCACGGCTGCTTGCGTTCATGCGCTCTTTATGATTCACGGGGTCCCGTCGCTCTCTAATGGGCCTGCGATTACTAGATTGTGACATTATAGCTACACATCTTCTCAATTCATAAATAATTCCTCACTGTCTGCTGAACGCGCATTTTAGTCGCTGCTGTAGAAATAAGCATGCATTTGGATGCTCTTTAAGTCTGATGACTGCAGACACAGGAAAATGTATTTTCAGAAGAAATATGGTGTTTTAACTGTATTTGAAACTTATTTTAACTATATTTTGCAATCTGCCATAATTCTATGTATGATTTACAACCATTGCTACTTTTTTATAACATGAAACCGCAGATATGGTTGATTTTGTCTTGTTTCTTCCTCACATTTCAGACATTGGACTGGATTCGATCACCTTTGATTGACAAATAAGTGCTACACTTGTAACCCTGTCTTTGTGGGAATAAATAAATGGATGGGTTGTTTTTATCTTGAAACATACACTCAACTTACCTGTGTTAAAAAGATAGGCACTATATATTTTGTGAGAACAAGACATTTCTAGTCTCTTCAGTGACAAATCGGTCACTGTAATTCTCCACAAAACCATTTGTGATTTTGGAATAGGAATATACTTCATTAGCTTTTATATACTTTATATACTTTGTTACACAAGGTAATTGGGATTTGTTTTTTAACACATCTCTCCTAGATACACACACACATAGACATAGACCACTATACATATGTATTCCATCAGAGAGGTCAGAGTGCAGGGGCAGCCATAGTACGGTGCCCCTAGAGCAGTTTTATGGGTTCAGTGCCTTGCTCAAGAGCACTTCAGAAGTGCCCCAGGAAGCAAACTAGCCTCCCTCCGGTTTCCAGCTCGTTGTTTTTTTGTTGGCCTTCCTGAGATTCGAACCAGCAACCCTCCGCTTGCCAGCCAATGTCTCTAACCAATGAGCCACTGCCGCCCCTTTACAATTCCTCTGTTAGGGTTCCTGTGGTGGACATACATTGATTTTATGTCTTTTGAATCAATAAACAGTTACGTCAACAACAGGTCTTTTGATGTTCAACAAATATATCTATTAACTTGTCAATATGTTCAACACAATATTCAACAAACCATATAGTTTACAGACACTCGTTTAAATGTCTCTCTGCCTCTTTAGTTGACTATGCTTACCTTATGGACAAGATAAATGTTTCTCCCACTTACCTATCTGTTGACGGTCTATAAAGTGCCAATAAATAGAAAGAAATAAAAAATAGTTGTTGCTTATGTAACACCATTTATTTGTGCATGTAATTTATCAACAGCCACTTAATATAAGCTATTGAAAGTCGAATGAATGCATATAAAACATTATAGTGTCTAGTGAATTCATGCAGCTAGTAATTTGATCATTCAAGTAAGCATCTATATATTTAACTACCCAGATAAAGTGCAGGACAGTTGGGTTTAGTTAATAGTCTGTAGACATTTTTATTTAATTGTTTCAAACAATGTATCAACAACAACCCCTGCAAAACATAATAAAAGCAGACTATTAAAAAAGCATTCAAGAACAAGTCTACAGATGTGAATCTGGACTATCCAAATAAATTGAACATCAATTTTGTGTAGTTGAATATCTACAGACATTTCACTGCATCTATAGACATGACATGGGACTTTATTATTATTTTTTATTGTATTATTATTATTAATAATAATAATAATAATAATAAATATGAACAGTTCAATTCAAAGGAATTAGTTGGCTATTTATAGAAATCTTACTGCATATCTAGTTATAATTAGTTAATAGTCTAAAGATATGCATTTCACGCAATGGGTTCCCCAACGAGCACTCAAAAACATTCCCTGCAACAACATTCTGAAAGCATATAGACTATTGACAAAGCATTCAAGAAAAAGTGTATAGATTACTTTTTTACCATTGGAAAAAAATGTAGTGTGATTCTCAGTGTCACAGAAGTGAATTTGGCCACTTGGACACATTAGGAGCCACTTTGAGCCATCACATTTGTGTCTGTTTTGTGATAAAAATAACAATCCATGGATAATGTATTGGGTGATAGAAACAGCTTTTATAGTCAATCAATAGGTTTTCCAGTGCCACAGAAGTGAATAGAAATCATCGGGCAAATATGGCAACATTGGATAGGTTTTAGGACACTTGGAGCCCTTGGGCCTAAATTATTTCCTAGATGATGGGCCTTTGTGTACAGACTTAGTTGACATATTGAAATCCTTTTTTACCTTCAAATATGAGTTTCTACACAAGAAAACGATACTACATCCCAATAAATTACAATGTGTTACCTTTACAATGATACCAAATTTAGGCATGTGGCCATCACAGTTCTTGAGCTATGAACTGTTATATTTGGGTATGTCTAAATAGACGGGGATGTCAAAAATAGGGGTGACGGTTAAAGGGTTAACCCCTCTCTTTTTCTCATGCAAACAAGATGATTTATTAATGGCGTTTTATTATTCTTTGTCCCTCCGTGAGGCAGCCTTCTCTGCTTTGAAGGGATGATGCCATTGCGAGGTAACATGGCCCCTCTCTCCCTTTGGAGCCTTTGTGTTATCAGACAGTTGTTCTTCACTCTTCCGTCCCTCCTCGCCTCTGGTCTGACTCGTCTCCCCCTTCCTGCCACACTCAATCTATACTGTCTGCCGCTGGTGGGACCAATACATTCTCTTGGGGCTTTGCTTAATGGTAGGCTTCCTCATTCATTATACAAACGGTAACAAAAGCAAACATGGCTGTATTGGACTGCGGCTCTTCTTAGTGACTGAGCTTGGAGATTGGAGGTTTGAGGAATAGGTATTTTATTAAGCATACAAATATATTTTTTTCCCCAGGAAATGCATTCAAAAAATTGAATCATGGATATAAAATTCACCACAATACATTTTTACTGAATAGCTGAAGAGAAATACTACTACATAGCTGAATGACGAATGTAGTTCTACATTTCCTTTAGGGATGATTTAGGTCCCACAAAACAATGGGCAGGAATGAATTTTTCTTGAGTCCAACACTTAAAACCAAGTGGTAATGACACAGTTGACTGAGTGTGGTCGAGTGAGTGTGGTCGTGTTCAGCTAATTGAAGGACTCTGGAAGTTGCTGGAAGTTGTTGGCTCTCAGCCTGGTAAACCACAATCCAAAGCATGCAATTATGGGCATGTCTTTGTGTGTGTTATTGCTAATAGCTTATAGTATTAGTATAATAGGTTGAGAATTGGAGCCTTTTTACTCTAATATGCAATTCAATTGCTAGATTTCCTATCCATAAAAAATTACCTTTGCATAAATACTGGCTGTCAATGTTAACATATTACCTAATTCATTCATTAGATAAATTAAAAAATAAATAACACATTTTGTGATGTGCTAAGTCAAACCGGGTGAAAAATATAGAGATTACTGGGTTTTCAAATTGATATTTTAATGAAATAATAATCAAAGAACATACGTATATGCTAAACATCCATTGAAAATCAAATCAAAGTGCCCCCAACAGAAATAGGTCCGTTTGTCCAGACCACTATTGTAGAATGTAAGATTCGCAGCAAGCCCATGAAACAAACGATAAAGGGGGTGATTGTTAGGACACATTCGACAGGAGCTTCAATGATGAAGACTGCTCAACTTGCTGATGTTTCACGAGGAGCAGTGGCTAAGGTGAAGTTGGCATGGAAGTCTGAGAGAAAGACATCATCAACTAGGGTTCGAAAGCACATACTCCTTGACCGTGATGTCCGTGTATTGGTTCGAGATGCAAGGCAAAACAGGCAAGCAACTCTCAATCCTTTGACTGCAAATATCGATCTAGGGCTTTATTGAGCATGGCACTTTCATCAAGAACAGTCCATCGAGAACTTCACACAGAGGGACACTATGGTCGGGCTGCAGCCCTATTAAGACACTATGTGATGGCGTTTCCTTTATTTTGGCAGTTGCCTGTATGTTTGTATTTCTTTTTAAGAGTGATTACTGTGAGCTGTACTGCTTTAATGGACCCCTCGCAGCAGAGTGAGGTGCATGTTGGGAAGCACCGAGACACACCAAAAGAGGCAATTAGACTCACGGCTCACAGAACTTACACAATTCCCTAACTGTCCATCTTCCCATCTAGGTCTTGGGAGGCAATCTCACAGATGTTCAGCTTAGACATACGAGCCACAGCTCCGCAGTGGTGACAACCGCGGGGCTCAGCAATTTTCCCCGGAATCTCAGAAGAGGTCCAGAGAAATTCCCTTCCCAGTTTTTAATAAGCGCTGAGCACCGGCGAGGCGGAGGCATTCCTTAACACAGCTGTCCGACGGTGACACACGCAGAAGTGGCCTGCAGTGCTGTGTTGAACTCAATGTTCTGTTTCAAACCTTTATTTTTTTCAGATTTTATCACGTTTTTCTCCCAATTTGGTAGCCAATTACACCCGCTATTTTCAGGTCAATTCCTCCCTCATAGTTTGCTGCCCTAGCGGCGACGAAGGCGAAGTATCGTCTCCTCCGAGACAGCACTCGCCAAGCCAACGACCGTAATTCTAGCACTCCAGAGCCACTCCTGTGCGCAGCTAACATCTTGTCGGCTTCCCTCCCCCCTCCCTGGGGCGGACAGCCAATTGCCACCCCGGTGGCACTCCTGACCAGAGCCGACTCTGGCGCCGCCAGGGAATCGAACCCGTCACCGTGGCCAGCGTTGGACGTTGAAACCACTAGACCATGCGGAGTGCATTTCAAACCTTTCTTAACCAGCCCCTTACTAATAAACTGCTGTCTACTTCTTGGCTCATTACCATTATTATTTATCCGAGTCTGTGGTTTAATTTAGCCTGTCACGCCATTCCGCCTTCTATTTTTCCTCTCCAACCTCTGGATTTTTAATCTAATTGTCTACGAATGGTGCATTGTTGAATGATTTTATTGCCGATGTTGATTTTCTGAAACCTAATCATGTTTTAATTTTTGCCGTTTTGGTTGGACAGCTCTTGTTTTAATGGTGTTGACTCCATACCTGCCTCCCGTCACACAATAAACACAGTAAGGCACCCATGGGTGTCTCCCCGCTTACACTTCCCACTGGTTTTATTTCTACGCAAGAGAGCATGCTTCCTTCATAAAAAAGCTTTCAAAGACCGCGGATGTTAATAAAGGCTAATAAAACACAGACTAATAAAACATGGAGGTAATATGAAACACAGCACAATGGCATCAATTCATTTCATTGGAAGAAATCTATTAAAGAATGTTGCACACTTATTAGACGCTACAAAAAGTAGTGTAATGGTTTAATTTAACCATGCAGGTTGGTTAACAGTTTCGACCCTTAGGTCTTCATCAGAACAGAAATCTATTACACCACAGTAAAATGCTGCTGAAATAAATCATTTTCAATTAACCTGGAAAATGAAGGTGTAGGTGAAGGCTTTGTTGTAGTTGTTGATCTCAAGTCGTTGATCAAACTCCACACAATGGGAGTTTAAAGAAAGATTTAGAAGCCATTTCTTGCACCTTAGTTTGGAGAAATCCCTTGTTTTACTGCCTTGGTATGTAATCTAATGGAGAATCAAAAAAAACTATTTCATGATTTGAGGTCAGCTGTTCCTACAATTTAATTAATATCAAACTAAAACTGAGAGTGTAACATTTCATAGTGACTGGTGGGACCAGCAATTGTAGTTTAATTTGATACTTTTTACCTTGATCAACCAATTCCTTAATAAAAGGGTTTGCTTAACCCCAGACATTTTTCCACATACCATCCTTATTTGAAGGAATAATAAAATTTCCTATATGAAAGAAATAGGACATTTTGTGTCTCTTTGGAAATGAATGGCTTCCAATCTGCAGTTCCATCCCAGAAATTCCTGTTTACTGTTGATAAGGAAGTGCCAGCTCGACTTTCCTAGCATATTGCCCACCTTTGACATAGCCGTCTTGATATGTAGATTTTAGATTCCAGCTCCAATTATTAATGCAATGTAACTTTGAGTTATGTTTGTGTTTTAAACTGGTTTTGTTTTGTCCACTTATTAGCCAGTGTACATTTTCTTAACGCATTAGCCTTTAAGCACTCAATCGGCACAGCAATGTGACTAATTATACAACTAGTGGCTAATTGTGACCATAAAAGCAAAAGAGTTTACTGAATACGGTAAGGGTGAAAGAAAGGAAAGATAGACATGGATGGAATATCAAGTACAAAAAGCGTGTCTTTGAGCAACTGAGTGCAACAGTATCCACCTGTTGCACTGCACACAGATGGTATTATTTTATTCACAACTTGCAATTTAACAATAAACCCACAAAAAAGACAATAGCCCCACATTTTCAAACAAAGAAACATCAACTAAGGTCTGAGATTAACACAGGTGGGGAATCGTTTGTCAGCAGGGGGAAAGACTACGATTACAGAGCAAGGTTCCACCCTATCAACAAAACTCCCTCTTGAGCAATACAAAACCAAAAACCAAATGGTTCAAAGTTCTTCAGTTTCCATGCAAGATTTGTTGACCTGTTACAAGTTACAGAGATACTCACAACATATTACAACCCTCAACAACTAAAAAATGAACCAGCTCACAAAGGCTGACAGGATTTTTGACCCCAAGCAAGTTTGCAGCCTCGATTTGACAACCCTCCCACTAGACTTGACTCCAGGTTTTAACGAGAATTGTAGATCCGAGCTGGGCAATTGCAAATGATTTGCACAAAAAAATGACACTGCAATATCACTGGGGGAATTATTGGATAGAGCTGAAAAAACATTTCCAAATCTTACACAGAAGGCAAAACGATATTTGTCAGTTGTAACCCATTCTGTTTATGTAGAAAATTTGTATCTTGGTATGGACAAGTTTTCACCAAACATTGTCAATCAGTGACAGAGGAGACTGTCAAACAACTGACCACAATCAGATTTTTGCAGAGTTTAGAACCTTATATTTTATTTAATCTGTGTAGCCTTTATAACAGTGGCCATTTTTCATATAATTTTTCATCTTTTAATAGCCCTGCTGAAATATTTCATTATTATTAATACTGTTAAATAGTTTTTGCACATATTAAATATTATATAACTATGCTCTTTTTCTAATGTGATTAGGCTATTTCCCACAGCTTGAAACAACAGCATACCCCTGCAAAACATTTCAAAATACTGCCACATGTCGTTCAACACATGACAGTGTGGAATGTATACATCACTGTCAATCATGATCTGTGCTTAATTAGTGGAAATTCATTTCTCAACATAGATCATGGTGCAACTCGTTAATTGTTTTCTGTGTGGCTTGAAAAAAGGGCCCTATCGCCCTCTTGTAACTGAAATATGTACATGCGAGAAAATTTGAGCCAGAAATTTCACAGAATGGTGGCCCTACCCTTAACATCAAAGTTGCACCATCCAATTTCACCATAGGTATGACTTTCTTTACAGTATAAGTGTCCATCTTTCGACGCCAAACTCACTGCTGGTATGCATGGCCAAAAAGCTACATTTTGGTCTTATTTTAGCATAACACCCAGTTACAATGCCTATTCAGATGCTTATTTTTGTTGATTGCCCTCAATAGAGGCATTTTTCTGGCAACCCTTCCAAAGAGCCTATTGGCATGGAGTCATGGTGTCTGATGGCAGATTTAGAGAGATTGTTTCCCCAAGATGCAACTAAGTTTTGTAGATCTCCAACTGTGGCTCTTGGGTTGTTTGCCTTCAAAAACATCTGAGGTCACTGAGATCCATATTTTTGTTGGATTTTATTTAAAATAAATATTATGGGTGTGAATAATTGTGACATATCTTTTTGGGAAATAAAATATTACAAACTCATTTTCTACAAACGTGTTTTAGTATGAAACTAATCATACAATATAGCTGATTATCTGTATTGTTTATTATAATATAACCTTCTTTGCTCATCTTTATCAAGTGTGTGAACAATTTTGGAGGGTACTGTCGGTACTGAACAAAACCCTAACCCTAACCCTAACAAAAACTTTTTTAGAAATGTTTTCTCAGGCAGTTTTAAATTTGGAGGTTGTAAATAAAGTTAAAAGTCACTGCCAATTTCCATCACTGCGAGGCCTTGGACATCTCAACTTTGAGAACTTGTTGTTTTTGTTGGGGAGGTGGGTAAAACAGTGGCCTTCATTCAATGTTAGAACTTCTTAACTTGTTACAGGTTACATAGTGTTTTGATTATTTTCTTGCATGAAAGAAAAAATAGAAAAAAAAAGAACAGAAAAATGTTGTGTGGCCATGTTCTTTCCACAGGCTCTAGTACTGCTAACATTGAATTTCAGCTGTTAGTTATATGAATCGTGTCTTGAATTCATTGTTCTTGGGTTCCAGGACACTTTGCAGGTATAGATTTTCCCCCTATCCCCACAACACAATGATATAAACCTTTAATTTAATTGCAGCAGGAGAATTTTGAAAAGTGATGTCTGGAGAGATATTACTCCTACCTTTGTCAAAAGACTAACTAGTTATTCAGTGGCAGCCATCTTACTGACACGATACTGTATTGTTGAAGAAGAATACCTGAATACAACAAAAATATACATTGATGGTTAATTAGCCTCTTACACCACCCAGTAATCTGCATTACTTTCTAGCCCTTTCTGACTATCAATGAGATATCTGTGAAAATGGAATTATATCTTCCCTGTAAATATTCCCTATAATATGTGATACTATTATGATTTTCAGTCACAATTGACCTTATCCAGATTGACGCAGATACGTGCATATTATTCACTCATATAGACAGCTACATATATCCATCCATCCATTATCTAAGCCGCTTATTCCTGGTCAGGGTCGCAGGGGGGGCTGGAGCCTATCCCAGCATGCGTTCCGGGCGAGAGGCAGGAATACACCCTGGACAGGTCACCAATCCATCACAGGGCACATACACCATTCACTCACACACTCATACCTACAGGGCAATTTAGACTCTCCAATTAGCCTAACGTGCATGTCTTTGGACTGTGGGAGGAAACCGGAGTACCCGGAGGAAACCCACGCGGACACGGGGAGAACATGCAAACTCCACACAGAAAGGCCCCCGGCCTGGATTCGAACCCGACACCTTCTTGCTGTGAGGCGACAGTGCTATCCACTGCACCACCGTGCCGCCAGCTACATATATTTATTGAAAAACGTTTTGTTTTTCATCAAGATACAACAGGTGCACCGTACCAAAGGATTGAGCCAACAACCTTTCGGTTGGATGTCATGCAAAGTTCCTCAACTGCAATGCCACACTACACACAATGCCAGATCCACCTTTCACTGTTTTCACATTTGCACTTTAAAATAACCTATTCCATTTTGACCACCACCAATTAGCCTGCATTTTCTACTCCAACACAAGCAGACACAGAGACTATTGAAGAGAGACAAGACTATGATCACAAAGGGTCAGGGAGTATGTGCACAGGCTGTGTCTGTGCTGTCTAGACATGGCTTCTTTGAAAACAACCTGAAGTTCCTCACCTGAAAGACTCCACAAAGATTTCCTCAAAGAGCTCAGAAATATAACTCACAGGGACAATAAAGTGGGTTCTTTTTACAAAGTTAATGAAACAGAACCATGGGCCCTGCAGGCAAAAGGAGTCAAAAGATAATGACTCAAAAGGCAATTTACAGAGCACTGACTTCTACCATGGCACGTACAAGCTTGGTATCAGACAGCTTACATAAAATATCACATTCTCCTATAGGGCACTTATCATAAACCTGCAAAAGAAAAGCAAGCATTTGAACTAATGCCGTTTTCTGAAGGCATCTTGCTTATTTTTTCCTTGCCGTGTCTGGCTGCTTTACGTTTCAATTCACAGTGCTCCATTTATACTGCCAGTTTTCACACAGGTTATATGAGACTTCTAGACGAATGGCCAAACTCCTTTGCCAGGAGGTCAGATGAGTTCAGTGAGCATTTCGCTTAGAATAATGACATTTTGATTTAGCTGTATCCCGGTGGCACTAGTAAAAAGTCAACTTTAATAAAAAGGGACACTGAGCAAACTGTAGTGCAAAGCGATGGCTTAAGTCCATGCTTTGCAGGACGATTTGCCATTTCTAAACCTGTTTCTAAAGTTGTGTTTTTGCCCAGTTAAAAGTGTTCTTAGATAATCTTTAATGAAGTTGAGCCATTCTTTAAGTTGCCATTTATTACCTTGTGGATGTTAGGCCTTTTTCCGTCACTTGTATTCACATACAGGGCATATCCAACTCTGGAGATTTTAATATGGATATTGTTATTTGAAGAGCTGACTCACCTGTGGTGAATATTTCTGAGCATTGATTTTAGCCCCTGGATTAAAGTGCAATGCTTCATGGTGTTCTGCGTTGGCCCTAAAAGGCTGAGTCAATGTTACCACTGTGAATAACTAATTTTAGCAATCTGTTAGCCCATGTAAACAAGACCACCTGTTCATGTCCAGTGCTCGTTTCTGTGCTTAATTTACATGTTTCTTACATGCCTGCCAATTAGGTGCAAAGGAAAGTACATCGTCATGGGCCTTGAAGGTGTTTACGGTGTGATGGGCCAGCAGATCTGTGAGTCCATGTGTAACAAGACCATTAATGTCCGTGTAAGTGTTTTGTGAAATGATGGATGAAAGTGCCTTCCACTAGGTCACCCCTTGAATGTGGAATTATCCTTGAGCGGAAAGATGCTAAAAGTGATCGCAGAGGCCTTTCTTAATAGGCCCTGCATCCAAGAACCACAACTGACGCCACAAGATGCTGAACGCCACAGACTATATCGCTCAGAGCACTGTTTGCCCCAATTAGTCTAAAAATGTAGTCAGGGGGTGAATTTTTTCTTATTCTGCTGAATTTGAGGTAAGGGAGCATTGAGGAGGAGAAAAAAAAGCTTTTCGCTCTGGAACCTGCAGCAATTCTTGTCTTGTTTCAAGGCCATTATCCTTTTTCCAACAGCCCCCCTTTTAATACAGCACAGAGCACCATTTTGAAAAACTGACTGTAGTTCGACCAGAACAGAAGGTCAGGAGGTATCAGGAACCGTGCTAATCCCAAATACAGACACAGGGATTTCACCCTTGGCTACACAGAGAGAAAGTCTCTGGGGCTAGCCAGCGGTGCAGCGGAAGTGTATTTGCTGTAGAGCTCGCTCACATCCAGGTTTAATTAACACGGGAAGCCATGCATTGAGGTGGCGGAGGCATGGCGGGGTGGCAGTTACACTGATAAGTCTGCTCCACAGCTGCCGATGGGGAACCTCGTTGAGGTCTATGACACAGGACAGCTTTTCCGGTCTGGTCAACCCCAGCTCTGCATCAAGTGGTCCGTTGGAGAGGGACTCATGCTCTACCATGGGAGCTATGAGGGTGGTGCGGCATCAGGACCCCACCGCCATCTACGCCAAATAGCACTGTCTACTCAAAGGAATTTCCAGTTCAGATGTATTTTTTTCATGTCTGTCTATGGAAGTATGACGACTGAAAGTAGGTCTGTATGACCGCTTCCATCTAAGTGATCATCTTTGTCATGTGCTGATCGTTTGAGCGGATCTTAATAATCACCTTGGATGGAAGCAGGGACACCGGACGGGTTTGCTTCTTGCTCTGCCCCACAGCAGTGGTCTGAGCTGGTTAATCTGGAACTGTGATGTGTAGCGACCCGAAGCCCAGATTTCTGCAGTGGTACTGAATATGAAGAAACAATAAAAAGAGAAGTTTAAACGCTGGAGGTAACTCTCCTATAACGGAATGCAATGACAGAATCATGCCAGAGCGCAGTGGTAATTGACAGTTCGCCTTGCAACAGAGAGCAGCAGGAAAGCAGTTACAGAACCACAGAAGAGAACAATTCCCTCCCCCCCACACTGAGAATACACTCTTTGTGTAGGAAACATGAACAATTATGAAAATAGGAGATGGTAATAAAAATAGGAAGAGGAAGTGGGGGCTGCCTTCATGGGCAATTGTGAGAAAAAATACATACATTTTCTAAATTTGTATTTAATGACACATCTCGGGGCAATTAAATGTTCCCAGGGCTCTATTGTGAAAACGGGGAGTTCCTGGTTTTAGGGCTGGTACCTTGGAGAATGGCGGGGGGGGGGTTATGGAATAAGAGAATAAAAAAGGAGCGTGTCGTGCCAGAGATTCCCACCCACAGCTTGTCTGAAATCTCCTGTGCACAAGAGAATCATGGAGCACGGCTGTGTGCTGAGAAATGTTGACAGCTATTCCTCTTCTGCCCCCTACAGGAACAGATTGGAAATGGATTTCCCTAAGATGCATTTGGCAAAATAGTTTATATATATATATATACACACAAAGTATTCCATTTTATTTTCTTACTTTATTCAATCAAATTGAATTTAATTGGGATGTATTGCCACTGATCAATATACTCTATAATGTATTAAAAAACTACTTGAAAGCTTGTTCTTAATTAAAAATACAAATAAAAAACAGACAACAATTGATTCCATACGTATTCACCCCTTTTGTTAAGACACACCTAAATAAAATTGGTGCAATCAATTGTCTTCAGAGGTCACATAATTATTATGATTGGAGTCTGCCTGTGTAAAATGAAGGTGTTGAATGATTTAGATTTTTGTTTGTGCATTTCCAAATAAGAGCTTCATCATGAAAACAAAAGAACATTCAAAGCAAATCTGAGAAAAGGTTATTCAAAAGCACCAATCAGGGGAAGGATATAAGAAGATTTCAAAGACTTTGAATATCCCCTGGAGCACCGTTAAGTCCCTCATGAAGAAATTGAGAAAATGTAGCACAACTGTGAATTTGCCTAGAAAAGGCCATCCTCCAAAACTGAGAATCCGTGCAAGACTGGCACATGTTAGGGAGACCACCAAGAGGCTTATGGCAAATCTGACATAGTTACAGTATTCCATGGCAGAGATGGGAGAAATTGTCCATGGGACAAGAATAGCCCAGGCGCTTCACAAATCTGTGCTTTGTGGGAGGGTGGCAAAAAGGAAATCATTGTTGAAGAAACCTCTCATGAAATCTCACCTAGAGTTTGCCAGAAGGCATGTGGGAAACTCTCAAACCAAATGGAGGAAGATCCTATGATCTGATAACACCAAGATTTTACTTTTCGGATCATCCCAAGAACACTATCCCTACCATGAAACATGGTGGCAGGAGCTTAATGCTATGGGGATGCTTTTTCGCTTCAGGGACTGTAAAACTTGGAGCAAGATATAGACAAATGGGTGGAGCAAGATATGGACAAATCTTGAATGAAAACCTGCTGCAGTCTACAAGAGACCTGGGAGAAAATGTATATTCCAGCAGGACAATGACCCAAAGTATACAGCAAAAGCCACATTGGAGTGGTTTAAAAACAAAACAAAAAAATCAATGTACTGGAGTGGACCAGTCAGAGCCCAGACCTCAGTCCCATTGAGAATCTGTGGAAAGATTTGAACATTGCTGTTCTCCAATGGTTCCCATTAAACCCCATAGCTTTAACAATTTTGTAAAGAAGAACACTTCTTAATATCTTCATATTGGTAGATGACCACATATTCTAGTCTATGTTTAACCCATATATGTTTATGGGTATATGTTTATCCCATATCCCACAATTCCATAGGTACATTTGCATTTAATCACTTTGATATACAATTTGCACCAAAATGTCATAATAGAGAAAGGCTCAGATAATGCCCATAATCTTTCAATCTAATCTTTCCCCCACTAAGTTTGCTCAGCCTGACTCCACGTGGGCTGTAAAACGAAAATTGAAATGAAATATAATCCGCAAATTAGTTCTTAAAGCTTATTTACGGATCAGAGGGAGGCACCTAGCGGGACTCTCAGGTGCTTAAAAAGAAAGATAAAGGAACAGCACAGAAACATTTGTTGGATTTCCCACAGCACAATTACCTATGTACAGTACATTTCCTCAGCTAATGACCTTCTCTCAGACCTTCCCACAAACAAAAAGTATTGACCCATACAATGGGCTTATAGGTTGATTCCAACATGACACAAGTAATTAGCCTGCAAACTGCCAAGACTGCTGAAATCTGACAGAGTCTTTCTTTCTTCTTTCTACACATAAACATAAACTAATAACTCCATCAGGTTTAAAGCACACACAGATGCAACATTCCAAACACAGTCATGAACAAATACAACATAAATTGCTTTGTATTGGTTTAGTGGTCAAATCTGGGGCCCCCGGGTGGTGTAACGGTAAAAGGCAGGCTGTGGCCAGGAGTCCTGCTCAGGGGGCGGTGATTGGTTGTCCGCCCCAGGGAGGGGGGTGGGAAGTCGGCACGGGCTCAGCGCATGTACAGAAGGCTTCCCAGTGGGTATCAGAATCACGGTCGACGGCTCGGCGGAGTCCGTCTCGAAGGAGGCAGAGAAATTGAATTAATTAGAGGGTACATTGACCAACAAATTGGGAGAAAAAGCAGAGGGGAAATCTTTTTTGATTCATGACGTTTTACAAATTCAAGGTTTTGCCATTTGATAGCATTAGTGGAATGTTGGAAGCCTCCCACCATTGATATTGAAATTGCCAGCCTCTGTAGCCACAGTTAATAGGTAATATGTAATAGGTAATATGGTAGGCATTTGGTGGTGACCAGTTGCTTCAATAAATGATATAACAACCAACACAAAACACTTCAATAGTGAATACCAACGCATTGAAAAACATGCTAAATACCTATCTGTATAGCCTGGCATGCTAATATCATTTAAGCTCCTGAGTACTTGGTATTGCCATGAAATGGAACTAGGATGTCATTATACTTAGCTTTATAATGTGGCAGGCTATTTGTTTGTTTTGGTTTGCTAACAAGCTACATTTCCTTTTCTATGTTGGATAAAGAATGTACTGTACTTACTGAATAGTATGTTGCTACTGAAACATATTTTAACCACTGCAGTTATAGCATGTAAACAGTTAAACAGTTAAGCAAACCCTTCATATACTGGTAGCTAGCAATGTTTACATTATATAAGTTGTTGAGTTTATTCATGGCAGCCACAGATGTGTAAGCTAAATAGTTGACTGTGGCCAAGCTGATCTGCCAACGGTGTAAACTTTGGATACTTAATAATTATTTAGATAATTAATCTCTAAACAGGCAGCACACAGAAGCAGGCAAAGAGAGCCAACACACATTCAGTCTGAATAATACACATTTGTGGTTCCACTACAATGCAATTAATATCTCAAACAGTGACGCTATGCATTGAAAGCAAAATAGGTCACTGCTTGAATCTTAGGCTAGTATGCTATGGGTGTTTTGTTTATGTTTAGTTTTTTTGCTTTACCTTCAGTTCATTCGTTTTGTGTCCCTGATGACTCACAGATTCAGAACTGTACAGCAATAGCATTGTTTTTACACAAAGGTTTTATACTTTATATTACAGTGAGTAAGCAGTTTGTAGGTCCTTGTATTTAGGTTGCTTTGGTTTACTCTTGGGACCCTGTTTTAACATGCTTAATTGGAAGTTAAGCATGTTGTATTGGCATATTAGCTGATAGTATTTTTTTTCAGATAGACATATAAATTAGTTGAGTATTATTCAATATTCCATCCATCCATCCATCCATTATCTAAGCCGCTTATTCCTGGTCAGGGTCGCGGGGTGGGGGGCTGGAGCCTATCCCAGCATGCGTTCCGGGCGAGAGGCAAGAATACACCCTGAACAGGTCGCCAATCCATCACAGGGCACACACACCATTCACTCACACACTCATACCTACGGGCAATTTAGACTCTCCAATTAGGCTAACGTGCATGTCTTTGGACTGTGGGAGGAAACCAGAGTACCCGGAGGAAACCCACGCGGACATGGGGAGAACATGCAAACTCCGCACAGAAAGGCCCCTGGCCTGGATTCGAACCCGAGACCTTCTTGCTGTGAGGCGACAGCGCTATCCACTGCACCACCGTGCCGCCATATTATTCAATATTATATACGTATATATATATATATATGTTCTTTCAACTTCCACATGGCTGAGCAATTTGATTAGCAGTTGCTGGGAGGTCATTTTGGCATGCAATTTTGAGCATGTAGACATCAAACTCACTAAAATCTCTTCTTTGGATGGACAAAAAATATTTACATCAAGTTTGGGTAAAATATCACTTTAACACACAGTACCGTTCCTAAAAAGATGAGCTTGACTTAATCAGCTATTTCAGCAGCAGGCAGGTGAGTAGTAGCAGCTTAACATGTAGAGCAGCCTCTTTTAAAGCATCCCTCTCTGTTACTCCCTGCCCTCTCTGTTACACCTTTTTATTCGGTAAGGCTGAACTCCCTTTTTCATCATTCATTCACACAACTTTTCAAAGGCAGATGTTAAATACCCACAGAACAATACAATTAATGATGATGATGTAATAATAAAATAAATACAGTAGCACTAGTGAGCTCAACAAATGCATGCCATGGAATGACATTGTGTCAGGGGGGAACACTGACCTCCACATCAAATCTTCCAAAAAAAACACCAGAGCTGTATTTGTCTGAGATGATAACAATATGTTATGGCAACTGCATGATGTTTCTTCTTCAAATATGGGGATTAGAGGTTGATTATTGAGGCTAAACATTTTGTCCACACAAAATCAATAAAGTCCATTTGCAAAGATTTGTCAATGGCATAATTTCCAGTTGATGCCTGATGACCCTGGCCAATAAGTGGTTAATTCATAAAAGCACAGCCTAGCTCATCGTAGTCTTTACATTACCGTAAGAGGCTGCATCACTTTCTGTAACAGACACTCAGACGGCCCCATTTGACAGCAAGTGCACCATTCAATCATCATAACTAAATGTTTTATATTGGTTCCACAGACCACAGATTCACTGAGAAAAAAACTTGTCAGTGATCAACTGCTGTTAATGTGCCAGCTGTTACTGCACTGTTAACAGCTACTGGTGTAGTTTTATCATTGTTTCTGATCAAATTTATTCTTCTACTTCTATTCACTGTTTATCGTGAATAGAAGTCAAATTAAATAACGTTCATCTAAGGTTATGTGATTCCGGGAAGGGTGGGGGAAGAACAGTGAGGGCTGCTCCTCCTCTTGATTGCTGTCAGAGTTTCCTACTGTCTCCAAAAGCTTGGGAGGCCTTCAGGACTGAAGACATCAGCAGCCCACGCACACCTGAGCATAGGCGCAAATTACCGGGGGGGCAGCATGTCCTCCCCACTTTTTGAAATTAAGTTTTTGTCCCCCCCCACTTTTTACCTAGTGTTAATTTTGTTGAGTTATTTTGCACAAGCCCTGCCAGCTGACAGATGACAACGCGAAGCGCCCCCTCTCACATGTAGTGGGTGCTGTCTCCTACTGTCTCCAACAGCTTTGGGAGGACTTCAGGACTGAAGACATCAGCGGCCTTGTCTACAGGCATGCACACCTGAGCATAGGTGCAAATTACGGGGGAAACCGGGGGACATGTCACCCCCCACTGTTTGAAATTAAGTTTTTGTCCCCCCACACTTTTTACCTAGTGTTAATTTTGTTGAGTTATTTTGGACTGACAATGCGAAGCGCCCCCCTCTCGCATATAGTGGGTGTGTCTTCTTGCGTGTCTGCTGGAAGCATTTTCCCAAAAACCTCTAAAAAAAATAGGAACTTTGTGCAAACGGAACTAATGCTAATGGAGTCAATGGACGGCAAACAAGAAAACACATGATTTGATATTTTCATAAACATTTCAAAATTCTTAAAAAATCAATAATTCCAACAAAAATGAAATAAAGCATAAACATTGCCAAACATGTGAAAAAACCTTGTGTACAGATTACCAAAAGCATTAAAAACTGCATTTGGTGCCTACAGTGTTTAAAACACCATTTCATACACACACACACACACACACAGAAGATGGATGAGGTCAGATACAGTAATAAAAAACATCATCATCACATCATCATCAGGGCTCATTAAAAGTATATGTACTGAGCCATACCCTTGTGCTCTTTGTATTAATAAATTAGTTATTTTCCTGTTAATAATGTTGTTGTTGGTTTTTTTTATATACAAGCCATTCGATATCATGACAGTATGGTGTGACTAAAAGATCATTTGATTTATAGGCTTTCTTTGGTAGCCTAGTTTTACGTTTGAATTTTTCTGAGAAGCACTGGCCATCACCGACGTTGCCACCACACACACACAGACACCTATCAGCCCAAATTTGCACCCCTGCACCTGAGGTTGATTAGTAATTAGCCACATGCTAAATGTTATGCTAACATTCTGTTTTTAAGGGGGGCCCGACTTAAGTGGAATATATTAACACAGCACTAGTATCTAGTGGTGTGCTATACATGGGGAGGAAAATGAAAAAGCCTTCAACCTTCTCAGTAAAAAAAGAGAAAACAGATTCACAGGAACAAGGGATAACAGGACTACAGAGAGCAAAGAATCCGATTTTTATTGGTAGGCCATAAAGAGGGCTGTCTGTGGCGTGGAGATAAATCCGGAGAGCAGAGGAATATGGTATGGGCAGTGAAAAGCGTCTATGGACGTTGATCAAACGGTGGATGCAAAGGCTTTATCTGTGGGCTACACAGTGGACGTCAGCCCCTGGAGTTTGACGACTTCGACAGTATTACTTGAAATAAGCTGCTTGATACTGGGCAATGTGTTTTTGAATACAAAGAGCCATCTATACTCCCCCTTCAATTTTCTGCTGAGGATTATGATGCATTTTTTATGTAAAAAATAAAATATATATATATATATATATATATATATAAAGCACAATGACATACAGTAGCTTACTCTAGGGTTTACATTTCAAGTGAGAATGTCAGCCTGTCTGACATACAAAACAACATGTGCAACACAGTGGCTCTCTCCCCAAGGTATTACAGATTTCGCATGATGAAATATCCAAAAGGATTCCACGGCCCTTCAAGTGTTTGTTGCAAGTTTTATTGATGGGTTTGCTAAGCTTTGACCTTTCCCCATTTTACTGTGTGTGCATTGTCTGCATTAATTTACGTTTCAGCTAATGTTACCCCTCCGTTTTTTATAATTCTACATTAAGCATTTTGCATTATCTTTTGCATTACCTAAACTAAACTAAAGGCAAATCTCACACATCACAGCAGCTGTGCTACGAAGCAGCACAGCAAACCACAATCATTCAAATGGCAGTGGAAGGGGTAATCTAGACTAGAAGTGAATGCATCGTGTCACGGGTATGTTGCTGGAGCAGCACAGCATCGCTTATCGCATCTGTTCTATATTTGCTACTTGCTGCGCACAAAATGAAGTGTTTACAGACACAAATTGGCTCTAAAATGCTTGGTGTACATGATTTGATTTATATTGTATCATTATATTACTGCGTGTGTGTCCCTAGTTCCCTCCAGCACTTGTGGAGAATATCAACGGCAGATATTTTAAGAAGCCGCTACAAATACAGCTGTTAAAAAAGTATTTTCATTTTTGTCTTGCCATGGCAGAAAATAAACATAAAACTCAAACTTGGAAAAAAGGCATCTTTCGCCATCTTTTTGTGGAGGTGTTAGTATGACTCAGTTATATGTATTTCGGACCAGACAAAGGGAATCAAATAATTGTAACGACAGGTTGAGAATCGTCTGGTCAAACTAATGACACTCAGATTTTATGTTTGAGTCTCAAAGATGTGAAAGCTAATAATATACCACTAATGATAGCAAATGTGTCCAGCCAGTCAGAATTGAACATTAACGTTACCTAGCTAGGTCGTTTGCTAGCTAGCAAGCTAACATGGGCAAGGGGATAGGAGGTAAGGGAATGAACCATGCAGGAAAATTAGGAACATGGGGAACAAGCGTCAGTAGAATTTGCGATTGTTTTAACAGGCTTTTTTAACGAGTTAGCGGGTAGATTAAATTAAAGGAGCAATACTCGATTCGTTTTTTAGTGCGTTTAGACTGCTTTTGCCTTCACTTGATAAATTGAGCATTCAGTATATTTCCCTTCAAGCAAGTCTCCCTTGTTGAGTATATTTCCCTTCAAGTTATAGAAAACAATGTTGCCTGTACATTTAATTTAATGTTCTACAACAAACTACGAAAAAAGGTATCTCACAAAGTATTCACTTAAACAACAATAATCTACAAATGAAAATCTATTCTTTCCCATGCTGCTATGGCTACTGGAACACAGAGGTTTCAACTAAACTTGGAACCTGATGGAACCAGTGTAGGCACAGGAGGGGCTAGCATCGCTGCCTCTGCAATGTGTGTGGTGTAGACTAGGCTTAAGCATGGAATCGGGCCATAGGATGAGGATCAAGTGTCCAAAGGAGGACTGTATTCTAAAGTTTAAGAGATGGGAGGTAGAGCTAGGACCAGCCCTGTAGCCTTGTAGCAGTGATGGTCTGTGTATCATTATATAAGTGATGACGTTAACGGTAATCTTCGCTAGGCTCCTGGAATTAGCTACACTAGATGTTGTTGAAAGCCTGGACAGGGGAATCAGGGTAATTAGTGATCACGCCTGCTGGCAGGGCACCTAGAGCATGCAGCTGTCCGGTGTTATACAATTGCACCTGTGTGCTTCAAACTGCTCTCCTCTCTTAGTAGGGGACTGGAACATGGGAGATGATTGCCTGGTGAGAGAGAACTCTGAGACCATGAGGACCATTCCGTTTTGCGCATCTGTGTGAATGCTCCGTGTTTTGTCGAAAGGCGCTTTTTGTTTTGTTTGTTGTTTTGATGTATTGTTTTTAGCCATAACCCATGAAGGGAACGGCCAATGTTTATTTTGTTCATTTGTAGTCGGTTCTGTCTCTCTCTCTCTCTCTGTCCCCCTTCTTTCACTGTGGGAGAGATAATAAAATCTGGTCCGCAGGCCGACAACTCCATTCCCTGCGTCCTGCTGTTCTGTTCCAATCCTGGAACAGAACAGCAGGACATCTTGTTACTTGGGTCTTAGCATGAGCAAGGTCACGAGCTGGAAAAAACCTAGAATAATTGATTTGCAATACTTTTGGTAAAAACAACACAGGGACATAATTCCCAATGTGAAAAGTGTTTTCCATCTTTAGTTAAATTGTTATAATGTGATACTGAATTTATTTAAAGGGGGTGGCTCATGAAAATCAACCATTTTGAAATTGGAAAAGAGAAAATAATGCCCATTCCTTATTAATTGCACTAAAGAGGAAATACTTCAATTATCATTATACATTTTCAGCTCAAATGTAATTTTAATACACAACCGTGATTTGTCCTGTGCTACACTCATTACCATAACAGATAATGCGATGCCTGGGAAATGTGCTATAAAGGGTTGCAATAACAACAAGTTTTTGCACTACTTAGAGTGTATAGATTACAAGTTAATTATATGTAATATATACAGGTTGTACTGTAAATCATTTTTTTCTTATTTCAAGAAAACTACACTCAATAATGATTTAAAAAAGAAACAAGCAAAACAATAATTTCAGGTGAGAGAAACCAGTAACTTTATGAAATATTTTAGTTCATACATCTTGTTAGAGCGAGGTAAACCCATATTTTTTTGTTAAAGATGTAATGTTATCTACCACGGTTTAAAGACACAGATGGTCAGGTTGATAAATTAGTAAAACACGAGGGAAATGCCCACTCTGACCAGACAATGGTGCACATCAAAGCAGGTTTTTGATTAAATTATTTGTTGTGTATTTCAAGACAGACTAGTGGCCCTATGAAAGCAAGGACATGTTTGTTGATTTGTAAGAAGAGACTGGAGATATCATACCAGAAAACAATTAATATAACTCTCTGCTCACGTTTTTTCCTGTCACTTTTATGCCGGTGACACTCAACTCTTTCTCTCCTTCTCTCCATCTGAGACCCAGGTCTCTGCATGCCTGGCCGACATCTCCGCATGGATGTCCACCTACCACCTGAAGCTGAACCTGGGGAAGATAGAGCTGCTCTTCCTCCTAGCAAAGGGCTCCCCGATGATTGATGCGTCAATCACCGCGGAAGGCTCCATAGTGTCTCCGTCCCAGTCTGCCAGGAGTCTTGGAGTGACCTTGGACAACAGCCGCTCCTCGTGGTCTCGTCTCTTCTCTGTCCTGACCCCTCGCTGGTGAAATGACCTTCATTCAGCAATCGGTCAGGACCGCGGAATCACTTGCGATCTTCCACAAGAGACTCAAAACCCACCTTTTCAGACTCCACTACCACTGAATTCTGTAAATCTAGCTAATTGTCATCACCACCGCCTACTTTCTCAACACTATATACCCCTGCTTACTCCATTTAATATATATATTTTTTTTTTTAAATGACAAATTCTAACCTTTTCCTTCCCAGTGTTACAGGTATGGTATGCAGCTGCCTGCAATGATGTCTATCGCTGTATTACTGCACTGATCTCTTGAGCATCTGCTAAATGCTTAAAATGTAATGTAAATGTATAACATAAACTAAATCACCTATTGTATACAGATTGCAGAAATGCTGTAAAGTGTGTGCCTCCAGTCAGGGCTTAACAATTTTCAGGCCTTAAAAAATATTTTTTTGAAAAACTATAAACTATAAAAATTATTGTAAACTAATCAAAAGATTTCTCCAGGTACTGTAGGTAGCTAAGAGTAACTGTCAAAATAAAGGAAATACCATAATAAAGTGTCTTAATAGGCCGAATAGCTTCAATGTACCTTACCATAGATTCAAAGTGTCCGGAAGAAGGATACAATATCATTCTTCCACGATAAATTCCATCATTTGGGGTTTTGTTGTTGGTGGAGGGAAATGCTGCCTCAAACCTCAGAATTGCCCATAAGTGTTCAGTTGGGTTGAGATCTGGTGACTGAGACAGCCAGGGCATATGGTTTGCATCATTTTCATACTCAGCAAGGCATTCAGTGACCACTCGTGCCCTGTGGATGGAGGCATTGCCATCTTGGAAGAAGATGGCAATCATGAGGATAGAAATTCTTCACCATAGGATGAAGGTGATCACTCAGAATGGCTTTGTATTTATTGCCATTTACCTTTCCCTCTTAGGAGTTGAGTGGACCTAAACCATGCCAGGAAAATGCACCCCACACCATTACAGAGTGGCCAGAGCCCATTTACTCAAGTGTTTTACTTTATTTGGGCAGTTACTTGTACCTCTCTATTGGTGGCATTCAGCCCCTCTAGTGCTTGCAGAGTACCTGTTGAGCAGTGTTGGAAAATAATTGGTGCTGCCTCAGACTTCAGCTGAATTTAGGTGGACTGAGTGAAGCAATCCAAGAACCTTGACATTGTAATAGCATTCTCCCAACTGTAGGAGCCCTTTGGGTCTTGGCAGCACAGTGGCTAATCTGCTGTACAATAATGATACGGGACATTTGCCACTGCCCTTGTGATGTAAGTGTGCAATGCAGTGTGTCGTGGTCAAAGTTTTGGAAAACAAATGATACTTGCCTCCTGCCCCTTCAGTTTTATTTTGGTGAGGCACATAGACGTCGGTACCCAGGGAGGATTTAGAGCAGGGGTGACCAAGCTTGGTTCCAGAGAGCCACAGGGTCTGCTGGCTTTGGTTTTCACCTTAATACCAGCAGCCAGTTTAGGCCAAGCAAAGACGTGAGATGAGATAACTGTACAAACGACCGCTTTAATTGATCACTTAAGTCCTGAGAGACTTGATCACTTAAGTCCTGAGAGACACAAAATAAAAACAGCAGACCCTGTGACTCTCCAGGACCAGGGTTGGGGATTTATACTTCAGAGGGTTTTAAAAAAGGGTGCCCCCTTATTGGTTTGTATTAGCTAATGCTACAGTGGCAAATGATGACTTTAAATTGATGATGATTATCTATGCTAGAAGATGTACAAAGAGGTCAATTCCAGAAAATGGCTTCAGACATAGGCAGGTTTAAAATAGTTTTATAGAAAAAGGATATTCAACCAAACACCTTGAAATTCACATACTGTAGGCAAAACGCAGATAGGTATTATACAAGGTTTAACATCAATTTGTTTTAATGAATGCGTTTGGATTTCACCCCTCTCGCACTGGACCAAAATATTTTACGCTAGAAATAATTCACATATTCCTAGACTCCTTTAAACCCAGAGTGTATCATTTGTTTGAGACATTTTTGAACTCTGCCGTGGTTGTGTATTCTTCATAAGAGCCACGTAACTAACGTGAAACGTTTCAACATGAAGACGACACAGATACCTTGGCTGGCTTTGATAATGAAATTGCTTCTGACATGAAACTCCTTCACATCCAACGGGTAAAATTTAAGATCTAAGGAAATTATTTTTATCAAGTAATTATGCATGTATGATCTATAAATAGAAATCATGAGAAGAGTGTAAAAATGATCACGTTACATCGCATGAAGATGCTGCTTTTCAGATGGTGAGAATTCCAAAATGTCTAATAAACCTTTTTTTTTTTCAAAAATATTGTGTTTCATGTGCTTAACTTGATATTCCTCGATGTGCTCCATGGTTCATTTAAATCAAATTATGAAGTTTTATTAGATAGAAATAAAAAAATATGTATAAATTTAAGCTATGCCAAGCATAAGAAATTATACACAGAGGATGTACAACAATACCGAAGCAGAGGCCATTTTCAGAGAAAATAACCTGCTGCTGCACATTAAATTCCCGTGATAATGCCTTTTTAGGGACACTGGTGGGCATAGTTATTGCCTGGGAATAGTTCTGCATCATTTGAAAATGCATAATAATTATTTTAAAGGTATTGCAAGCATAATCATAAAAACTGGAAGGCGTAGATGTGTGCTGTCCCCCCGGTGGAGCAACTAACGCTTCTAGCTGAACTTAGGTGGTGTGTGTGTGTGTGGTGGTTGTGGGGGGGTGATTGTGCTGTCATGGCTCGGTTATCTAAAATTTACAATAAGAATCATGCCTCAGGGTACATTCAGATTGCTGTCCAAAACTGCCAAGTCCCTCTTTGATCCAGTCATCCCAGGCAACAATTGTCATTCCAATCCATGGTCGTGATCCTCCTTCCCCAGCCACTTTAATAGGAATTGATTCGTTTGTAATAATGAGGTCAATACCTTGGGAGTCCGTGTCATAGCAGAACTCCCTCTAGCTGTTGTAGCAGACACTGCAAGTGCTAACTTGGACCCAGTATTATATTAAACATTTTATATTATATGCCACCCACGACTAAAAAAAGCTATTCCCGCCTGCATTGCACTACTCTTAAATAAAGCCTTATAACCTTGCAATAAAACCTGGCAGAGACGTGGTTGTTGGCAGGATTTGAAGGGCACAAGTGTACCATCAAGACCTAAGCTTAAAGACCTGTCAAATGGCATACACTGAAAGGTTATAACCCTTTCTCTCCCTGTTTTATAGGTGTGGTTTACATCTGTCTACGATGGCATCTGTTTTATTGTTTTGTTGCTGTACTGATGTCTTGCTCTAGCTGTGATTATTCTTGCCATAGGTGTAACAGGGGGGGGGGCATGTCCCCCCTAATATTCAAAACAGTCATATCTGTCCCGCCTAATAATTTGTACATATAAAACCCCCAATATTTAATATGTGATTAGGCCCTTGATTCTTGCCATTTTAAATGCACTAGCCATCTTCAGCAAGAGACTAAAGATCCACCTCTTCTGTACATTCATTAACTGCCATCACCACTGCTTACATGTTTAAAACTGTAAAAAAAAATACACATTTGTATTTCCTTGTGTTACAGGTATGGCATGATGTCTATTGCAATGTTACTACACTGATCACTTGCACTAACCATGATTTATCTTGCCATGTATAAATGCACACTTTGTAAGTCGCCCTGGATAAGAGCGTCTGCTAAATGCTTAACATTTAAAAATGTAATTTCTTAGTTTGTTTAGTAAGTCATACTTACTGTACATTCACTCTGAAAGAAGCCGATTTCAGCAAGTGCCTTTTCACGAACAATGCATCACGCCGTTTGATCTCAAACCTCCCTGTGTTTGTTTTTCTTTTCAAGTGGGGCTCTCTCCTGATGCAGTTAGTGATATACGCTTTCCTTTGATGCCGCAAATTCTCTCCCCTTCCGTTGAATTATCTCTGCTCGTGATGTGTCTGTCCGATGTCACCTTTCCTCTTCCCATCTGCCACACAGAGCCTACAAAGTTCCCTAAACCAGCCTCGATTAGATATAAGTCCTATTTTCGCCATTGCTCATACTGATATGAAATGTTATATCTTCGCTTCTAAAATTGAATGAAATTGTATACCTTCGCTTCTATGCTGCAACAGGCCGGCACTGAAGCATATGCACATGGTATTGAATAAGCTTGGGTGGGGGGCAGCCCCCCCGAGAAGGCTGGGCCCCTCAAGCTTTCAGCTGTTGCTTTTTTTTGTATTTGGTCCACCACTGTCCACATCACTTGGAGGTAAATTTTACATTGAGTTTATGTTTTAATTGTTTACTTTGTTTTGTTCATTTGCACTAACCCCGGCGTCCGTGTCAAAAGGCAGCCACCTCAATATCCAGGTGAAATGGCATCGTCCATTCTTTCTCGGCAGTTGCTTTGTGGCACTGGGGCGAAAGTTCACGGCAAAAGCTTGCCACTCACAGGAACTGTGCCTCATTCATCTCACCCCGGGTCAGGTCAGAATCTGTATGCCATTAATTACATTTAATAATACGTCTTAACTAAGTAACTATGTACACATTTGTTACTTAATAATCAAAAATGTTAATAATGATCATTATTATAGTCCTGTAATAATGTGTCCAAATGTGAATTCTCAAAAAACATTCATTTTTACTCATTTTACTCCACTAAAATGTTATTTGTATTCTGTTCAATTGACATGCATTGCATTGACATGCATTTTATTCTCAGCTCAATGAACACTGTAGTTATTTTGTTAAATATTAATGAACACAAACATAAAAATGGCCCTATGTGCTCCTCTGTGATTCTGCCTACCCCTTTAGGTAATTAGTTTTTTGGAGCTGCACATTGGATATACTGTAAATAATTGAAGGTGTATGTTGAGTGGTTGGGAAGGAGAATGCCAACACAATACTCCAGTATCTGCAACTGAATATTTGTGTGTTTAATATGACCTTGGCATGTGTATTAAAGATGCATTAAACAACATTGTGTCCACAGTAAATTATGCTTGGGATGATTTCTTAAGATTATGAAAATCACACACAATATATTTCCAAAAGTCAACAGAACATAAGCCACCTGATGAACATCTTGAAAATGTCCCTTAAACAAGGCAAAATGCCAAAATATACAAACATTGACTCCATTCTACACTTCCTGCTGGCACCTACACAGAAATGTAAAAGCAGAGCTCCCTCACAACTCATTGGCTTACAGTAGTCCCCAACAACAGGGCCATGCGCACACGTAGAGAGGATCACTGAGGCTTACACAGACTTACTGGAACACTCAACTGCCACGGTGCTTTGTCCAACAGTACAAGCATTGTGTTTATTTCCTACTCTTACACAGCATTTTTTCGCTCATTTCTGTGACCACACAAACTTGTGAGGATGTTTACAAAGACAAAACGTTCAAGTCCCAAATACATTGCTAAAAGTTAAAAAAGTTAAAAACATTTTGTTGCTTTATGTTTGCTGAATTAATGATATGTGTGTTGTGTCCCAAACATCACTTGTATTGGAATTGTTGAGGGTATTCCTACAGGGACTCATTCTTTCAAGTTCAGGTGAACAATTTCAATACTCTGTTTAGGTTTTAGCACTGCAAGGTTTTAGTTTTCTGCAGAAATGCTCCATTTACAATTCCAATGTATAATGCAAGCTATCATCACTGGTATCCTCTTTTGCTTGACAGACATCCTACCACTCACTTATTCATATTTATTTACATCATCTTTCATCCTCCCCAATGTAAATGTACTGTACAAGTTATCTATTCATAAAAGCACCATTGCAAGGTTATGGTGTAAATATATGACCTATATTTGCATTTACTCTCAAGGTTTAAGATGATTCTTAAGACAGTATAATTGATATACCCTACCCAATGTTGTCGTAAGGCTTTCAGAATATAAAATGTTTAGACAGAGCAACTATTTGTCTTAGTTATCCAGGTTATTCCATCAGACATAGTCAGTCAGAATTAGATAATTACGTTTAGTTTGGGTAATTATAGTTTCTTTTTAATTAATTTAGAATATCCATCTAGAGCAGGCGCTTCTCTCCCCAGTCACCGCCCTGGGTAAAGTGTACTCAAGGATCGCTTCACGAGAATAGCAATGTTTCCATTCCAAGGACGGAAGAAATAAACAGCATTTTGCTTCTTTTTTTTCGATCGCAGTTTAAAGCGCTCTTGGGTAGCTGCAGAGTAGGAAACATCAGGGCACCCGGTTGTTTTAATTAATATTGGCCTCTTCGGGGGTCGGATCAATCCTGTTTGACCGGGGTAGCGCGAGGTGTATTCTCGGACGTTGTGTTGTGTTTATTGGCTCATTATAGTTGGGTGTTTCATATCCCAGGTCCCATAGGACTGCACTCGAAGAGTAAACTGCATGGCTTTTATTTGATATCATCTAACATGGCCTGCTGCTGCTGCTACAACGTGTCCACCGTTTCTATCGATTTATAATATTTTTTATTACTGAGATGCTGTTTGATCTCAAGTCTCCATTACTCATTTTAATTTTTTTCACCTACCGTTGATTCCAATTGAGTCATTTCTTTAATTACTCCCATAGGCTTTATAAACTGGAAGACCATTTTGGGATTTGTATTTTATTTATTGTTGTGTGTGTGTGTGTTTTTGTTGTTGTTGCTGTTGTTGTTGTTGTTGTTGTTGTTGGGGGACAGAGAAAAGGTTTGGGAAAATTATTTAAAGGACATCTATCTATAGCACATCTATATCTATCTCTCTACTGTATATATATATATATGTTTCAACAAATGTATATTGGCAATTGGCAGTGAAATGGAAAAATGTAATTAGGCCTTGGGACAGGCCGCTTTCAGCTTTACTAAATAAGTTGTTTCTGCTTCCACGAGCAGGTCAAACATTTTGTCCTCATATCGCGTACCATCCCGTCAGGAAGAGATAAGTGTGTATTGCTTGAAGTGGGAGAGAAACGACTCGTGAAAGTATGAGAAACAAGGCATGTTTGGGTTGGGGAGCAGGAAGCGTCAAGGTCAGCGCATTGGGAATGAGTTTCATTATTGCACTGTATAAATCATAATAACACAGATGGAAATTATTACTGGGTCATGGGTGAGAGTTGCCTCATCCTAATGTATGCAAGAAATGTGTATGTTGGGGGGGTAAAATGTGTGTTTGGACCCATCAATAAAGGAGGGGTTTCAACCATGACCAATGGGTGAAATTCCAAGGGGCGATGGTCACCTCGAATGTAAAAGATATATACTGTTGTATTTCCTTTATCTCGTCGGAGATACTATGACATTCTTCACACGAGAGTGTTAGACTGCTCCCCTGTTTCGAAACAGTAATAAAACATTATTTGAACTTTAAGAACACAGTCTCGCTTCCTTTGAATGGTAGAATTTCCACGACAGCAGTATACACACAGACAAATACAAATAAAATGGCCTACTGTGAATATACAGGGGGTAAGCAAAATAGTGGAAGCAAACAAGATATGAATATTTATTATCTAATGAGGAGTTGGGCCACCCTTTGCGTGGAATATTGGACCATTTTTCAAGACTGAAAGCCTCCAGTTCTTTGAGAGATGAAAGATGTGGAAATCTACTCCACAGGTCAAAGGTTAAATTAAAGGTTTGTTATCATCTTGGAATGTAGGAACATTTTGAGGGAAAATAAATTCCACCATAGGGTGCACCTGGTCACCTAAAATGGCATTGTATTCCTTGGCTGTGATTCTAACATGCAGGCCAATAACCTGACCCAATTACTCCCATAAGTTATGCCCATGCCATAACAGATCCACCACCATTTGTAACCCCATCGTGTCAAGACCAAAAAATTCTACCTGTTTTTCACTACTAAAACATGAAGCCTAAAATCTCCAATATTACACCTTGCACAGACATGATTGAGGGCTTGATGTGAAGTAGACAGCTGTATGACCAGGAATCAAGTGTCAGCATCTATAAATGTGTCAACCATGACACTCATGCACTTTATACGTACATACAATGTAAAATAGAAACTGATTGACAAAAATAAAAAATAAAAATGATTTACACCCTACTAATATGATGATTTTCCCCTATGAAGCCATAGCAGATTCCAGTCAAGATTCCAAACAATTGGTGTATGTGCTATCCCAAGGGATTGTTCACTTCTCCAAATAATGACACTTCTTGTACAGATATGAGAGGAAAATGAATTCCAAAAAAAAGGTGGTTCCTGCATTAGATCATTGTGTATCCAAGTGTCAAAAACCTATCCTAAACATACTATTAAATCCCAAACTACATTTGAAGTGAGAAGTTAAAGGTTTTGATCAAACGCAAAAAAGACAAAAATCACATATGCACTAACAAGGTTTTCCCACACAGCTTTGACACCTGCTACAGTACTGTAGCTATGTTGGTCTACTGTACTTCAAACAACATGTAGGATACTCACCGCTGGGCACAGGCTGCTAATAATTCTGTATGTTATCCTATCGACAAACCCCTAATAAGTCAGTTCTGTTGTACAAATCTACTCAACCAGAGCCCCATTAGCCAGAATGCTTTCCAGGGGGATCCAAACAGATCATGGTAACAACAACATATTGTCACATGCACCATCCGAGTCGAGACTCAAGGCAGACGGATCACCCTCTGAAAACAAGCCAGCATATGTGTCTTAAAAAACCTCTTCTAAGACACTTAAACGATGGTGACTTGCTGCTATCGTGAAGTATAAATGATTAATAATTATATTTTTGTTCAAATCGCCAACAACCCAGAAGTGGCATGTGGCCCCATGATTTTCAATGGAACTGGTTATGCACATGTAGACCTATTTCAGTCCAACAGTGACCATGAGAAACCGGTGAGAACTCATTTGAAAGCTGAACAATCTCACCATGGCTTCCATGCACAACCAACTAATTCAGATGATAAATCCTAGAGCGCCAGAGCAAAACAATCATGGCTCTCATTCGCTAAGCGATACACACGTCTCTGTCCTGAGGAGACTTCCTCAAACACACAGCGAGGAAGCGAGTTGAACGTAAACACAGTGAGAAGGTATGACAAAAACAATTTATATAAATTATTGTAAGCATCCCTGAGACATTTGAATGTGATTTTCTTTTAGCTGAAATGGAACGTGATTTTTTAAAGCAAAGATTTACACCATTCAGTGACCGGAGAGTTTATATGAGAGTAAAGTTCAGCCGGTGCATTTGGGTGTAATAAGTAATAAGGGGGGGGTGAATGCCCTGCAGTTTTATGATCATAAAAATTATGGATTGGCATAATAAAGACTTTCCCAGACTCATTAAATACTTTTTTAATTCAATGACAATGAGAAACTACTTAAATAACAAATACAATTTAAAACATTTATGAATTGTGAATTATACTAATTCTCATTGCCATACAGCTATGGGGCTGACAGGAAGAGGTAAATAAGTAGGAACAGGCAATTTGGGTTGAAGGCTTCCTTTGGCTTTCTCCAAACATAAATCCACCCAGATGTTGGAAAAAGCATGCCTTTTTGATGCAGTTTTTCCTTGTTTGGCATATGCTGTCATGATTTTTGTCACTGTTCTCCCTGACACATGAAATCATGTTGACCTTTCTGTGGCTGACACACCTACAATTCGGGCAACAACTATTTTTTATTTTTTTAAATTTATTTCTGATTTTCCCCCCGTTTTTCTCCCAATTTATTAACCAATTACACCCTCTATTTTATTTTCAATTCCCCACCCTCACGAGTCCGCCGCCCGTCCTCCGGGAACGAGATTCGTATTCCTGGACCTATTTCCCCGCCTTCTTTCGAGACGGAGATCTTCCACGGACTCCATTAACCTTCTCCTCGGCGGACTCGTGCCGGCTCTCCCTCCCCCCTCCCCCGGAGGCGGACAGCCAAATGCCGCCTCCGATCGGGCTGACGACCAGGGCCGGTCTGGTAGAAACGCGGGTTTCGATCCGCGTCTCTGACGGGCAGCGCACACCGCGGGCAACAACTATTTTACCGCTTTAAAATTATGTTAGATTACTTATGTTGCTTTAGAGACTCACATATTAAAGTGCTGATTTTAGTATTGATATTGACATTAATATGTCAATATAACACGTGTAGACTCCTTTTTATTTGCAATTTATTTACTTTAAAATATGAGTCCTTTTTAATTTGTTGTTTCCATTATTTTGTCTACTCCCTGTATATAGTATAGTTTTTTTCCCCTCAGTTTTAAACAAAAAGAATAGAGCTGATCTTGTGGATCTGATTTGTGGTCTCTTTCCAGTTCAATTCGGCACTAAATTACACACATCGAAAATAACCCTTTTAGGCAGGTAACTTGGTTTCAAGAATATTAATCCACAAACTTGAAATGGTAAAATAAAAATGGGTTTTGTTACAAAGAATTGTTTTATAGAAAAAAAAATACAGGTATATATTTTTTTAATACTTTATTTTTTGAAAATAGCGTTGTTTCACACACAAATCTTCCACATTGATATAAAAAATATATGGCCGGCATCGTTTGACAGGTAGCAGTGGCAGCAAATTAATGTTGGAATACTAGAAATTTAACAACTGTGCCTATGGGGGACATGCGGTTGCCACTGAAAACCCTGCCTCATAGCAAAAAAGGCCCAACTGTTTGGTTTAAAATATGTTTGTTTTCATCATCTTGGCAGATTTCTATAACCAACCAATATATAAATTGGTTTGATTAGTTTAGGCCTTTGAATCCCATCCCAAAGTCTTTGTTCAGGATTTCTATTCACTTTTAAAAGGCCCACTGGCTTCACTCGACTTGATGTACCCCCATGTCTTGTAGCTCTGAAAAAAAATTAATTCATACCGTAAAATTGAAAACCGACTGGGGCAAATTAAGTTAAAAATACATAGCACTGCTATTTTTCGGTGCCGTTGGCAGTTGAATGGAATTCTATGACAGTGCTTAGAATTCATTGAGAGAAATCCTGCGCACCACTTTGACCTGCCTACCTTTAGCTAAGGTTTTCCTGTGCATTTTCACTGCAGTCGGGGGATGAAAAGACAGCAATGTGGCAACCCTACACTCAGCTTTTGGAGCAGCACACCCTTTCTTAGCAGCATCCATGGATGAGTGGCCTTTCATATTAGAGTGCCAGTTTGTGAGCAGGCTTCCAGTTCTGTAAGCCTCTGTTTCTGAGCAGGGCTCCATTTCTGAACTGGCTTCCATTTTAAAGCATTGTCTGAGAAAGGCATCTGTTTTGGAGGACATTTTTGCATTTCAGGGCCACCAGCCACACTTTGTGTCCCAGCTGGCTTGTCGTTAACAGTTTATATCACTGGTAGGTGTGGAGTGGGTGTGATCACATTGTGACCAATCAGATTGTTCATGTTTTCCCCTCGTTTGTGCTGGGTGAACTGCTCATTTTGATGGAATAACAGGAGCACTTTTTCAAGGAGGAGAGTTAGTGCAAACTCACTGAGACAAATTTGCATCAGAAATGGTTTGAGAAATCCATTTGTATCATGCATTCACGATCTAACGTTCCTTTTCAGCTCATGATAGCAGAGGAATTCTCTTCTATGTTGAAATTGCTTCTTTTTTTTCAAGATTTGGAACAATTGGACAGGCCCCCTCAATTTAACTCTCCATATCTTTCTTCCGGCTTATTTTCACATTTAATCATTTCCTTAAAATGATCATCATCTCTTCTCTCCTTCACCAATGTCTCTCTCTCCCAGCACTAGAGTGATATTTTGGCTTGACAGTCAGATTAATATTCGGTAGTTATCTTAGTCATTCTGTAGTTGTTGCATCTTTATACATGTATACATGCATTCTTCAGAGGTTGGATCCAGGAGGTGTTCTCAGTGCTCCCAAATTATATTGAATATGGATTATTTTACCAGAGATAAGATTTGCTTACCCATATGTGAGAACCTCTGCCTGTTACGGATGGACACACACAACCCCGTAGGATCACATGTGGGAGAACATCGAGTATGATTATTTGATGGCTGGGTTTGTCCAAAAAGTATTGTTCTTTAAGTAGGTAAGATTTTTCATGGTGTCACTTAAAAGCCATGTCTGCATTTTACACTTTTCTTTTGTAATATCCTCGCTCTTGCCAGCAGTCAAACAACTGGTATAATCCCTTACAGATAAGCCAACAACATGGTTTGCAATGTTATATTTATTTTTTATTAAAAAGATGTCCATGTATATTCTAGGCTCCTACAGAGATGCTTCTTTGAAAACTCGAATGCTGTCTGGGTAGTATTTTAGAACCTTTACTTATTTGAAAAATGTTGTTTCAGATTTTTTCCCCTATTTTTCTCCCAATTTAGTGGCCAATTATAACCTCTATTTCTTTTGATTTACCCTTCCCCCACAAACTCGCTGCCCGCCCCCACGGGACAAGCTAATACTTCGAGGCAATGATCCGTTTCCTTCGAGACTGGACTCGCCCAACTATGTTTACCAGGTTACCTTACCGCCCCTTGACAAGCTCATGCCGGCTCTCCCTCCCCCCTCTCTTTGGGGCGGACAGATAATTTCCACCCCCTGTCAGCACTCCCGGTCAGGGCCGGGCTTGGAACCGCGGCTGCAGTGGGCAACTTGTGTCCCAGTTGGACGCACTTACCGCTACACCACCCGGGAGGCCCATGAACCTTTACTTCTTGAGAATTTCTTCAGTTGCAGTATTTGAAAAACATGCCTTGGTTCTCTCTTGTTTGGAGCTGTAATAGTTTCCCCTGATGTGGATCAATCCATGGTGTAAAGTGAGAGCTTCACAATGTCCACCGTGTACTGGAGATGCAGTGATTGATGGTTTTTTGATCAAGCATATTCCACATATTTTTCTTTATTCAATCTGAAATATTGTTTCCTGTGCTTGTCAGCAATTCCTTGAGTTTTAAAAATGTTGAATCTATCTCTCTCTCTCTCTCTCTCTCTCTCTCTTAGTATCTCATATGAGAGGTTTATTTCTTATTTTTTCCAGTGGCAAAGCCTGAAACTAAATGAACAAAAATGACTTTAGTCACCATTAGTTAGTCGGTTAATGGACATATTCAGTTATCCATTGTAAGCCCTGAAACGGCAGCCAAAAATACCATTGTTGTTGTCCGATCCTGCTTCCTTCCACACCCACTGTGGCCTCATCCAAAACTGCTTCATACCAAACATGTCTCAACCTATGTGACCTTACTTCATGCCCTTGCCCTGTGTTGGACAACCCATCTCACCCTTTTCTATTGTATACAGAATATCAACTGTTGACCTCTGGGCATCAATAGAGAGTACCCAAGACTAAGATCCCCAAGGCTAGTTTATCCCCAAGGCTATAACTGCCATGAATGCTACTGTAGCCACCAATTTTTTGCCACAACATTTTGCTGTTCTCTTCCACTGATTTAGAATTTTAAGTTTAAAGTTTAACTTTGTCTAATACACTGTACTTTTGCATGTATTATGCTATCCATATTTATTTATTTATCTATTTATCTATTTGCCTATTATAACTCCTATTTTTCTCTTTCCATTGCCTGTATCATGTACAGGTAACTGCCAAAATAATGAAAACACTTGAGTAAATGAAGAGTTCTGGGGTGCAATTTCCTGGCATGGATTAGGTCCACTAAATCCCGTAGAGGGCAAGGTAAAAGCCAGTAAGCCATTCTGAGTGATCACCTTCATCCTATGGTGAAGCATTTCTATCCTGATGGGAGTGGTCTCTTTCAAGATGACAATGCCCCACATCCACAGAGAATGAGTGGTCATTGCATGGTTTTATGAACATGAAAATAATATAAACCATATGCCATGGTCGTCTCAGTCACCAGATCTCAATCCAGTTGAACACTTTCTGGAGCGGACATTCTGGAGCGGCACCTGAGACAGTGTTTTCCACCATCATTGATAAAACACCAAATGATGGAATATTTCATGGAAGAATGGTGTTTATCTCTCCAATAGAGTTCCAAGACTTGTAAAACTTTGAGAAGTAGAAAATAGGAAAATAAAAGGGGAATAAACCAAATTAAAGACAGAGGACTAGACAGTAGCTGTTAATTTATAGGTGAGCTGTTTAAAAAATCATATCTACACAGTCAAAACATTAACCAAACACTATGTTTTGAATATACGCTACAGTGGATGCCACGCAAGGATAAATTAAATTCTTGTTTACTTAGTGGGGTCCAACAGGTGGGCAGTCCACAGATCCCGGGTCAGCTGGTCAGTGGAGTTTTTCCTGGGGTAAGGGAATGACACACAAGTTGTCCAAGTCCTTTTAGGCCAGGTGCACTTGGGAGAGATCCACTCGGAACCAGAGAATGGACTTTTTAGATGGTGCGATAGTCCAGGGGCCTTATGGCGTGACATGAACGGTAGCAGGAGACCTCACCGGGACACGCAGAGACGGTCAGCCCAAAGGAATCTGTGTAGAGGGAGATCAGACGATCAGGCGAGACTTGAGGAAGCAGCAACCGGCAGTCCGAATCTGAATCGATAATTAGTACAAAGTCCTAGTACCTATCGATTTGCAGGCTGTTATTGGCTAGGTGGTTGACGCCCCCCTGCTTCTGACGTGGCCAACAACGGTGGCGTGCAGAGGCAGCGCCGCTATGGCGCATTCTGGCATGCCGTTGCTCCCTGTGGAACGGCCATATGCTCTTTACGGCACCCCCCCCTGGCTCATCTCCTGGCAGGCCTGTAGAGTAGCCAACGTGGTAGCAGGCCTCCTGCCAGGTTCCAAATTGTCTCTAGAGAATTGCCCGCCTCTTTGTCTCTGACCAGGATACCCTTGTGTGTTGCACATCAATGACTCATTAATTTTAGTCAATACTTTTTCTTTCTGTGGAAACAATTTCACTGATCGATAATTGAAGCAGAAGTTAGCCTTGTTCTCAGTGAGCTTCATAAATCCTTACACCCCCATAGTTACCTAGAAACAGAAGTTGTTGTTTTTTGTTTCAGATTGCTGTAACAGTAGCTGATCCACCCAGTGTGTGTGGCTCAACTTCAGAGCTCTTTGTGGTGGTTATGGCGTGTGTGTTTGTGTGTGTGTGTGTGTGTGTGTGTGTGTGTGTGTGTGTGTGTGTGTGTGTGTGTGTGTGTGTGTGTGTGTGTGTGTGTGTGTGTGTTTGGGTGTGGGAGGGATGGGGGTGGGGGGTCAGGGGTTACCAAGGATTTGGCAATTCTCCTTCCATGTCTGCTTTAGTGCTGAGCTCCCCTTCAGCACCCTGGTTTTGTGTGTGTATCCCTTGCACTTAGTTCTGTCATTGACCATTGACCACTTTTCTTTTCCTGGAGCTTTCTTCTGCCTCCATTTCCTGCACTCACTTTGTAAATATGGCTCTCTCCTAACAGGGTCAGCTCTGTGCTGAGCTCAATACTGCATCGCTTCTTTAAACGACTTGTTTTGACCAGTTCCAACATCTAAAAGGTCCCTTACTTTCCTTGAAGTTGTTGGAATAAAAAACACAAAACACTTTTATAAGGAAAAACAAAATAGTGGATTACTTTTAGTAATGCTTTCATATTTGATAGTAAAGAAACAGGGTTGGCACAAATACAAATTCTGAACAAATAATGGCAAGATAATTTATATATTACTCTGCATGGTGCTATTATGGCTAAGGAATACGAAGCCATTTTAGGCAATCGGGTGCACCCTATGGTGCAAGCATTGTTTCCTCAAGATTTTCCCATATTCAAAGATGATAACATCCCCACACACACTGCTAAACAGATTCAAGAGTGATTTCCTGAACACCAGGATGAATTCGAACACCTTCCATGGCCTCCCCAATCACCAGATATAAACATCATTGAACCTTTATGGAAAGTTCTGGAATGTATAGTGCAGAGTAGATTTCCACCACCTTCATCTCTCAAAGAACAGGAGGGTTTCCTTCTTGAAGAATGGTCCAATATTCCACTACAAATGGATCAAAACTACTTGTATAACAGCATTCCAAAAGGATTGAAGCTGTTCTGAAGGCAAAGGGAAGCCCAACTCCTTATTAGTTAATAAATCTACCATGTGTGTGTGCGTGTCTGTGTATACTGTATATATATATATATATATATTTTTTATTATTATTGTATACATTTAGTTTTTTTAATATGTGAGCACTCTGTATTATTGCAGAAGAGGATTCTGCAACAGTCGGAATGTGTTGCTTCTACTCTGTTTCATGTTTGTATACTCATCTGGGTAATTATATATTTGTGTTTTTTGGGTTGTGCAGATTTGAGTGTGTCTACTGCATAACCCTGCTGGCTACCTAGAGACTGGGTGCCACTAATAGACTCTGAACTGTTTTCTGCAATAATAGTGCTCACATAATTTTCTTGCAATATAATGGCTGCACACGTTGGCTTAAACCATTCAAAAGCAATGGGAATTTGGATATTTTTACCTTATTCAAATGTTTTTTTTTAACGTAAATATTGGAGCAGCAAAGACTTACATTAATACAAATAAATACATCAAGAATGCCCACAATCATCAATGTTTACAACCCCTTCATGATAAATAAGTGGTCACTCAACACATTTTGTCTGAAATTATGAACCTTGCATAGATCAGACAGCAAATCCAGGTTTATTTTACATTTAGAAATGAAATTTAATTTAATTTTGATTAATGTGTACTTTACATCTGAAACGAAAAATTAAGACATAAAAAACTAGCCGACTGGTTCACGAACCAGTTAACCACATGAAACAAAATGATCGCAGGTCATTCTAGTTTTGAAATGAATTTCAAATCAGAGTTATGCATATGCATAAAAGGTCCTCGGGGAACAGGGGTGATGTAGCAGAGATGGAGAAATAATGAAATTAATAATGGTGTGCAAATTTGTTCGTGCGTTTACAATTCAAATCAGGGACTTGGATAACAGTGTATGTCCTGCTCTCTTCTGAATTTATAACATTTCTTGTTTGTATATTTACAAAATGCTTATTTTCCTCATCCACTTTCATGTAAATAATGCATTTTGCTTGGAATAATAAAGTAATTTCGCTACTCTTGTGGTAATATCCAACCGTAAAAAGGCAAAGCGCTCCAACGGGTCCTGGCTGTAGACACTTGGCATAGTGTGAATGCCAATAACTTCAGCATTTATTTAAAATAAATTCTACCATGTGTAAAGTAAACACCGTGGGGGTCAGGGCTCAATATGTTTGATGGAGAGGTGGTGGCGGGCCTCCAAATAACCTCAGGGAATTGACTGATAAATGTGGAGCATTTACCATAAGTCCCTTCCACTTCTGATTTCCATCCTGTTTGCTTCTTTGCACACACAAAAGTAAAAGCATCGGGCAGTCCACTCGGCCCTTTGGTGCTTTATGGCTACTCAAATATTAAACAGAGGAGTCCCTGGCCAATATGACATTTAAAGAAGAGCAAATATTCAAAGTAAATTCCCAGAGCTCCATGTCAAAAAATTAAGACAAAATGTTCAATATTCCTTTCATGAGATCACTTTATAGATTCAAATATTTAAATGGCAGATTGTATTTGGGACTTGTTTCACCAGTTATTGAATGTATTAAAAGATAACATGTGACAAAGCAACATTGACATGCTGTCAACAATAAAAATAATCTCCATTAGAAAACTTCCAGGAGAAATGTATGTTTTGATGTAAGAACAATGGCAATACGATAGTAAACTATCCTTGTGATATCATAACATACTGTACAATTAGTCATAATTTTAATTAATAACAATTACTAGCAATTGTTAAAAGCATCTTTATTTGTCTATGGATACATTTTGACAGCTTGGTAAGTCATCTCTTCCTGATTATTCCTTGGATCCTTTTCCATCTTCAATACACAGAAAATGTGCTTTGCTGTACACTGCACATTGCAATTGTACATTCACCGTAAATGGCATGCTTACTTTCAGATCAATTCCAATTTGAACAACTTTAACAATTTACACTGAAGGAATTCCAATCCTCACATTTTTTATTCCAAAATACTCAGGAAATGTGCAATGAATTTTGTGCAGAGGCTTACATTTTCTACTTCTCTCAGCATCCTACATGAAAAGCTTGCATTGAGTTTTGAAAGAGTGCTGCAGGCTTCAGAATGGACCACTTTCTTCCTTCCTTCTTTCCCCATTGTGCTCTGGCTCCAGGTACTGAGACTGAGTGCACTGAGCAGATGTTGCTCAAAGTCCAATGTTAATTATTATCCATACAGATGTTGCTCTCATGGTGAGACCCTCGAGGTGACTACCGCATGAGCCCTATTGAATTTCCTTTTCACACAACCAGCATGAAAGACGATGAATATACTGGAATATTCACTGTTGGTATTTCCAGGGGTAAATGGCAGTGGGACAGTTGACTTTGTGGTATGAAAGATCCCCTGAAGACCTTTAGGCTTGTGTGCCAACATTAAGCCCTTCACTGAATCCATTACAAATGTGGATTAGCGAAGAGGGGCACTACAATGAAGTGGCATTCTATTGCAAGCCCAGTACTGACTGACTTGGAGCAAATCAATTTCCCTTTTCTAATATAGAATCAGTTCTCATTGATTGAGACAGAGAGGGAATTTATAAAAGTCAATTTGTTGTGCTAAAAGTTACAAATACAGATTTAAAACTGCAAGGAAACTAGTGCAGTTTTGTACTTCTGACAAGTTCCAGCGAACCCAGGGCCAGCAAGATATTCCGGTTACCTTGACTTAGTTTTTTTTTTATTGGAATTCATTTCCTGACGGGGAATGCACCAAAATTGAACAAAGATTGCATGCAGAAAATACGGCCACAAGAATCTGGGCAAGGCCACCTATATTCATTTTCCTAGATGCCATGTGGTAGGATGCTGCAATAAGCAGAATGTATTTGTAAGAAACAATTGTAAATGAAAAGCTGAACCCAAACTTGATCCCACATTTCTTTGTTATTAAAACCAAATGGAGACTATTTTAATGTACACTGATGTCCTTGAATCTCGTAATACTCCTACGGTCCTACTGAGAAACTATAATAACAAGTGAGGTAACTCTATTATAGGAAATAGCTATTTCTTTGGATAGAAAAATGGAAGCAATTTGACCTTATGAGTCCCTGAGTTTGCCATAAAACCGTGACCACTTTTAAATAAAAATATTTCATACTCTTGAACCGCTTGTAGAATCCCATAATAGCCACAGCTGGCTGTCGCACTGCTCAAGTCAATCTGAGCAGGTTCACAATTGTACCACAGAGATGCATGTATCTACTTAAACACAAGATGTTCATACTACAAGGCTGCAGATATGACACGTTTTACGTTTAGTTTCCGGAACATTAGGCCTTCAATGACGGCAGTGCCAAAGAGGGTGTTCTCCTTATAGGAGGCTGTGGTAAAGATGTTTATTAGTAATCCAGCGACACTACATAGGAGATGGATGAAAATGGTGTTGTGAGTGCAATGTAGTGGAAATAAAGGACCATAAAACAGAGGTTTTTTTGTTTGTTTATTGTAATGATTATCCACCACCTAGCTAGCACACTATGTGTAACTTAATTCACATTAGAAAATTGGGAAAATTTGCTATCTAGTTCAGCTATCAAGAGATCCAATAATAGCTTTGACAAAATGAAATCCCCACAAAACTGTTAATCTAGCAAGCCAAACTGGAATATGGTATGTAAGGGCATTTCCAAATACATTAGCACTCTCTGTAGCTATGTAATAACCAGTGAAAATGATTTAAATACAAAAGTCAGACTAATATAAAATAAGAAATCACAGATGTTTCATTGCTGGATCATTTTAAGTAGCAGATGTATAGTATAAACCAGATAAATATGAACTATCCTACCATTTTCATTACACTTTAAACTATTCAAATTCATTATACTAATCCAGAATAAGCCCCCTGGATCTAATAACCAAGTCTGAGGGATCCATGGAGGTCCCCTGACTTATCAGTGCAGAGGCCCATTGATCATTTCTGATGGTAAACCTTTACTGCAGTACTTAGGGTCATACCGCCTGTCAGTCTTCACAGCTGGATTAGTATCATGCTCATGAAATGGATGGTGTTCACTTCTACAGTCCCTCCTGTAGATGCATTATCTTATGGAAATGTCCTCTCTAATGTCTCCTCGCTTCTCTGTCCTGCGTACGTATCATCACTTTCTTGCAAACAGGTTATGGACCCTACAATGGAATGTTGTCAGTGATGTCACGTAAACAGGTAACGTAGAGTGCTATTCTTTGTGCTGATATCAATCCAAACTGGGCCTGGTCATCAATGGGATGGATGTGAGAGTACAGGGAGTACATAAGAACAAAAGACTGCATAATGACGAAAACAGGCCGTTCGGCCCATCCGGGCTCATCATTTCCTAGTCGAAGGAATATCCAGCACCGCGTCAAGCCTGGACTTGAATACCGCAAGTGTTTCTGCCTCCACTACATGACCTGGCAAGCTGTTCCACGCATTGGCAACTCAAGGGTAGATTCCCCCAAGGGGATGGGTTCGCTTTGAAGAATTCCCAACCTTTTATGAGGCTACAGTGCATTAGCCCAACGATTAAAAGGCTCTGTTGGGAATTGTGGGCAGGGGAACTGCAGCTGGGTCCTGCTCTGGCACCTTTCCCCTGGCTGCACCCCTAAACTCTCTCTCATCGCTCTCTCACGTGTAGATGGCCTTTGAAACATGTGACTGAAGCGTGCACACGCGTGTGCTCCTTCCACACCCAGGAGGCGAATTCTTTATTTAAAGATGTCAAAATATTTATCCAAAAATGTTCACTAAAAAATATCAAATAAATTAGGATTACATAATATCCACCTATATGGACACATGTCATTTGCTCCAATGAGACACTAATTCCAGGACATCTTTAGTTTGGTAGAGTCTTTAGGATTCCACAGTTTATTCTATACAAAGATGGGCCTCTAATTCAGATTCAGTGCCACTGGGGAGAAATCTTTCTCACTTTTCAACTTCGCATTGGTAAGATTGTTTCCTGTGTGAATTGTTCACAGTCTAGTAAAATGATGCAGAATGGGTAGAAGGGTTGTGTTGTGTTATTACTGAGAGTTAGCAATCTGAGATAATATATATGCTCTTTGAAGACCCTATTGAGATTATTTCTTTTGTTGATGGTCCAGGTTATTGGAAGGATATCCTGGGATTTTGCACTGTCTTGCTCACAGTCCATAAATACATAAGATGCATTTCACACTTTGTGAATGCAAATCATGGAGCACACTGTCTGAAATAAAATACAGAATTAAATATTGATGGATACATATAACGGAAATATATCAAAACAATTGGCTGAAAGGGCCATAAATATTCCTTGCTAATATTCTGCTTCCTTTTCTTTTTTTCCCAAAAAACTTTTTGTTTGATTTTATTTCTAATTATATTGAAATATACTTATACATTAGATATTCATCATACTGTTTGCTAATGTTTTTTGTGAGATTAATATTAAATATTTCTCAAATGTATCCTAAAGGGGTTACATTTGAGGCTATGTAATTTTACATTTCTCTTTTCCTTGGAATCTTGGATGGGTTTTTCGCATATCTTTGTTGCCCGTATGATTCTGAGGGTAAATATTAAAATGTATGGGTGAGGAACAACAGCAGAATTTGAAAATGCCTCTGATAAATTTAAATGCAAGTGCAAGTAAATTTTTTTTTTGAGAGTCTTTTCACATTGTGAATTATCTGTATTATTAATATGGCTGACAGACACAAAACTCAGGGGTGATACAGGACCCATTCCTTTATCCAGCCGCCGCCTGGAACCATGGGTGGGGAACATCAGTCATTTTTGAAAGACATGGTCTGTTGGTTCCAGGTAGTAATTCAATTTTAGGAGACAAGTAAGGTATGAACTCCCCTGGATATTAGATCGGAGTATCAGAAGTGAATGCGACAGTCTCATTATAGGCGTATTTACAATGTAATCATGAGTTGACTTTGAGTCTCTCCACAATATAAAACAGTGAGGCCATACCGTCTCAGTCCAGGGCTCCTTACCTCATGTCTGCATGTTTCTGGGCTGTCTGAAGTCCCCCTCTAACAACCTGAAGGCTAAACTCATCTGAATAACCAAGTGTTATTACCTGGTTTGGGTACAAAAAAGCACAAGGGCTTGTTTATTCTATATATATTTTTTTTCAGATCACTTTAAACGGCATGTAGGAAGTGTAATTGAAGAAATTACCATGTACAGTCAGGTCCAGAATTATTAGCACCCTTGATGAAAATGAGCAAAAAGGGCTGTATAAAATAAACATACAGATAATCTTTTATTCCAATACAATTATTCTATATTTTCTTTTCTTTATATTGAGTAACACTATTTATGAAAAACATAGGTGTCAAATTATTGGCACCCCTAAAGATTATTTTAAATAAAACCAAACAAAGTTGAATGTTAAAGAAAATATGCAATAACGTTATATTTATTTAAGCTAATCTGAGTCTTATGGAACTATATCGTGGCCTTCCATCACTTCCATCACTGCGGCAACCCTGTTTCACTAGGGCTTGGGAAAATAAATAAAAAGTGAAAAAGACATATGACAGAAAATCCCAAGAATTATTTTGTCATCCATCATGGAAACCGGGTCCAAATGGCTCTTTTGAGTGTTAAGACCCCTGCACTAGGGTATAAAAAAGTAAAAGACATATAAAACTTTGTCAAATCAAAAGAGACAGATAGTAGTTAACATAAACAAGTCAGGTAAAATATATATATATATATGAACCGTTAAACATACCACTAACCACTGTTAGGGCATTAATCAAACCATTTTAAACCTCTGTAACAGTTGAAACTTGCCAGGAAGAGGAAGTTTGTATGATATTCCCACACACAATAAGGAAGAAGTTTAAGAAGACTTTAGTTGCGTCTCAGGGTCACAAAGTCTCAAAATCAACAATAAGGCCAACAGGTATTATTGTTTTGTTCAAAGCTGTGATGGAACTGTGTCTATCACAATTTCAGCAAGGCAGCTTTATTCAATTAATATGATGAAATAAATAACTCAATTTGTATAAAATAATTATCTGACACAGAAAACCACTAATTGATTCAATCAATGTAACTCTAGAAAGTGAATTAAACTCAGCACTGAATCATCATTATTATTATAATTATAATTATTATTATAATTCTGAATTTACATAAAGATCTCACCACAAAAACACAATTGTCACACAATTGGCCCCTGCTCTGTCCACAGGAACGGAATATGGAATGACACCACAGTGCTATTTTATTCGGGTGTTTTTCTGACAGAGGCAGCAGAGTCAAATGCCCGCAGGTCCTTTTGCACAGGGTTAATACGACTGTAACAGCCACAGAGGAAAGGATATCTTAAGCTTCAATTTTATGTGCGGGATTTTAAAAAAAAGCAGGGATCATCTCGAGATGGGTTCTGACAGTGGAGTGAAAAACAGGACAACGTAGGCTGTCAAAAATACTGAAAAAGAAAGACAGGCAGTTTAAGGGGATTCCCACTGCCTCAGAGTCCTTCTTGGGGGGATATATTTTTTTGACATTCACTATTAAAATGAACAGATTTTCAGACAGACAAGTTTCATTTGGGAGTGCAAACCAAGCGCAACCTGTGTCGGGGGAAAAAAGGTTATAGCAAGCGTATGGAGGAGAGGTGACAGGACTGAGTGAGCGAGGTCCAACTCCTACGATGCTTCTCAAATGGATGCATTCACATTTGAATTACAGATTGCTTCACAGTGTCCGAAAATTGTGTCCAGGAGGGAATTGTTTCATGTTTTCTTCTCCACAATATAATTGAGAGTCGTTCCTTTTGTCAGATTCAGTTTCTTTCTCAAGCACACAATGAGGCATCGGTGAGATGCTTCCTTTGAGCAGTTGTAATTCTTAACAATTCACTGGTCTTAAGCAGTGCATTGCCTACCCCCCGATGAATGACAGAGCCATACATAATGTATTATATTGCTTTCTGTGACACAGATGGTGATGTGTCACTGTGAGCAGGAGCGCAACTTCCCGGTGTTGACTTCCTGGTGGTATGAGCCATTGATGAGGTGACGCCCTGCTGTATCCCTCCTCCCTGGGTGACCTTTGAGTGGGAGTGGGAGTGGGTGGGGGGTGGGGGTGGGGAGCTCATCGCGGTCACTGACGTCAGCTTCCTCCCAGTCCACTGGTGATGTGTCATGAACGGAATTTTTGGGTGAGGACATGCTCATCGGGATGTGCTCAGACAGTTTGCATTCTCATAAAAGATTCAGCTCCGGCCTTTTTTTGCCCAGAGACGAGTGGAGGGCTCGAGTCAAGCGTGGGTAAGCAGCAAAACGATTACCCCAAAATCAGCCATCAGAGAACAGATAAGAGCCCTGAGTCACACCGCTATCACAAAATATGTTGAAGTCCTTAAGTGTGCCACAGGGTCACAACTGTGCAAATAAATTAAGATGTGGAAAGTGGGCGAGACATTTGCGGTTGATACTTAAGCATTTTCGGCATGCTTCGTCCAGGCGAGCTTGGTTTGCTCCATGCAGCAGTTTTAGGAGGCCGGAATTAATTGCGGTCTTTAAAGAAACGTAGTCTCAGAAGAGATTTCGTTTTTTTCGTGTTTTTTTTCATCACCCAAGAGCACTTCCTTTCAACAGTAGTAGACGTGATGGGAGGCTCCGTTTTTCTTGGCAGCTTGAAACGTGTATACATTTTAATCATCCACTAACTGGAGAGAAAAATAAATCCATCCATTATTTCGTACACAAGCAAAAATGACATTTACAGTACAAAGGTAGTTGTACTCGCTTGCATCAACAATCCCTGTAGAAGTTAAAACACAAAGCAATAATCAGCTTGCATGAAAGCAGTATGAGAAAAAAGAAACGCACAGAAAAAAAATCCTGTTGCTGCCCATGTTTTGACGCCTGCACAAAACATTTTACGCCTTAAAAACATTGCAGTAGAACGCGGCAAACTGTCTCATAACGGGTGGTGTGACTCACACACGCATTAGGGCCAGGCACCCCATTGAGTTTATTGGTTTTATTCTTCCTGTTAATCTCCCATGCTGATTGCTAAAAACTCACAGAATTTGGCAGGTAGTTAGGGCCCTGAGCCAAATGGCCAATTCCTCCATAAGTGCAACATTTGGTGGATTTTCAAAAATGCATTGAAAATGACTAATAAGTTTGAAATGTCTGATAATGCATTTCATTTCATAATCAATGACCCCTTTACAGTGAATGGGGGGAACTCAGCACCCACCATAAGCACACATATGCCCCTTACAATAACAATGCTTCCAATGTACCTTATCTTGAAAGGTTAGCTAATTGTCATGTTAGAAAAATGGTATGCACCAGAGGTATGCACACATCTATGGACTCTCAGACATGAGATTAATTACATTTACATTTACATTTACATTTATGGTATTTAGCATACAGTCTTATCCAGAGCGACTTACAAAAAGTGCATTTAAACATCGTAAGATTAATCATAGACAGTGCCATACCGTCGGATGGTTGAACCTCGGATTCAGGAGGAGCAATGTGGTTTTTCGTCCTGGTCGCGGAACTGTGGACCAGCTCTACACCCTCCGCGGGGTCCTGGAGGGTGCATGGGAGTTTGCCCAACCAGTCTACACATGTTTTGTGGACTTGGAGAAGGCTTTTGACCGTGTCCCTCGGGGAGTCCTGTGGGGGGTGCTCCGGGAGTATGGGGTACCGGGCCCCTTGATACGGGCCATTCGGTCCCTGTACGACCGGTGCCAGGGCTTGGTCCGCATTGCCGACAGTAAGTCGGACTTGTTCCCGGTGAGGGTTGGACTCCGCCAGGGCTGCCCTTTGTCACCGGTTCTGTTCATAACCTTTATGGACAGAATATCTAGGCGCAGCCGGGGCGTTGAGGGGGTCCGGTTCGGTGGCCTGAGGATTGGGTCACTGCTCTTTGCAGATGATGTGGTCCTGTTGGCTTCATCGGGCCGTGACCTCCAGCTCTCGCTGGAGCGGTTCGCAACCGAGTGTGAAGCGGCTGGGATGAGAATCAGCACCTCCAAATCCGAGACCATGGTTCTCAGCCGGAAAAGGGTGGAGTGCACTCTCCGGGTCGGGGAGGAGATCCTGCCCCAAGTGGAGGAGTTCAAATATCTCAGGGTCTTGTTCACAAGTGAGGGAAGGATGGAGCGGGAGATCGACAGGCGGATTGGTGCGGCGTCGGCAGTGATGCGGACGCTGCATCGGTCTGTCGTGGTAAAGAGGGAGCTGAGCCTAAAGGCAAAGCTCTCTATCTATGTTCCTACCCTCACCTATGGTCACGAGTTGTGGGTAGTGACCGAAAGAACGAGATCGCGAATACAAGCGGCCGAAATGAGTTTCCTCCGCAGGGTGTCTGGGCTCTCCCTTAGAGATAGGGTGAGGAGCTCGGTCATCCGGGAGGGGCTCAGAGTAGAGCCGCTGCTCCTCCGCGTCGAGAGGAGCCAGATGAGGTGGCTCGGGCATCTGGTTAGGATGCCTCCTGGACGCCTCCCTGGTGAGGTGTTCCGGGCGCGTCCCACCGGGAGGAGGCCCCGGGGAAGACCCAGGACACGCTGGATAGACTATGTCTCTTGGCTGGCCTGGGAACGCCTCGGGATTCCCCCGGAAGAGCTGGACGAAGTGGCCGGGGAGAGGGAAGTCTGGGTCTCCCTGCTTAGGCTGCTGCCCCCGCGACCCGACCCGGATAAGCGGTAGAAGATGGATGGATGGATGGAGTGCCATATCTTATAAATGTGCCAAATCTGAAAGCTCTGAAAGCATTCAATTTAAAAATGTGGCCACTAAAAGCAATATTAACGCTGTATGAAATACACAAACAGTTTAGATAACTGTTAATATAGATATGTATTCATTTGACAGTAACCAGAACTATAAGCAAAAAGCATTCTATGTGTATGGCATATGGCACATGATCAACAGTAGATACAAAAACAAGGGGAAATTGATTTATTCAATGTTCAATATTCCTTCACACGGACAATTTTTACCTTCTACACTGTTTGGCGAGTTCAGTGATCCCAAAAATGAGCTTGCCATACTGTGTTTGTGAAGGGAATAACACTTGAATTTATTTGTCAAAGTTAAGGGCAAGTGTTGATTGAATCCAGGGAAAATGATAAACCTGCGGTATATTGAGGTATACAAAACATTGAACACTAAATAGCACAGATAATGTGATCGTTATGATAATGAAATAGCACTAAAACAGAAAGTTGCATTTGTTATCAACCAATCTCAAAAGTTGTGGCGTTCACCTCATTGATCGTAGTTTTCCTTTTCTCCTCACGTCTCTTCTCGGGATCATGGTGGAAGAAGTGGAATTCAATGTTATTTATTCGATAAAGAAAACTCTTGAAAGAGCACATATCCAGTCTCCTCTCGTATGTTCTCTGCCTGCCTCAGGTGTGTCAAATTTGTACAAATATATCGCCTATTTCATGAAAACTCAGATGTCAGTCCATACAGGTACTACCAGAGGCTGTCTGGTCTTGTTCAAAAACAGTAGGCTTTCTGGCACACTATAATTGTTTGTGCTCTGTAAAAATGACTGACATGGCTGTTTTGCCCAATGGTTGTGCTCTGGTAATTAGTACATTTCCAGACATCATTTGGTGATAGCAGCTGAATGCAAACACTATGTTAACTTCTATACTGTAAATAGAAGTCTCAAACAAGAGCTTTGCTTGTTTTATAGTTTAAGCCAGTAGACAGTCAATAAACACCTGGGCTACTATAAGAAGTACTATACTATATGAAGAAACAACTGTTGCACCTATATATATGAATGAATTGCCTTTTTGTGAGCATTTTACATTTACATTACATTTTAGGCATTTAGCAGGGGCTCTTACCCGGAGCTACTTACAAAATGTGCATTAGTACATGGTAAGATTAATCATAATCCGTGCCAGAGATCAGTGTCGTGATACAGTAATAGACATAATCGTTGGCAGCTGCAAACCGTACCGGTAACACAAGGAGGGAAAAGTTTTTTTTGTTGTTGTTTTTTTTTTTTTGGGGGGGGGAGGGGACAGACATCAACATAGATACATATTACAAAGAGAGCAATAGTGCACAATAGCAATCTGTTTCAGACCATAGCCTTCACATTGACAGAATCACTACAAAGGTGGTTGGTGTCTGTTGCTTTCTAGTGTTACCATGGTATTAATAAGTACAGGTGGAATACAGGGCGTTAGGCCTTCTCCACTCATTTTTGGTGGCAATCGGGAGTAAAAACAAAGAAGAAAACAAAGAAACTGATTTTGTTGAACATGCATCGTCGGAGGTAATTGCGATCGTCTCTCTTACCTAATATTAATTATTGATCGAGCCGACAGGAGAACAACGAGGATCGTGAGTCAATATTTAATCAGCTGCTCTGCCTTTTTCTGGGAGAGAGGGAAGAAATGGTCTTCATCATTATTTCACAGAGCCAGTCTGTTCATTAGGCGGAGCTTAATCAAGTTTCTGGTTCTCTGCCAGGCAAAGGGAGCCGAATGTGTCTTATTATACAGCTGCTGAATTATAAATTTGATGTCTGGTCCCGATGCAGTCATTTCCTTCCTGTTATGCTCAGAATACCCCTGTCTTTACCGTTTCCCAGTTTACATGCGATGTACAGTAGGTGGCTGGTGTGCTGGTAAAATTAGGAGCATCACCCTTATTTTATGTTTATTTGAGTTTGTTTTCCCTTTTGTCCTACTCTCAGGCAATAGGGTTTTGCTTTTTCTTTACTTTATCAGACGATCGCTTTCATGCATCGCCAAAAAGGTGAAGTGAAAGCCTAGACGAGGAGTTTTGAAGTATGTGTTTGCAAATTGGGAACAATTCTTCACATATTGAAAATAAGTGTTTATTTTTCTGTGCCTCTGTGTGCATACGGATGTGCACCACACCGCTCCGTGGACCGTGTTATGTGTCAAATCAATTATGCACACAGTTTATCACCACTGGCTGCAATTGTGGAAATTAGATGTTTGTCATCAAGTGCATTCCAACATTTTCTTTAAATGCTGAAACGAATTAAGAGTGAATGACTATGCTTAGAGCCTGAGAGCCAATTAGAGCAAAAAATACTAAATAAAACTCCAGTCACAAAAGAATACGATGGCAGCAAACATGGTGCCCAACCCTTAAACTTGATATGAACTTGATCGTTCTGGCAGTCTGAGGAGGACTGCTGTTGGAAAAAATGCATTTAACGAGCAACATTCATATTCAGCAGGATGTTGCACTACCACAGCACAACACATCAAGTAGACGATGGACAAAAAGGGAAAGCATCACGTTGTGCCAATGGGCGATCAAATTGAACAGAAACATTTTAATGGATTACTTCACTTGATGCAAAAAATAATTAAGCTGTAGAGCACCCGACTTCATTTTACTTTAGAGGAGAAGTATGAAATGGGTTTTAAGTGAAAATAGCGGGCGGCTCGTTTTTGATTTTTGAGCACTGATCTTAAGTGCTCGGCAAAGTTATCTGAATCATACATGCAAATGACACTAATTACTTTTTCCTCACAGAGAAAATTGAACCATGTAACCTTTATTGCATTTGTTAGTGAACTACTATTCATTAAGCAAGCTAAGGATAGGTTTAATGAGTTCAATTACTCCCTATTCTCTATCCTATTATTTATTCATGATTCGATGCAAGATGAAACAATTTTATCAGTGTTTTGTAAAGCCTTTATTTAATTCAGTTCAATACCTGATGTACAATAGTTGCAAATTCGACAGCCTGGGACATCACCTGCTAACTGGTGTCATTCTGGAATAATAGGCAATGTATCCATTGGGAGTATTTGAATAGAGAAGGTACATATAATTGCCAAAATAAAGGAAACACTTGAGTAAATGAAAGGTTCTGGTGGCTCTATTATGGTGTGGGGTGCATTTTCCTGGCATGGTTTAGGTCCACTCAACCCCTTAGAGGGCAAGGTAAATGCCAATAAATACAAAAGCCATTCTGAGTGATCACCTTCATCCTATGGTGAAGCATTTATATCCTGATGGTTTCTTCCTGGATGCCAATGGCTCCATCCACAGGGCACGGTCAATGAATGGTTTGATGAGGATTGAAAAGCAATGTAAACCATATGCCATGACTGTCTCAGTCACCAGATCTTAACCCAGTTGAACATTTAGAGAGATATTCTGGAGCAGTGCCTGAGACAACATTTTCCACCATCATCTACAAAACACCAAATGATGGAATTTCACCAACATTTTAGGTTGGTGCTTCCTTTAATTTGCCAACTAACTGCACATAGCTTTGGGCTTTGACACCATTTTCATTTTTGTCATCCTTCCCTGACGTTACTCACGCTCACTCTGAGTTGTTTTTAGATTTGTTTAGACAGTGACTAAAAGCTTGTTTGAAAAGCTCCATGTTGGAACATGGATCTAAACAATCATGTTTAAAAAATCAACACACAGCTAGATATACACTTGTAAACACTGTATTAATTAAAACAGCTCACATTAGCTTACTAACAAACTATCGCTAGCTCACTGACTATTCTTAGCTAAATGCAGTATTGCTACCTATGTCAGCTACCCTACTAAGCAATCTTACTACAGCAGCCTGAAATACATGTTAAATTCATTCAATTATCTGTACGCAAGTTCTTTTTTTTATGCTGCCATAAACTGCAGTTTCAGTAAAATGCTGCGGATGTCTGCAGGATATTCCTTAACATCCAATCAGGTTCCTTCAGCTGGCAATTCTGTGATGGTGCGATGCAAGTTTCTAAATGTTTTCTTGTTCTAGACAGTACACAGAGACTCAGGGCTGATTTATGCCCACTTACACACATAATTTGTCTGGCTTGCAACACAGCAAGGGGGGCGGATTCTATACGGTTGAGCCTGGGGATGCTGTGGTTGCTGTGGTTGGTGTATTTTGAGTTTCTCTCCGCTTGCATATTCTGGGGCAATACATTTAGCAAAACTATATTGATAATAAAATGTAGGTGGATTAGCTTGTAGTTTCGACAAGTGTCTCCAGTGAAGACACGGGACACAAGTGGCTCGCAGGCTCCTCAAACATACAACAAGCTTCCTTATTCTTCTCCCTTGGGATGTTGTGGGTTGTTTTTCAAGGTCCATTGAAGGTCACGGTCATATACTTCACACCGCTGTCATCTCTTTTCACTTTCTCTGCCCACACAGTAGGTTATGGGCTGCCTTGCCCTGCATATCATAATGGCAAGACTATATAGAGGATATTGAATTATTGATCTGAGGAATGGGAATAATTTACGGGAGCCAATGACATAACATACGCTTGATTATGAATCATTCTGTATTGTTTGTGTATTCCAGTTTGAATTGCATGTTTACTGATATACTGCTTCTTTTACTAATAACATAAACAGTTGTAGAAGATTTATTGTAAAGCGATTTATTCAAATTCATTTAAACAATTATTTATTTTGCTACAAAGGGTTCAAATCCAATATTGGTATTGGAGTTTTGTATCAATGTGTCAATGCATCGGTATCGTATTAAATCATTCTTTATTTTTCTCATAATTGCACCTCATTACGTATTCTGGTACTGCTGGCACACTAGCATTTGTGCTAAGACCAGGTTTATAGTGGTGGACTAGTAAGACCCCTAAATCTGTTAAAATACCATTGCATCTTTTTTGTGCCAATTCACAGCCCCAAAAGACCAATCAGACCCCATCACACCCACCCAGTGCAAGAGCAAAAAAAAGGAGATTAAAATACCAACCTTGGCAAAAACGTAATTTTACACACTTGGGAAAGCCATGTTTTCTAAAGAGCCAGGCTTTTTGCATTAACAAAACAGGGCCTAATGTCTGAGAATGTAAATTCAATGACCCTCATCAAATTCCTGGAATGAGTGAGCTGAGCATCTCTTCAATATCTTTATAAAAGTCTTTGAAAAATCTCCCGAAGCCCTGTCTAGCTGGTTAACCCTTAAGTCTGTCCTTTTGTATTTCTAACTATCTTATAAAAAGCGTTTGTGTTGAATTCAACTTTGCCACAGCTTTGAAGTTGCCTTGCAAGTTCTGTATCTCAAAGTCAATCTTTGAACACTTCACCACCCACATAGTTCACTTTGATGTGCTCATCTCGTTACTATTTTCAAACTGATCAATGTCACTAGTAGGCATAGCAGATGATGGCATGTCCCTGCCATGTGTGTAGATTCATCATCTAACCATTCGTCAAGACAATTGGAATGGAGGGAACAGAGCAGAATATGAATAAACAGATCAAAATGTACATCAAAAAACTGCTCATCTTGTGGAGTTGCTAATCTTCACCAAGCATACTATTATGCATGGTGAAGTATACTGGCCAGCTCAATTTATTTTCTATATCTATATATTTCTATATATTCAGGATTTCTATCTTTATTGCCTGCTCAGCCCCTCATAATATGTGTGTGTGTGTGTGTGTGTGTGTGTGTGTGTGTGTGTGTGTGTGTGTGTGTGTGTGTGTGTGTGTGTGTGTTTGTGTGTATATACAGTATATATATATATATATATATATATATATATATATACTACCTTTCAAAAGTTTTAGAACACCCCCATTTTCCAGTTTTTACTGAAATGTAAGCAGTTCAAGTCCAGTGAATAACCTGAAATGGTACAAAGGTAAGGTGTAAACTGCAAGAGGTTTAGATTTAGATTACCAAAAACAGAAAAATAATAATCCCCTTTTCAGGGAACAAGTAATGGGTTAACATGGGTTAACAGTCACTCTGTGCAAGTCGCCGACTCTGGATCCAGCAAAAGAGCCCCAGACCATCACGCTTCCTCCTCCATGTTTGACAGTTGGTGTCACACACTGAGGAATCATCCTTTCGCCTACTCGACGGCCTACAAAAACCTTTCAAAATTTCAAGATTAAATTTTTTTATTCATCAGTCCATAAGACCTTCTTCCAGTCTTCAGTAGTCCACTGGCAATGCTTCATGGCCCAGGCAAGCCTCTTTTTCTTATTTTGCCATCGTAGCAATGCCTTTCTTACTGCCACTCAACCTGTCAAACCTGCAGCTCGAAGTCTTATCTTCACAGTTGAAACTGAGACTTCCTTACTTCGACCAGTGTTAAGCTGTGCTTGAAGCTGTTGTCCTGTGAGCCGCCTATCATGAAAGCTGTTGACTCTCAGAAACTTGTCTTATGATTTTGTTGTGGCCTTGGGTCTGCGAGACTTCTTCCTAAACTTTTTTTTTTAACCTCTGTCAGTTACCTTCGTACCATTTCAGGTTATTCACTGGATTTGAACTGCTTAAATTTCAGTAAACACTGGAAAATGGGGGTGTTCTAAAACTTTTGAACGTTGTATATATATACATGTACTGTATATATAGAGTATATAATATTGGAGCTATTTTGACAAAATGAAGTGGTAGTTCACTTTGGGTATGTACAGTAGCTCATTGCCTTTCATACATAAAACATATTGTACTATTGGCTTAATGAAAAATCCCCTGTTCTGCAAATCTGTAAACCACAGACTACAGACAGCTATCCACACCACTTCCACCATTTTCTTTTAACCAAGTGTTCATTATAAGTAGAATAATAAAATGCACAATCGATGGAATGCATGTGCCTGATATTCTGAGCAGATTTACAACATTAATTTAGAGCCCGTTGTAAACTGATTAACCCAAACCCATTTGACATCATAAATAAGTGCTGGCAGAATGACTTGATTTAGATAATATACAAGTAACTGCCAAAATAAATGAAATACCAGCCTAAAGTGTCTTAATAGGGTGTTGGGCCACCACAAACCACCAAAACAGCTTCAATGTGCCTTGGCATAGATTCTATAAGTGTCTGAAACTCCATCGGAGGAATGCAACACCACTCTTCCACAATAAATTCCATCATATGAAATTGCATCATATTCCATAATTGTGTTGATGGTGATGGAAAGCACTGTCTCAGGCGCCACTCCAGAATCTCCCAGAAGTGTTCCATTGGGTTGAGATCTGGTGACTGAGACAGCCATAGCGTATGGTTTGCATTATTATTCAGTTACCGTTTGTGGCCTGTGGATGGGGTTTTCTCATCCTGGAAGTCACCAATGCCACCAGGATAGAATTTATTCAAGGTGACCACTCAGAATGGTTTTGTATTTATTGGTGTTTACCTTGCCCTCTAAGGGGTTGAGTGGACCTAAACCATGGCAGGAAAATGCACCCCACACCATAACAGTGCTGCCAGAACCCTTAATTTACTCAAGTGTTTCCTTTATTTTTGCAGTTACTTGTATATAGCACACTAGTAAAACTATTACGCAGAAATATTACCCAAAATAAAAAATATATAAAAACATATGTATTACTCATATTACTCACACAACCTCATCTCAGTATTGGTAACTTAACTACCGCTTCAAATAAAAAAATGATATTTCTAGCAAGGTATCTGTGCTAATATGTTTAATCGTACATGTGAATCCATAGAAATCCATGTGGAGTTGTATAGTAGGGTCAGACATCTGTTTCATGTTGGTTGAATTAAAAAATATATTTTGAAGAATTAGCGATCGATATTACGTACTGCGCACTGTCACATTTAATTCAGAATAAATCATTGCTATCTGTGTTCTTGCCACAAATATGTATGGTTTAACAAAACATCTTAATTTACTGTATCATAAAAGGTGGGGTGACCCAAACAAGAATTGTATAGAAAATAAAGGAAACTGTATGCAAGTAAACAAGGGTGAGATTAAAACGTTGCACTGCTACTTGGGTTCAATGTAGTTTATTGAATCGAGGAAATTCTGGTTCAATGATAGGCAGCCTGATATTAGTGATCATCTGAAAGCAGCACTGCTGATCACACTGTCTACTGGTTACATTATGTCTCCAATGATAGCATGGTTTTATTTGTATGTAATGGTGATAATGGGATACCAGTGTGCATTCCAGGTTCATATGATTGCGTGTCTTGTGCATTTACATTTACATTTTAAGCATTTAGCAGATGCTCTGGTCCAGAGCAACTTACAAGATGTGCATTCATACATGGTATGATCAATCAATGTTTGCACAAGAGATCAATGCAGTAATGCAGCAGTAGACGTCATTGTTGGCGGCTGCATACCATACCTGTAACACCAGGAAGGAGAAGGTCAGCACATTTTGGCACTGTGTAGCCTGCATTTCATGTTGTCCTTGGTGTAGTAGCTAGCCAAACAACACTGTGCTTGGCCCACAGCACCCATATTGAATATCAAACTAAGCCCTTTTAAACTAATTTCTGTTTTTCCAATTTTTCCACAATTTTTTCTCCAATTTTTTCACAATTTGCTATCCAATTACACCCGCTATTTTCATGCCAATCCTCCCCTCATACTATGAGTTCGCTGCCATAGCCCTGTGACTGGCGGTGTCTTTCGAGACGGCACTCGCCAAGCCGTCAACCATATCTCCGGCACCCCAAAGTCACTCCTATGCGCAGCGAACATCCTGTCGGCTTCCCTCCCCCCTCCCTGGGGCAGACAGCCAATTGCCACCCCTGGTGGCACTCCCGGCCAGAGCCGACTCTGGCGCGATGGGGAATCTAACCCCAGTCGCCGTGGCCAGCGTCGAACATTGTAACCACTGGATCACGCGGGAGGCTGAACTAAGCCCTTTTACATTATCATCCAGGCATGTTTAGAAAGTTACCCATTGGTCTCGGATTGCCGATGGTTTTCATCACTAAGTGTTACCAAATAACACTAATAAAAAGTTAATGGTATGAACAGATGTCCGCAGCAATGGGACAACCGTCTTCATCTTGTTGTGGTAAGATTTGTTTCAGTAAGCCAGGCTTCCTCAGGTCACTGGTGCTTTAACGCCATCGAGTGACTTGCCTGGCATCTACAATACAAGTTGCTATTCATCATTGGTGAGAGATCCACTGGTCCTGCTGTCAGAACTGGTAGTTTCAACCTCTTAATAAGAAAAGTAGCCATTGGCATTTCAGGTCCCCCCCAAATATTATGTACATGCAGGCAGGTGAACATTTACCATGACACATTTAATAAGGAGGCGGCATGGTGGTGCAGTGGATAGCGCTGTCGCCTCACAGCAAGAAGGTCTCGGGTTCGAATCCAGGCCGGGGGCCTTTCTGTGTGGAGTTTGCATGTTCTCCCCGTGTCCACGTGGGTTTCCTCCGGGTACTCCGGTTTCCTCCCACAGTCCAAAGACATGCACGTTAGGCTAATTGGAGAGTCTAAATTGCCCGTGGGTATGAGTGTGTGAGTGAATGGTGTATGTGCCCTGCGATGGATTGGCGACCTGTCCAGGGTGTATTCCTGCCTCTCGCCCGGAACGCATGCTGGGATAGGCTCCAGTCCCCCCCGCGACCCTGACCAGGAATAAGCGGCTTAGATAATGGATGGATGGATGGACATTTTGGATGGATGGATGGACATTTCATAACAAACGTTATGTCGAGTTTATTTTTTCATTTTTTCACGGAGAAAAACAACACTATGGAACACACACTGTAGAATATCTCGAATGAAGGCAATATGTGTATTATTAATATAACTAAATGCATTATGCAACATATCAACAAATACAAATATACAATACTAATGGCTAATGAAGTAGTGTGTTACCACCAGCACTGGAAATGAACAGTTAATAGATATTTTCGCCAAACTGTATATACCTAACTGGTGAAATTTTCTGATTTATGATTTGTTTTGTTGATGTTGTTTTGCTTTGCAGGAGTAGAGGTGTGGATGAAGGTTCTTAGATCACTCCATGGATGCTCCAACTTCTACGGCTGTCATCATACCATTTTTGTGCATTTCTCATTCAAAAATGATATATGTGTTTTTTTCACCGAGGACGCCCTGAGATTGCTAATGTCTTGGTTGAAGGAGCCACTCTGTGATAAAAATCAATGGTGATAAATGAAGAGGAGCACAGGAAGGGACAAACCGCATTCCCCCATGCTTTCTACAAAGAGTCCTCCTTTTCTCCTATGTGAAAGGCAGCTTTTCAGAAGCCTGAGAGAGGGGGTATTTGTTTTTGCATTTTTGTTTTTGAGACAGAGGCATTTTCAGATTTTCCAAATCTCACAGGAAACAGCAAGAGTTTTTGCTTCATCTTCCAAACTTTGAGAACCCCAAGAGTCCTGAAACTCATCAGGGAGGCCACTGTGAAGCGGCATGATCCATATGGCTCAGGTTCAGCAAAAATCAACCAGTTTGAAAGGAACAAATTAATCCAGGGATCAAAGGCCTACATTTAAAAAGTGGAGATCAACTTTTGACAGATAAACTCCCCTTTTCTACTGTTTATCTTCAGGTGTGCTAACATTTTTCATCAACATGTTTTTGTTCAGATAGTGTTTACTTACTTGCATGTCTTAAGTCATTTTAGATAGAGCTCTTGCATATTTGTAGGTAAAGACATTTAGATATAGTGGTAATTAAATTGGTAAATGCAATATAATCATCATCACATTTATAATTTGTTGACATCCACTTTCCAGTAGTCTGCAAGAAGTTGAGTTACTACAATATATCTCGGCACACATCTAATTTAGTTTGCATGCATATCAGCAATGCACGTCAGGAACCTTGAAGTAATCTTAATATCTATCCCAGTCATGCTCAATAAAGTTAATCTATGAACTGCAAATGATAAGCAGAGTGCAGTCAATATAACACAAAAAATACCAAACATTGTATTTGGTATATTTTACAGCCCTGGTAACCTTCAATTTTACAAGGAAGGTCATGTTAGCAACCCGCAAAGGCTTATTGTTGACTGATTCCCAGTCACGGATATCTCTCCTGATGTAAGTCAGAGATTACAAATGGCCTTGCCCCTGTTACCAACAGGACAGACTATGTGAATTCTTCCAGCACTTATGACCATGACACAGTTGCTTGTGGGGTGCTTTAAGAGTCTGGGCTCTGAAACAAGAGCTCAGGATGCAAGGTCCCCAACATTTTGAGCATGTCCCAACAGCTCATTTGAATCACTGCCTTTGATTCAGTGTAGATAGCTGGTTTGCACACCAAGGGTGGTCATTAGGGTGATTTTATAATATATGGGAACATTTTAATCAAACAAGATGGCAATGCAGAACTCATTATTTTATGTGGTAATTAAAAAAAGTAACACTTGCAAAATTTCAACTAGATTCATTACATTTTAGGGGTTGCTCAAAGCCACCAAAGTTTTACAGTATGCCAACATTATACACCATAATGAAAAAATACAACACTGTTTGCCCAAAACCTTTTCATCATTTACCGATGTGTGCAGAATCAGTACAGTGCACACAAACACGGATTGCTTCTGCAGAGCAGCTTTTGAGGCCTTTGAGAATGCCTTCCTGTGCGCCTCAGCTACCTGAAGGAGGTGCTGGACCTGCTCCTCATCCTTTGTCCTGGCGTCTGTAGTGAAGGACTGAATAAGCGACACCCCTCGTTCTGCATTATCATTGATAACATTGAGTGATGAAACCTGCTGTTGTGCCTTGCAGAATGATTCATCCTGCTCCCAGGCACCAGGGTCCACATCCAGAAATGAGGACAGAATCTTCTATACAGACAAGGCAAAAGTTACAACATGCTTGAGCAACTTCTAAATAGTATTACATTCTCATAAAAATGTGCATGAGTTACTTTTTCATTAAATGTCACAAATTGGTGGGTTCTGCTAATTTGAATTGAAGTTCATTTTTTGAAGCCTCCTAGTGGTCATAAAATGTAGGTGTATAACAATTAGGCTATGTCATACTTGTTGGCTACGTGTTTCTGGGTCTAATACCATGTGCCAATGTCCAGATGCAAATCAAAGTATAAATAATCTATGTAAGTATGCACTGTACAAATTGGCTTAACAAGCCTGTTAAATATTATATCTTTATATCAATATTTACATGATGTTATACAGTCAGGTTCTTAATTATTGATTGACAATTAAATAATTTATTAACAATAATTTGAGAAATGACCCACAGAACAATGAAAGGGTTAATATAAACAGGAGGCCTTTCTATATACAGGCAGTCCCCGGGTTACAGACGAGATCCGTTCTTACGTCTGTCTTTAAGTCGAACTTGTGTAAGTCGGAACAGGTACATACAGTTCTTATTAATCGTCACTTAGTCAAATGTTTGTTTTAGTATAGTATTTATTTGACCTTTCTGTGCATATAAACCACTTAAGAAAAACATCTAAATACAATAAAACATCTTAAACATAACATTCAGTACATAATACTACTGTAATAATAACAATAACAATACTGTAATATTAATAATAATAAAAGTAACTATGTACATACAATACTGTAGTGTAAAAAAAACATTAAAGAAACGCTTCAAGCCTTTTCTTGCACTAAAGAAAGGCTAATAGGCATATTACGCTGATTTTGGTCTTCTATCCAAATTATCAATAGCCTTTCCATCTCAATAATTAAACCACTGTGTTGCTTGGTAATAATTGTGGCATTCATCGGGGCATGGCCTTTCACATGCTCCATTATTCTCCCTTTGTTTTAAAAAAAACGATTGTTGACCGGCTGTAGCCTAATGTTTCCCAATGGCTAATGGCGTTTCACCTCTCCGATCTCTTTATTATTTCTACTTTACTTTCCATGGTGATTGTTTTCCTTTTCTTTGATGCATCACCAGCAGTTGCATCGGATTTACGCTTTGGAGGCATCGTTGTAAGGGTAAGAGAAAGAGAAAAATGGGGCCGTGATCTGATTTAAAATAACGGACGATGATCTCTGTTCCTTGAGCCGACGAACCGATGAAACCATGCAATGTTTTCATGAGCATCACAAAGTAGTGCGTGCGTTTGTTATTACGAACCATTGCATTGAACTAAAAAATGTTTTACATAATAAGCCTTATGACAGTCCGTTCGTAAGTACGAGTTGTCCGTAAGCCGGATGTTCATAACCCGGGGACTGCCTGTACTTAAATAACTGTAAATGACCTTTGCTCAGAAAAAGGTTAAAACAAACAAAATGAAAAATATTGTATTAAATAAGTGTTTTAAGGTGAAGATTACTGATTACAATTGGAACATATAGCATGTATACATAGCTTCATTATTTTTACATAAATATTTTCACATTTATACACATTTTCAGAATGCACATTGATAAAAGAACAGTTGTACCAATGTTTACAGTATTGGTAAATTGCTCTGAGAAGTTTGGTACAGAACGGCTTATGTTCTGTCTTCAAATTTCTATGTTTATTGATGACTTTTTTCCCCCTGTCGGGAGTTGTTCAAAATGGCGTTTATCAATGTTTACCAATAGAAATCTAATCCTACCGAGCCTGTTTACAAAACACCTTTAGAGAGAGGGCAATTTCACCGCAGTGTCCCCTCTCCGTCTGGCTGGGCAAGGCCAGCGCTCAGCCCTGGGACACAGGCGAGGAGGGAGATCGGAGACAGGGAGATTGGCGAGGAGGAGATCGGAAACAGGCCGATTGGCGAGGAGGAGATCGGAGGTCGCGGGGTCACGCTGCCGGACACGCTGGCTGGTCATATTTCCCCCGGTTTAATTTGCAGTGGGTTGCCCCTGGGGGAGAGGAGGAAATGAACGCGCGTCAGGCGCTGGGAGAACCACAGCTGGCTGCTAATTGGGAGCAGGCTCTGGTAGCGCGGACGTCCATCCGCTGACACACGCTGTTCCCCAGGCTTCTCGGCCCTCCCCGCTCGACAGAGATCGTGCGGCTCGGCTAAAGAAAGAGGGGGGGGGAAAAGGCTCGGGCAGCCCGATCGCAGAGAATCCACAACAACAGATGATGTCCAAACGATGTCTCGCTGCCGCACATTCATATTCATCCGTTGCAGCAGTGCGCTCTCCTCTTTCCTCACCCCTCTCCCTTTAATTACCACTGGCTTGCCTGCATCGTGATCGATGGGCAGGCCCTGGGGCAGCACGTGTATGCCGTGAATTGCAGAAGGTGAGGCGCTAGGTCAGAGTACTGTTTTCTGTCAAGTCCACTCCTCCATACACTCTGACTGCATTATAAAAGAATAGTGGGATCTGGAGGGAATCGTCTTTATAAATTTGCTTAATTTTTTAACACATGCATGCGTTAGGCTTAAACTGCATTAATTAGGATTGATGTTGCAGCCCCTTATCTAGAGCTACCTTGTATGCATGCGAGCCATAGTATCATGTACATTTTGCAATTCCGTGTGTTTTTTCGGACATTTCACATGCAACTCATATGTATAACACACATGTCCACATGTATACCACATATTATGGCAACCCATTTGAATCTTTAATCCTGTATTTTCAGATATTTCCTGATACCAAGAACTACAATACCGAATTTGAAATCTGGAATTGTACTACTTGATATCAAGTTCACAATATTTATAATAAAATAAAATAAATAATAAAATAAAATATATATCAGGAGTTAGACTTCTTGATGTCAAAAATACAGTTCCTGATACCAAAAACAACCATTCTTGACATTTGGATGTCAATTCAAATAATAATGAGATTTATTGTTGGGGGCAGTGTTGCGCCGTGGGGTGTATCCTCTTGGCGGACGGATTCACTCTGTTTGAAATGTGAAGTAATTTACATAAAAATGTATTCCCATCAAAAGCATTGCCCTCAAATGAATGAAAGCGCAACTATCTAACATCGTAATGCTTACTTAAGGGTATCTCTGTTTTTAAGAGGCTAACCAACCTTTGATTTTCTTATCAGCACAAAACACATAGGCTTACAAATGTGTGCATCATGTGATAGTGTGATATATCATGTGACATGCTTTCACATTTACTTCACAGGAATTCACGTGACCACATATATACATGTGTTTTTTTGGATATTTCGCATGTGATATTGAAGAATCTGATGCCAGCGATGGTTTAGCTTAGTTTTTTCCCCTGCATTATTTCCCCTCTCCATGTTGAATTCCAGTCAGACTATTATTGTTGTGAGTATCGTAATATGCTAGGAATACATTAAGTAGCCGTGTCCCCTGGCAACGATGCCTGGATGCTGGAAAGCTCGTGAAAGACTTCTGCCCAAGCCTCTTTTTTTTTGTTATGGCCCCCTGTCCCTTTGTTGGAACAGTAGTAGAATGCAAGAAGCCTCTTTCCTTCCTCCGAAAATGGCAAAGTGGTGGTGGGGGATGAATAATTCACAGTTGTTGTCTTGTGCGTTGCCAAGGAGTCGGCGTCAGGTTGGGTGAGAACAACCCAGATACCCGTCCGGGCTCTGGATTCTGACAGTCTGAACAGAGCGGAACAAGACGAGCAGTTGGAACTGAATGTCACTTTGTATTTGATGCCCCCTTGTACATATTTACTCGCCCTTTCTTCTAGGTTTCTAAAAAAGCTGTGAGTGAAAGCATGTTTTCCCCCTGCATAGCTCACTTTCACACTGTCCATAAAAAATGCATGCGTGTGTCATCAATTTTCAGAGCATTCAGAGTTGAAATTCCTCAATCAGTTGCTGAACAGAAATGGCCCAGGCTTATTTTTTTAGGTTTCATCTATTATTTAAAATATTAACATTTTCCCAAAACTATGAGGAAATTCTCATCTCAAAACGGCACAATGCTGGAATGGACAGTAACATTAATCATGTTATTACATAAGAGTGAAATTGTAAATAAAAAGGTTAAGCGCGGTTTCAAATCAAAACACTGGTGTGAATTTATTTTTATTTTTATGGTAACACTTTTACATTAATATGAATGTGAACATATGTCTGTGAATGTGATGTATGTATGTGAGCAAGACAGGAAGATGTTTATTAATTCTTACATTTTATTAATTATACATACAGTGGGTATAAAATGTATTCACCCCTTTGGCATTTTCTTACTGCAAAATACTCTATAATGTCAAATAAAAAAACAAATCAAACTTTTTCTTAATGAATTACAAATAAAAACAGACAACAATTGATTCCATAAGTATTTACACCCCTTGACTTAATGCTTGGTAGAAGCACCTTTAGGTACATTTACCACTGTGAGTCTATTTGGGTACACCAAACCAATCACTGCGGCAAAACCCCTATCTGGCTATATTTATTTATTGATACTGCTAGCTAGATAATTAACATAAGAAAGAGACAAACTATTTCTAGCACCCAACTTCAGCTGTTAAACCAGCTGAGACTAGCTAGGTAATGTTACCTAGCCAGACTAACATTGCAAGGCGTATCCATGTGCCCACACAGATGGACAAGGTAGCCAGCTAACAAGCCAGAACTTAGCTAGCTATCATTAGCTAGCAACAATATTTACTGATCTCTGCCATCATTACAAGCTAATTAGTTGGTCAAGCAAACAATGTCACCAATTGCTATACACGGTTTCACTGGAATGTTTGTGCGTCACCGCGGCAACAGCTGCAACCCCACAGCAATTCCGTTTTTGCAGTTGTTGTTTTTAGCTGGCTAGCTAACCACCGTATATAGCAGAGGTGGACAATTCTGGAGGGCCAGTGGGTATGCAGGGTTTTGTTTTTCCACAAGTTACCATGGCTCAATTAGCTAATTAGCTGTATACACTAATATCTGTTCACTCATTGATTAGTCCACAGTAAAACATTTTAGGGACACAGTCTTGAACAGTCTTCAGATGGCATTCATAAGCTTAACCGGAAAATAGTTATGGGTCCTGTTCTTGCGTGGTGGGATGTGCGAGGAGGACGGGAACAAATGGAACAGTGCATAGTCTAGTTCCTAGACTTGTTAAAGAAAACTAGCTATGCTTATCTTGGCTTTGTTAACACGATTGTGATGTGCATTTCTCTCCATTCATTTAGCCACATTCACATAGCTAGTTAAGTTATGGAGTAGAGTTAAATCAGTCATATTTGCTATCTATCTGGGAATGTTAGCTACATTCTGTATCCCAACCAAATAGCTTGCTAAATTAAAGCTTGAACTTTTAAAGCTGGATGTAACTATTCCTTTGTCATTAGCTAGCCAGTTGATTTACCCTTATCTAGCTAGCTAGCTAGCTACTTACCATGCAAGTGCAGTTTCCACTCTTGATCTCTCAATTTTTCAGTGCTACAATCCAGGCGGGAGAGCGTTTGACTGGCCCCGATCTCTCCATAAACCATATATAACCATATATAATCCACTCTGTAGTTGAGGATGTTCTTCACTGTGCTAGAGTAGAAATAATTGTAGGCATCCAAACTACAATAGGCTAGGAATGCCTCCCTGGTGTAAACGCACTTGGATTTGACTAAGTACTAAAAGATGTGTAATGTTATCTCTCCGGTAGCTCTATCAGATTCTGAGAAAGTACACTAGATCTCAAGAATGAGTCTGGTAGACTAAGAGAACCGATGTTTAGTTCCCCCAAGTACCTTTGCTTGTCCTACATTTACATTTTTACATTTTAAGCATTTAGCAGACGCTCTTATCCAGAGCGACTTACAAGATGTGCATTAATACATGGTAGGAACAATCATAGTTAGCGCACGAGATCAGTGGTGGAGGCTAAAGAGGTGGGTTTTGATTCTCTTGCGGAAGATTGGAAGTGATTCTGCAGTCCTGACCGATTGCGGGAGGTCGTTCCACCAACGAGGGACCAGGACAGAGAAGAGGCGAGACTGCAAGGAGCGGCTGCCAGGCGCCCGGAGGGATGGGGCAGTCAGTTTGCCAGCGGAGGCGGAGCGGAGGGGTCTGGGCTGTGGGGTGTAGGGAGTGATGAGTGACTGGAGGTATAGCTGGGGGAGCAGTACCTCTGGCATTTCTGCAATTTTGAAAAGCAAGCACCAGTGACTTGAAAAAAAAATTAAATTAATTTTTTGCTGTATTAAGGTCTTAAGGGGTTTGAGGCTAATTTGCAGCAATCGTCAACAAGGGGTTAAGAGTAAGATGTGTGTATTGCAGTTGTCATAACATAGCTTCAGGGGGCTGCTGGTCACTGGTCATTTTGGCTCAAAATAATTGTTCTAAAGTAACAATGGCTTTGTGTGTTGCTATGACTTCCATTTTCCAGCATATAATATATAGAGGGGCTAGACAAAATAATGGAAATACCATTATGAAAAAGATAAAAAAGAACTACACATATTAATATTATGTTAATACTAATTAACAATATGTAGCTGCTATAAAATACATTTTAAAATCAACAATCGAGTATGTGAGTTTCTAAATCAATATGAGAGAGGTCAATAGTTGGTGCTCGAATTGCAGGTGCGTCAGTCACAGAAACGGCAAAATTATTTTATGTGTCAAGGGGAACAGCATCGAAAATCATGAGGGCATATGGCAAACAATGAAAAAGCATGTCAGGAAAGAGGAACAGTGGTGACAAGACGAAGCTCACTGACAGGGATACATGGACACTTAACAGGATAGTTGTTAAAAACCACAAAATAACAGCCTTAAAAATGACCACAGATCTCAATCTACACCTCTGTAGCCAGTCTCAAACTGTACATTGTGACCTTCACAAAGCTGATATTTATGGTAGGGCTGCCATTTGGAAACCGCTTGTTACCAAGGCCAATGCGCACCAATGTATAACATGGTGTAATGAGCACAAAATCTGGACTTCTGAGCAGTGGAAGAAAGTAATATGATCTGGTGAGTAATCTTTTCCTCTTTTTTTCCCTACATCTAGATGGATTTATGTTTGGAGGAAGGAAGCCTTTAACCCACATTGCCTGTTCCCAACTGTTAATGGTAGTGGATCTATTATGGTATGGGCAGACATCTCGTGGCAGTCATTGGGTCCGATTATTACTCTGCATGGTAGAACGGTATTACTGTATTACGGCCAAGAAAAAGAAAGCTATTTTCAGGCAGTTTGGTAGCCAAAATGGAAACTGGGCCTGTTCAGAATTTTTATACATGACCCTAAGCATGATGGATGTTAACTGCTTAATTAACTCAGGAACCACACCCATGTGGAACCACACTTTTCAACATACTTTGTATCTCTCATTTGCTCGAGTGTTTCCTTTATTTTGGCCTGTACATGTGTCCATATAACTGCATTTGCTGATTAATTATATTCAAGGTATGCTTCGAACATGTATTATTCAGTCAACATTAGTCCCCAATTTCTGATGGAGCTGCCAGTGTTTTCCCACTACAATCAGGTCAGCTAATAGCAAATTGTCCGAGAACCGCCTAGACCATGCGGGAAGGGAATTGCCAGCGAGTTTAATTTACAAGCATCCCTCATGCTTAATCTACACCTAATATCAAATATCTGCCTCTACATTTAGCAGAAAGGAACACAGCTACTGCCAAAGCCCAAAAGAGATGGGCAAAGATTAAGGCAAAGATTTTCTAAACAAATGGCTCCCTCCCCTGAAGGGAGGACATTTTTATTTATTGAGATTATCTTGTCTGCGGTTTGGTTTAATACATTTTCTTCAAGGTTGAGAAATTCTGTCTGACAAATATTTGACCCAATTTGTAATCACTTTGAAGTGAGTGCCTGTAGTCAGTTGGATCCAGAAGAAGAAATGTTTTTTTTCTTCATCTGAAAGGATGTCATGATTACAAGAGTGCAATATTAAAGACCGTCAAGTGAATACCGTACCGTAGTTAGGTTCCACCTTGGGCCAACCTCAATGAATCACAGACGTCCCAAAATACAGAATACCTCAAGTTTATTGAAAGTATTAATTGACGTAATTCATTTTAATATCATCATATCAGTTAATGTGCATTTTTGTGCTATGCATGGAGTTTGTTTACAATCACACTTGGCATACTAATCTTGACTGTAACAGTAATTGTGGCAGTAATTCTGTAAATCTAGCTCAGAGTGATCTGCTATCTAGCTCAACTCACAATGATGACTACAAGCATCAGGCCTATTTATTTCCAGTATGTCCTTCTTTGAGGTATGTGAAAAAAATTTATCATGTTCAAAAAAAGAAAAAATATTATTATTTTCCTTCCCAGTGTTGCAGGTATGGTATGCAGCTGCCTACAACGACGTCTATCGCTGTATTACTGCACTGATCTCTTGCGCGAACTATGATTATTCTTACCATGTATTAATGCACATCTTGTAAGTTGCTCTGGATAAGAGTGTCCGCTAAATGCTTAAAATGTAAATGTAAATGCAATGCAAAGAAGATAAAATTTGGCTAATACAGACATCTTACTGCCATTTAAAGGCAATTTTACAAATAATATATTTTAAAGATTTAGGTTAAGGTTGATTAATTCACATCCTGCATTACTGTATATTTAAATCAATCAATCAATCAAACTTTATTTGTGATTTAGATTTGTGATGTTGCATTTGTAAAAAAAAATTATAACTTTTTGTATGCTGCCCTCTAGTCCAGGGCTCTTAAAAAAGAGATGTAAATCTCGATGTGATTTCCCTGGTTAAATATCAAATAGAAAGGGCAAGAGTACCTCTACAGTTCGGATGGAGCCCGTCTCTTTTTAATAGGCTAGGCCTTCACCAAAAGGATGGCCAATTGTTCAGGAAACCAATATTATTAGAGTAGCACCACTGCATAAGCTAGCGATTTAGCGACGTAAGTCTACTGTAAACGTCATCATTCCCTCGCATTGGAAGTGTGCCAGCCGGTTCCTGACACCGATTCAAAATTACTTTTAGTGACCTACAATTACCTCCGTCGGATGTCGTTAGTGCCAACGTGTTTAACAGTCTTAGGGAATTCACGATTACGTTTAGCCAGCACCCTCAGATTAGCCTCGACGTCGGTAGCTCTGGCGCCCTGCATATACTGCATTATGGTCATCGTTGGCGACTCTATTCTCATGATACGCAGTGTGCCATCTCCTATGATCAAGGTTTTCTCAGCAGGTGTGTTACTGAGTAGGGAAAAACGATTTGCTACGCAAGTTGGATGGTGCTTAGCGGCCCTTGGCCGACAACTATGCTTCTTTTGCACCGTGACAAAATCGTCCTGCTGCGAGGATGCTGGCGGGGGTGGAGGAACATCTAATGTTACACCAGCATCCGGATCAGGTAAAAGGGAATCTAACAAAGTCTCACTCTCCTGTATCTGATACAGTGTCCGGATGCAGGCCTCTAACTCGGTTACCCTGTGCGGCAGGTCTAGATTTTCCTGTCACTTTCTACAGATACCATTACTGTTAATCCTGGCAGCAGAGCTAACACTAATCATGTTGCACTGAAAACAGGACAAACCAGTACTGGACACCATCAGCAGCTCTTATCGTAATGTTGGTGATGGGAGAGACAAATAAACCAATATCAATTGGAGCTCCAGTGCTTGTAGTGTAGCCCACGAAAAGGATTAAAAATGATACAGACAAATAGAAAATAGTTGTGTTTAAACCAGTTGAAAAATGCAGAAAATATGGGCAATAAAACAACAGGGAAAACTATATTTTTCAGCAGTAGCGACTACAGCGCGCATCATTTTCAAACAGCAAACAAGAAGTGATGTCACTTGGGGCTGACAATCCTCTTTAGGTGGATATTTGTACACAAATCCAAATCATCCTACATAAAATTGATTCACAAATATCAGGCATTTTGAAGGCAGTGAGTATCTCTTTCATTCCCATGGATTCACTTAAAAGTAATTTGATATTGTTTATTTGTTTGCCAATAGAGGAAATATAATGAATTATTCAAGATCAAACATCAGAGGTGCCTTTGCTGTAATATCTTCAGGGCTGCATCTGCATACCAAAGCTTAAGTCTATTAATCTCAATAAGAATCACGGCCTTTGCACATGAAGATATGCCTCTTGACATTCTGCACATAGGGAAGGCAATCTGCCTTTCAGACTGGGAGTCTAGAGGTGAAACTGAGTCCAAAGAATGTGACTTATACACAAAACGAACAATGCACAATAATGGAATGGATACTTTGTTTTGGATATGAATTATGAAAATCATTTACATGCCATGCATATTTCATTTTCTGGATACAGAAGGCGCTTGCAAAACTGAAGTCTGCGTGTGTGTTTGACAAGGAGACACAAAAGGCACAGAGGACAGAAAAACTTAAATGTAAAAAATAAACTTGCAGAGGCTGTCTCCTTTTCTATGTAATTTGTCAAGTGTGAGAAACTCCTAATCTCAAGGACTTCACCTGCTGTTGCTTGAGATAGCTTACCATTAGAGGGTGGTGTTCAGGCATGCACACTTAATAATAATAACGGTACAACAATGATAAGATCCAAAATGCACTGTAAAGTGTAGAAATTCCAGGGTACTTTAGTAGAGCATTCCCTATGAGACTTAACTTTCTAAGTATAAGGCTCGAAGTGGTTTGAACCATGACCATGCCAGAAGAAACTGTGGCCTGAAGCCCCAAAGTGTCATAGCGTTACCATGACATTGCCCAGAGAGGCGGGGTTATGGTCAGCAGGGTATTCTCCACCTCTACGCTCTATAGCAACTCCTCTTGTCGATCGTGTGCCTGAGCCAGCTGCACAGTCCTGAAAGGAGGTGTTTGAAAGAATGGCAAAGACGAAACCTGGAAAATAACTCCTAGTATTACTCCTAAAATCTCATCATCAAGAAATACCAGTTTTCCTGTTCACGTTTTTTTTTGTATGTGTAATTGTATCACTGAGATATTAATTTACACAGTTCTGCTAGTATTCAGATCCGCAAACCAGAAATTGGGTAGGAAAAAGAATGGAACTGTTCTCCTGAAAATGTATTGGATCATGTATTTCATGGATTGGCTGCTCAAATAATATGGCAAGATTAAAATCAGAGAACTGACTACTTACAAGGAGGTTATCAATATTTGATAACATCAGATATGTTGACGTATGATCTCTGTTTTGGGATGAGGTTTAACCTGTGAAAAGTGTCATAGAAAACATGTTGCGAGAAGAATTTGTTAAATAATTGTAATCTGATTGTAATATTGATTCATTGTGAATTGTAATATGCTTAATTTATGTAATCTTTGTGCATACCTAATAACAAATACTGTGGTATTGTAAAATGTGTATGTTTATGTCCTGTATATTAATTATTTGTTAGATATCATATGACCTATTTAAAATGGAAAACTGGAAGGTAAATGTCTAGATGCCTTTTAAAAGTATGCAGAAGTGTTTCTTCCTAAACAGATGAAGTCATTTGAATGAAGCGTTTAATTGGTATTCCTCCAAGAGGCAGAGATATCAGCCATATGAGCACATTTACAGTCAGCTGAGCACACAGTTCTGTGGTAACTGAGTGAAAGTGCGAGCAGGAATGTGTTGCTCACATCAGTGAATATCTTGAGAGGTGTATTTATACACACATTGGAGGAATAGAGATTGATGAAAGTGCAGAAATAGCCAGCTATGGCAGCTATTAAGAACAAAAAGGAATGACAAAATCAATGCCCTTCATTGTCATTTGAGCCTTTCTTTATTGAGTCATGCAATTCAATTAACACAATGAAAATAACTCCATACAAAGTGTCTTGCCTTGGTTAACCTACTGGGGCTCTGTACTTATCTGCTTTTTGCCATTTCTGCAGCTCAATCATATTATCAAAGCATAATGTTTTAGCATTTTTTGTATCTGCCATTTGGGTGGGTGATTGAGAGGTGGTCAGTGGCATGTCTTGAGCATGTTTTTATTTGCTTGATTGAGATGAGAATGGAATTGGAGTGATTGTTGTTTCCGAGCCTGATCAAAAAAGAATTGCATCGCACTCTACCCAAGCAGGGGATCTTGTCACAGTGTATGTTAGTCAGAGTGCATAAATGACTCCCTCCAAAAACCAAGGAATAGATTTACATAATTTCATGTGAAACACCCCCATTGCTGTCCCTTTAACTTATCGTTACAGCTTTACTTGGAAAATGAACAGATTGTTCAATTCAATGTCCATTTAGCAACTGCAAAATATTTGAAGGAATGCACTCATGCCTTGATTCAAGAAAGTGTCCCATTGGGGATGTTGGCCATTGCGACCAGGGTTAGATTCCACCGGCCGCGCCAGAGTCGGCTCTGGCCGGGAGTGCCACCGGGGGCGGCAATTGGCTGTCCGCCCCAGGGAGGGGGGAGGGAAGCCGACAGGAGTGGCTCTGTAGTACCAGAATTATGGTCAACAGCCTGGCAAGTGCCGTCTCGAGGAGACGATACTTTGCCTTTATCACTACTGGTCACAGGGCTACAGCAGCGAACTCAGTATACCAGGGGGGGATTGACATGAAAAATAGAGGGTGTAATTGGCTACTAAATTGGGAGAAAATGGGAGAAAATCTGAAACAAAATTAAAAAATAAATAAAAATAAAGTGTCCCATGGCTGCCGGACTGAGTCTATGTTTGTGTAAAGAGACTCCACCTCCCTGCATTTTATTCCTATTAGCTAGTTGCTTTAGCCATCTGCAACAATTAATTGGCTTGGCTAGCTTGCAATTTCCACTTAGACAACTGCCATCAAAGCCAAAACTGTAGGAACAAATTTCTTTGAACCAGATCGCCAATACTGAAATCAGTTGTGCATGAATTGAAACAAATTTTGTTGTATTTAATACTTACATCCAAGAGGGAACTGCTTGATTAAACTATACATTAGTGAAGCATAAATCTCTGTCAGCACTGACTATGCCTTCGGGAGTGAAGGATCCTTGTGTGGAGGTTGTTTCTAAGTTGTTGTTGTGTGTTGCTGAATGGTGGTTCTTGGGCTGCCAGGTGATTCATCCTGCTAAAGCAATGGTTCCGTATAGTGACGCACCCCATGCTGTACTATAAAATCAAGGTAAAATTCCAGGTTGTGTAATAGTAAGAGTGCCAGACTGGGTAAGTTGCCCACTGCAGCCGCGGTTCGAAACCCGGCTGTGTCACCCCGGCCGCTAGGGGACACCAATTGGCTGTCCGCCCCAGAGGGAGGGGGGGAGGGAGAGCCAGCATAAGCTCGCCGAGGAGCGGTAAGGCAACCAGGTAAACACAGTTGGGGCGAGTTCAGTCTCAAAGGAGGCGGATCATTGCCTCGAGGTATTAGCTTGTCCCATGGGGGCAGGCGTTGAGTTCATGGGGGAGGGTAAATTCAAATAAATAGAGGGTATAATTCCCCACTAAACTGGGAGAAAACCTGGGGAAAAACTGAAACAAATTAAAAATGATAATAAATAAAATCATATCAGGGCATGTCAGCTCCGCAGGGTGGCTCAAAATGGAACTTATCTTCAGGCAGGGAAGGAGGGATTCAGTCTTTGGGATTGTCCTCATCTCATCGCACACTGTCAAGTCCTTTGCGGCAACTGATTCGAGGAATTGCTCACACATACGATGAGAGAGGGCAAGCCAGTTGACTGAAACTCTCCCTAGAAACTGCAGCCAATTATACACCGCCACTCTAGGGCTGCCGGCTACCAGACTGTGGGGAGCATCAGTACACCGATACACCAGGCAGCCTATCTCCTTCTTCCTTGATTTACTAAATTGTATTCAATTGCTGCCAAAAAACATTTATGAAGGCGCAATCGGTTTTAGCTTGGCAAACCTTACTTAAGTCAGGGTAGAATTATCAATTTCCTCTTCCATTTCCCCACAAACCCCTGGTATGGATAATGGGCCTAATTACTTGTTTAGGGCCCACGCTTGGAGAAGTAGCCATATCTGTAATGAATACCCCTCCTTTTTTTGCTGAGCACTCTGCCCATTCTTGCTATTTATAAGACTGCAGATAGAGTTTTCAGAAGGGAAATGCAATTCGATCTGTAAAGGCTGCCCAAAGTACCTTGCCGCTATTTGCCAAGATCAAATTCAGGGACTGGCCATTTAGACACACCTGAGTGCATGGTTTTCTCCCTTTGAGGGCTCAGCACAATCCATCATTGCAAAGTTTTTAGGTGGCCTTAAATCGTGTCCACAGTCTCCCAGAATGGCACTGAAATACAGTGGATTCCGGGTGAATTATTGCTAGTGCACCCCGTAATCTTATTACCAAGGGTTTTTTTGATGGTTCATTTCTTCTGAAGCAACTCTGTGAACAACAAATTGATCGCTGTCAACTTGTGAATTGTATTTAATTACTGAACTCGACCCAAGCTGCCATTTCATTCCACTCTGGTAAATGTCCCACTTGATTACCGCTTTTGGGAAAGCTCGTATTTAGCAGTTTGAGAGAGAGAGAGGCGCGGGTATCCAGCTAGGTATGCGTAGGTCAGAGGCTGTTTACAGAAGTATTTTTAATAGCCATTCGCATGAGAAGAATGATCATTTTGCCTCGCTGTGATGTTATCACAGTAGCATTCTATGTGTTTGTGGCAACCTTCATTAGATTAGATGTATTTGATTATTCAATATGCTTATCTAGCCCCACTTGTAGGTTCAATATATTCAATATTTTTGGTCCCATTTCCTAATTTTCTTTACAGTTGCTTATGCTCCGCAGGCTTATTTTACCTGAGATCATACAATTAAAGTATTTAAACTATATGTTGGACTAGTGCACACATTCCCACAAAACAAGGCAGGCCACAGAGACACACTGGAGAAATCACATTCGGTGGAAATTAGCCACATCCAAACATTCTTTTTGATTTGAACTCAAAAAAGGACAACCATCTTAACAAATGTCTGGCAGCCCATTTCAGTGGATTGTATATCTTCATATCCAAATATAATCATTTCTGTTTCTGGAGAACAAGAGGCCTTACATTCTTTAAATTAGCAGGCCTATTGTGTTATTTGTTATGTGGTACATCTGTAAACTGCTTTATAAGGCTACATTTTTACTACCGTAATTGCTTGTGGTTATGACTCTTGTCTAACCTGGGGTCTTGGATCTACCACCCATGATCTAGAGGAGAAAATAGTGTCAAGTTCTCCCAGCCTAATCACCACATTTATTTGTAATTCAATACTGGATGACATTCCAGATGATTACTTAGTTGCTGGGAAATAAGACTATTACATAAACAACATCATAATTTACCATAATGCTGAATATCAGTTACAGCGAGATTCTCCACCATGACATTTTGGTTTTCAAAGCATCTTTGTAATATTTTCAACTGTCAGGCACGTTGCATGGCTTATCTTGTGGAAATTAAAAGCGAAATAAATGACTCTCGATATCACACAATAGAATGGCAACAGACTGTCACTGTAACATGTTTTATGAATTTAGATACATGAATAATCAGCTGTGTTGGCTGGGAGCAGTGTCAGAGGTAACATTGCTTTTATTCTATTTAGCTCAAATCATGCTGTGAAATGCTTCTTGAAAAGTCATTTTGAAAATGTATTAGTGTTACATAGTATACCACAGAGGGCCTACCCATCACCCCCTCTCTCATACATAACCTTTAATTATGAAGATATTGGATTTTTATTGTATTAAAAAAAAACAGTTTTTTTATTAAACTATTACAGAAGAAAAATGGAATAGTGATGGATAATTTTAGTCTGCTGTGTCATAGCTGTATTAACTATATGATGTCTATCCATTTTAACATTTAAAATAAAAGTCACAATGATACACTTTGATATATAACCATATGTTTTTTTGTATGACTGATGAATGGGAAAATTCCATTTTTCATATATTTTATAACATCAAGAATGAAGATGATTGTGAAAAGTGCATTCTTATTATATGATGTAAATTACGTATTTAATAAACGCTCTATTCCTGAGCAAAACTGTCATCAGCAGTGGGCTTTTCTCATTTCATTTCTGTATCAGAAGGGGAATTTTCCGTTTGAAGGCATTTCAGAGGATGAAAGATAATTATGTCATGTTTGCCTTCAAATAATCAGCAGTCTCAGTTATTTGCAAATATGTGATCTATTACACTTTACAGTAGATCACATGTGTGTGCATGTTAAATAATTTGTAATGAGTTAGAAAGCAACAGTTATTCAGCAAAACCTAAGAACAAATCTATGTTCTTCTCACAAATAAGATTAATGTTATTCGTCATAATTATGATACAATTGTTGTTAGCATTGGAATTGTAGACTAGATGGTTTGAATGTTAGAGTATGCTGCTGAGGATGAATACATTGTTGATCAATTATTAATGAATAACTGCTTCTGGTGTTTATAGTCTGAGAGAGAGAGATGATAAACTCATCTTTTTGCTCATACTGTGGGAAATGGTGCTTCGTCTAACGGGGGAACTATGAACAGCAATAATTCTACAATCGTTGTTCATTTCCAAGCCACCAAGTCTTGATCTCGTGGCAAAATTGCTGCACAGAATCTGAACAGATGTTACCACTGGTGACATCACATGCCATTGCTCGTGATGTTGTGGGTGGCAAGCGTGCCAATATTTAGACACTGAGTGTATGAGCCAGGCACAAAGTGTCCTAGCAGTTACACAACTGTTTTATTCCACAAACACCCATGTCTACTCCCACCTAATCCTTCTTGTTGGATCACATCACATTACAATGGCTCTGGTCAGTTGAGTCACGTCAGTCATGTTTGTCTTTCTTTCTTTTATACTCATTCTAACACATTCTAAGCCTTTAAAAGGTTTATCAGGGAAAGGCCGCCTCCGTTGTCAAGCTAAAACTGTGAAAACTGAGATACAGATCAGTCTACAGGTGTTTTTAGGGATTCAACAACCCGTATGTTCGTTGCACAGCTGAGTCACTCTGTAATTCTCAGGTTGAGGTCTTTGAGATTCAAAGAAATGTTTATGTAATTGTGGATTCTGGTAACAAATAGATAAAAGGCATCTCATTTAATTAGCCTTCAACCTACACCTAGTGATTAGTCATTCAATTGAACAGCTGCTGCGGGCCTCACAGCTAATCGCAATTACATTCGCCACTAATTTTGACGCTTTTGTAACGCCTTTACTTTTATTAACACTAACCTTTTACAGTGCATTTACTTCTCCGAGTACTTCTCTCGAGAGATGTCAAATACAGGCCAGAATTCAATCAAACGCTCAATCAAACCCGTTTAATTAAGAGCTCAGTTGGCACAAAAATCAGCACTGGGGTGTTCCAGGACTGGCAAACACTGAAATGAAGTGATGGTGTTCTCACTAGTCAAAAATATAAATAATAATTTGAAACTAAGAACATTTTAATTTAATGCTCAATGGCTACACACAATGGCATCAATAGCTGAAGTATGAGTATAGTTATGCCAATAATTGTGGAATTTTTGGAGGGAAGGATGGTTTGTTTAGCTCATATATATATTACAACTCAGTGTTCTCTAATTATGTGAGGGATTGGGTCGTCTCTCTTTGATGGTAGTTATCAAATGTTTGAGCTTATTTATGGCCGCAATAAGCGAATAGATCTGTCTTGTTTTCAGGGGTTATTGACGAGTATGTGTCGTAATTTGAGGAGAGATAGCAATTTTGGAGGGAGTCCTCTTTGCCGGGAGCAAATTACATTAACCTTTTGCAGGGCAGGTTTTTAAATTGCCATGGGAATTTCTGCACACATGCTACTGCCAACCTTATTACAACAGTACATCTCACGAGAGATAAAAATGTACTTGCTGTTAACATTGGATGGACCTTGTCATGATGTACTGTATATGCCTTGAAGTTACATCATGGCGTCGTGATTTAATTATGTACCCTGATCTCATTTGGCTGTCAGTCATCTGGCATTCTTCAAGTTGTGCTGGCAGCACAGGTTTGGAGAATGGTGGGTCTAGCACAGTGTGTAAACAACACAGACCGCAGTGCAGTGAATGGTAAAAGTGTGTCAATAAAAAAAAAAGGAAAAATTGCCAAGATGTCTAAGTAGTAAAAAAATTAAATATTTCCATAAACCTGTCAATCACAGTCAAGCCAAAAGCACACAGTGATCGGATATGGGTCTTAGTATTGACAATATCCTATCTGGGTTTGTGAAATGCCCCCTCGGTATAGGAAATGCATAGAGAGTTCTTGGCTTCAATATTCAGTGAGTGGGGGATGACAGCTCTGAAAATAAAGTCACGTGAAGCCCTTAACACATTTAGATCCAGATTGAATATCAGCATTGTACTTTAACCATAACCTGTGTGGTTAGGTTGAATCTGGGAGGTAGTTGTTCTGGTTATAGCCGAAGCCATTCCATGGAATCCTGAGTACATTCTGAAAGCATTTATGATTTATTCCACACGGTCTCCTGTATCGTCCTTCCTGCAGCATTTTAATGAGTCTCTTGAGCCAAACTTCCTATCCACCCTCACACCTCCATATTAAGAAGAAAACACCGTCCAAAATACAAACTTGTGCACGAATACGGCTGCGACTTGCGGAATAATAAAGCGGAAGCCGGGCAGACATGAATCCAGGTCAGGGTGTCTGAATTCGGGCACACAGAGATGGGTCTGTCTGAGCCAGACTTTATGGCCCTTGTTGAATATATTAGGTTAATGAAATAGCACATTGTACTCGGACGCAGGCAGTAAATCTCCTCCTGGCATGGCGTCTCCATGTGGCTGGCACAAGTGATAAAGCGGCACGCTCCTTGCCGGGCAATCGGGGACATAAAAGGGCCTTAGTCCATATAATCGGCACCATAGATCCCCACACCTGCCTCTGCCGTCCCCACTCTCACCTCCAAGACAGACACTCTAAATTAACAGGGGACATTTGCTATTTCCCCTCTCGTTATCACCCCCTCCGCCTCCATCAATCTGGCCTCTGTTGACGACACGCCAGAAACAAATGTGACCAGAGGAGAAATTAAAAGGCTGCTTCAGCATCGCATGGCATGCAGCCGAGCATACCCTCCCCCCCATTCAGGTCAACAAACGTGATGAATGCTTAAGGTGTACACGCACATCTGTTAATTCAGTTTGCTCATTACGAGGCTCCCTCTTAGCGGTGGTATGCAGACGGCACAAAAGCGCACAGCAGATATGAAGGAATAAAAACTTTAAAATGTTTTTTTGAATGACAGGCAGTGGTTGTGTGATATAAACGCAGAAAAAGATAACTTTCCTTTTGCCTTAATAGATGGGTCACCTAAAACATTCGATTTATCTTATCCAATGTCCATCCAATGTCCTAAAAAGCTAAAGTACAGACGGGAGGGTGTGATCATAATACAACAGTGTTCAGGCTTTTTACCCATGACCATGGCTTCTGCACACCACACTGAACTTTAGCTGAAGGATGCTGTCACCGGTAAATGTTTACCTGACAACAGCAACTCGGATTGGTCCCCGTTGACATGATTCAACTCATCCCCCCGTTTAGGTTGACCTTCACTTTCTTTATAGATGTGGAAGCTTAGCCTGCCAACCATAGAAATAATTCAATGTATTGGCTTCATAATCATTTGGAATGATGAAACATCCGTTGCGTGATGTGCAGCACTTTCTTCTACATAATCAAATAATGAATACATCAACTGCATATTTCCATAATGTCAATAATAAAAACACCACTTCATCCCCACAAAATTACCCCCGGCTACTGGCTCGGAGCTAGTAAATGCAATTACTATAGCACAAACGAAGAGCATGGACTACAGTGTAGGACAATGATTATTTTGATTAGATGCATCTGGTGCTGTGGCTTAATACTAAATAATAAAATCACTGAATAATCTGCTCCTGAATTATACAGCGTCAAGGAGAAACCCAAGGCTGCACATGACTATTACTCATGATATGGGCTGTCGCACCATACACACACGATACCCATACATGATGCATGTACGGAACAGCCCATGAAGCAGTAAGATGTTTCCCTCTGCTCTACATCTTACTTTTGGCTATTGTTATATTATGAAATAAATACAAGCACTGCCTCACCTGGTCAGAAAGATAGTGCCAATGTGCTGTCACCACGTGCATGTTACAACAGACAACGGCTATTGTAGGCCATCGTATGGGCGAGTACGGGCCTCGCTGTTGGAAATAATAAGTAATAGACATCCGTCGTTCAATAGTTACAGCCACGATCCCCTTGTGTCCTATTTTTTTTTCCCGCTCTGTGTATTTTTAGAGCCCTCTGAAATTTGAAAGCATCTTGGGTTGTTGAGAGCATCTATTTTCCAGAAGTAATCCCGGCAGAGAAAAAATGTGTGACATTTATTCATTTGAGGCTTGGAGCTTTGCAAGAAATAGATAGGACACAGGCAATGTCTAAAGCGAAAGCAGGAGAGTCGAAAGGCAAACTCGCAGCCCCCCCCTCCCCCAACCTGTCCTCACCTCAACCAGGTCTTTTGTGTCGTCTTGCCACTCAAACACGGGGAGTATTTTTGCAAATCACCTTTCTTTGACCTTCTGTACTAATCAAAAAAGTTTAAAAAAACCTGAATACACCATGTACAAAAACCCACGGCAGAATAGCTGTTTGCATTTCTGTGTCAGCGATTCTGTCCCCGTTAAAAGCTGCATATATTGACACGTCCCTAAATTTAGTTTAGCGGCCTGGTCACAAGTTTGGTATGGTTCCAGCCATGGGCCGTTAGCTTGCTGTGTCCACAAGGGGTCTGGCTTCCAGCCAATAATGAGTGTCAACAAATTTTTCCCAGCTGAATTGGAAGCCCATGTGTTGGAATACACTGCAATCAATGTGTTAATATATATGCTCATTAGCCTATGCAACCTTTCCCTGCCCCTGCTCTCTCGTGTGTTTACCTGCGAGCAATTTACCTGCTGTTCTTTATTCTACTGATGCAGATCATGGCATGTGTGGGGATCTCTGATCAGCTGAATTCAAAGATGTTGTCTGGCTGTATTATTCCACGCTGTGCCTCCTCTTCATCAAAGGGCACAACAGTACATGTGTACTAACTGTAAAAGCACCTGCAACTTTTTTTCTGTGTGTCAAGCTGGGGAGCAGCCAAAATACAAAAGGCTCAGCCAGAAAAGAGAAAAATATAGATTAAAGATTTGATGTTATAATGATTCAATTAAAACACCAATTTGGCAATGGCTACCAACAAACAGCCTACAGAGGCATTCTATACGCCATGAAAGTGCAGTGTGATCAATGTAGTAACATAGCAATGACCAGCTGGAGACACACAATACAAATAAAATGGTAGCCTATACGACATCTCATCACTTTTTATGGATGAGTCTAAATTCATAAAGCGTTCTGAACTAGCAATGCAGGCCAATGTAGGCTACTGTTCATTTAATTTAATTTCCATGTAATTAACATTTTCACTTTATGGACTTATACTGGACACCTTAACATTAATTTAGCTAGCTAGTTGATGCACAGTAACATGTTAGCAGTACGTTTTGAACATTATCATAATTCATACAGTAAATGGCAGTAATAATGTTTTTGCTAACATAATTCCACAGACAAAGATTGCTTCTCTGACAATTTTCTCCATTTGGAGAAAAAAAACCCCATGACAACTGTCATTCCCTGTCTTTACAGTTGGTTCATAGTGGGGCGAAATACATAACAAGTTTGATGGTTTCTAATCATATCTGTCAGATTTGTACATACTGCATTCATAGACCATGCCCATGGGATTATCTGGCTATGGAAGGAGTGCTAGAAATTAAGCAATCCATGGCTTAAGTGAACTGTCTCCTCAGCCTGGGGACAAAGAACTGACCCAGAGTCTGAAAGATGGAAATGAACCGCCAAAACTGTGAGATAAACATATGATATAACACTATTAACTCCAGAGCATACTCAATGTCAATAAAAAACATTTGGCACTGTGCAAGTTTTCTGTCTGATAGTTCATTTATTTTTCATCACACAAGACCATTTTGTGCATCTTCTGTATTTCGCCTCACTCTGAGGCAAAATTGCTCAATCGATGACTATTTGAAATGCAATCTGTATTCAATTAAGCTCCTTAAAGTATGTTGGAATTTCACTTGTAAGGAGTGCTTAAATGACTGTCTCTACACCCATAAAATTGCTTATGATATGTGTTTATTAAATAAATAAATATACTTACAGGTAACTGGCAAAATAAAGGAAACACTTGATTAAATGAAGCGTTATGGTGGGTTGTGGTGAGGGGTGCATTTTCCTGACAGGGTTTAGGTCCACTCAACCCCTTAGAGGGCAAGGTAAATGCCAATAAAGCCATTCTGAGTGATCGCTTTCATTCTATAGTGGAGCATTTCTATCCTGATGGGAGTAGTCTCTTCCAGCATGACAATTCCCCATCCACAGGGCACGAGTTACTGAATGGTTTGATGAGCATGAAAACAATATAAACCATATGCTGTCTCAGTCACCAGATCTCAACCCAATTGAGCACTTATGGGAGATTCTGCAGCGACACCTGAGACAGTGTTTCCCACCACCATCAACAAAACACCAAATAGTGGAATTTCTTGTGGAAGAGTGGTGTTGCATCCCTCCAATAGAGTTCCAGACACTTGTAGAATCTATGCCAAGGTGCATTGAAGCTGTTTTGGTGGCCCAGTGCCCTATTAAGACACTTTATGTTGTTTTTTTTCCAGTTTCCTGTATGTATAGACACTGGTATTTTTGTTATGTTCAATATTAAACTTTCACTACAATAAAATGGAGTGCATAATTGGACAGCATATCTCACATCCAATACCCTGAACATATATACTGCCAGCGCAACAGAACTGCATTTTTCCGCAACTCTTACAATTGTGCCAAGAATGTTTGTGTGGCCCTCATTGGAGAGCATCACAAGTGCATCACTGAAGCGTACTGAAGTGGTGCTTATGTATTATGTCAACATAGCCTGGCAAACACAAAAAAGTCATACAGTTAAAAAACAAGTTTTAGTATATGCAGCTTAGACGATGTCTTGGCAGCTTGTTTGAGGTTCCATAAATGAGCTTATGGCACCACTCTGACTGTTGTCCTAATGAGAGGCCCGCTCCTGACACAGCCTCTCATAACTTGGCGCTTGCTCTTCATCAGACATGACACAATTTCCAGTTCGCTATGGCCATCATGCACTGGTATTAAAGTAAAAAATGTCACTGATCTGATGAGCTACAAATAAACGAAACCCTCGCAGCATCCACAGGTAATTTATTCTTCTTAAACCAACCTCTTTGTTCAGGTTCGCTACCGTCTCGTGTCGCACTCCTCAATGAGCCACCGCCCTGAATTAACGCTAGCGTCCCCACATCAGTCCATTCACCTTTCGCTTCCATTCAATTACCAAACGTACACTGACCTTTGCACCAATTCTCTTGAGTAAAACAGTTTATTGTTTCTGTGATCAGCTGTTAAAATGATACTTGATGTAAAAAAGGACATAGGCAGTCTATCAGCCTTGACAAACAACGAAAAAAACTGCAATTTAAATTTTCCAGCTATCCGGCTCAGGCATCAAAACAAGTGCCTTTGATTTATTTGTTGTGACTATCTCTAGTGACTGCAGCATTGCTCTGTAATATCCAGCCACAAAAAGTTAAGTCAAAGGGAGAATCAATGGCAGTGTGATTTCTCCTCACATTAATGAGCTTTGCAGTGATGTTTAATTGGCTTAACAGGCGCTGGAATTAGTAGAGGCCCCCTAATTATCTCGAGGTCTCCGGGGGGGATCTGGAAATATATTAAACCACATAAATGGTCGAAGGCTGGCAGCAAAGCAGGGGCCAGGGTGCCATCATAAGAAATTATGTGATATAGAACCCTCTGAACTCTAGCCAGCAGGAGCAGCAAAGAGGAGGATGTGGGTTTCTCACACACAGAAGTAATGAGGGAGTGTAAGCAACATGTCACATTACCAACCCAAACTTGATCCCTGCCCTTTTCCATTGTCTACCATTACAATTGTGCTGCTTCATCTAAAGGGTTACATGCTGTATGAGCTATACACCATTATTATTATTATTATTATTATTATTATTATTATTATTATCTCATCGTAATTCGCAATTAATGGAATGAATGTGACTTTTTTATAGGTTTTTGGGACCTTTCGGATTTGTCATGAAACTGTCTATTTTAACTTATTTTTAAGGTATACAGTGCATCTATTTAAGATTATAATCATTTAGGATTCAGGACATCCTTTAGAGAGAAATGCACAGAAACTGCTAATGGGTGGTATAGCTTGGCTGTTTGTCTCAGCTGATAGCATTTGGTCATGTCTGACAATTTCAAATTGGAGAAAAGTCCCTAAGAACCTTTTACGTTTGTCTCACAGCTGGCTTATCGAAGCATTCATATCATAAGCTCCATTCCTTTGTTAACATCCAATGACGTGTCCCTGAACTGTTGGGATTGATCTTCCGAGCAGAGTAAATCAGAGCTGTCCCGCGTGTTGTGTAATGAACCGCTTCAGTAAAACAAAGACATCATGAGCCATGACTAGGATGAAGGGATAGGGGAGGACTAGGACAAGAACGGCAAAATCCTATGTGCTGTTTTTGGCTTTATTTTATTTTTAGGAAATCCGCGTTTGCCGGAAGCTTTCATGCTTGTCGGGAACTTGCCCACAGTTCCTTCTCTGCAGCCACTCTCTGCACATGTGTTTAATGATCTCCCAGAGGACAAAGGCAGAAGCTGACTTGGCCGTGGAAATCCGGAGGTTCTTATATTTCCTTCTTCAGCACGGCCTGCGCACCGTACCATCGATAGGCTTTTTTAAAGTCCCGCTCCTGTGCGTATTGCCATTTAAAGACAAGCATTGTGCTACTGTGCCACTTCCCATCAGTGGCTAAAAAGTCTTAAGGCCTACATTTTAAATAACTCCGCTTATCCTCTGTGAGCGAGTGTACCTCAGATGACTCGGTGAGCCGTAACTTCCTTGCAGCGCACATCTGTTTTGATAACAAACAATGACGTAGGGCTTCCAAACCCACAGTTTTTTTGTACCAGGTTAAGCTATACCAGAAGGTGGTGGTTTTGTTGTGCACAGGAAGGCTTGATTAAGCATTCCATTGGAGAGAAAGGGAAGGTTTAGTTTTCTTTACAATCTGTATTTTTTTAATTCTGATTGGTGGGATTCAATTAAGGTATAATTTAATTAAGGTCACCATGGCAAGGTGGAACAAGGGCTGCAGAACCTCAGTGGTGAACCCAGCGACCACCAGTGGGTGTGTTGCAGAACAGAATTGTTCTGTATGGGGTGAGTAAGGCGACCAGGCTTTTTCTTGCTCATGCGAATGCAGAACACTGAATCCACTGTAGTATCAATTCCAGATAGCTTTGTTAACTTTTGTTTGATGAATGTTGAGGTTTGTCAGAAGTAGTAACCGACCATTGGTTTATTATCAAAGCTAATTATGCCAAATTGGAATGAGAAACTGAATAGCTCATAGTAATAATTGTGTAGGCCCGTGGTTATGAGCCCTGACGTGCGAGGCTGAATGCACTGCTGCCTTCCGCCCATGCAGCGCTCATCACCAGGCCCCCTGAGGCACATGTGTCTGATGGTGGTGGATGGGGATGGCCCATGGGAGGATGGGGGCACAGCTGGAGGGCTGCGATTGAGTTAGCTGGTGAAGCACGCTGTTCAGGGGCCCCTGCATCTCCCAAGCCACAGCGTGATGGCATCTACAAGCCATGCCAGAGAGGCCCCCATGAGAACAGGGTAGTCCTCTGGCGGTGTTTGTGGGGTTCGGGGGTAATTGATGCCTGGGGAGGGCCCGGCCACCCGGTCAGGAACAAATGGCACACCAGAAGGTAGAATGCCTCCCCTCCCCCCCTCCCTCCAATATCTGTATCTTCAGAATGGGTGAAATGAAAGTTCAATTGAGGCTATATTTGCTTAAGATGGTGGCCAAAATCTTCATTGTAGCACAACTTTGTTAGTTTGAAAGGTATCTTCTGGAGGGACCCCCGGACAGCATAACCAACTTGTTTTAAGTGCCTCCAGTCTGGTTGCCCATTGCAGCCTGGGTTCAAGCCCAGGCATGAGTTCATTGTGTGCAAGGAGCTCTGTGTTTGTCAAAGTTGCGGTCGATGGCTGGCGAGTTCAGTCTCAGAGGAGGTGGTTCGGCATCTTTGTCACTGCCAGTCCCAGAGTTCACATGCATTCACATGCTGTTATACTGTATTTTCAATTAACTTTAAATTTAGATGAAAATATACATTTATTGTAAAGACATAATTATATAAAAACCACTATAAAAATGATTATACAGAAACTATGTTTATACTGTATATCAGTGTAACCCACCTGTGTTTATAATGGTAACAAGGGGTTAAATTTGAGTAGCACTGGCTATATGATTGACCATTTCTTTGAGAGCTCACCGTTTGCTGTACTGACTAGATTGGTGAGGTATGTTGCTACTAATTCATGGGGAAATATACATGTTTTAAGTTACATGAACAATTTAATTTTATTGGATGTTGGGGACCAATTGAATGTTTGAGCATATGTAATGTGAAATATAAATTTTTTGTGTTGTTGCATTTCAAGTTTGTACATACTAAGCGTGGTTCATGCTAGCATTCATCGGACATAACGAAACTACCAGTTTGGTATGGCAAAGGTATTAAAGGGGGAAAAAATCTGATTGGCCATAATCAACCAAACCCTCACCACATCCACAGGTAATTTATTCTTCAATATCATTTACAACTGTGCTGCAGGTATGCTAATTCCGTGCTCTTGTCATGAAACTACCGGAATGGACAAGCAGATGCCTTGATGTGCCTCTGTCTGAGATTAGCACTACCTTGCTTTGACAATGAGACAAGACAACTAGAGCCCAGAGAGGAATACAATACTATACATGCTGATTTTATGTAAGCTCATCATGCATATACTGGCATCTTTATTTGTGCATACATATAGCAAGTAAAATATGGAGTTTCCTTCTGGTTGAGTGCAGCTGTGTCTCACTCGCCTAGTCTTCCTCTTTTTGAGATAGTGCTGCCATCTCTTCAGAGCACAGAATCAACATATTCCCCTTCAATAGTCTCTTTTTCTAGACAGAAGTTACTCTTTGGGGAGAGAAAAGGGCTTTTTTCTGCATTTCCCCAGGGCACTGTGGAATGGTGGAGCCATAAACTGAAGCCTGAAGCTGATTTCCTAATATAGGTATACAGTAGCTGGTGCAGACTTACTCAAATAGGGGGCGAATACTTATGGAATCAATTATTGTCTGTTTTTTATTTGCAATTAATTAAGCAAAAGCTTTAGAGTTGTTGTTTTTTCATTTGACGTTATATAGTATGTTGTGTTGATCAGTGGCAAGAAATCCCAATCAAATCAATTTTGATTCCATGAAGTAAGAAAACAAAGTGTGAAAAATGCCAAAGGGGGTGAATACGTTTTATACCAACTGTATATATATTTGTATACAGTCACTTATATCCCTAGATCTGGTAGCAGTATCACTAAATTAACAATGCTGGCTATAGATCTTTTTTTTAAATCTTGGCATGTGTGCACTCCACAGCTAGCAACTTTAAACGATGAGGATAAGCCCAAAGAAAACTCATCATTTTTTCATCTACATTTTCATGATTGATGTCCTGGATAACAGGTTTTTCTCATGACAAAAATATTGTAAATGAATATTTATTCCAATTTATGAATAATTCATGAAGGAAATATCTTCTGTAATAAAAAATATCCCTTAATTCCATATGAGTACTTTCTGCATGAAAACACACTATTTATATACACTGAACAAGGTGAGGAAGATCTTGGGCTTGCATTCAGATAAACAGGTGTCATGAACCTTGACTTACAAATAGATGCAAGTGTAACCTATTTTTTACAGACACAGTTGCATAGTTAATTCTGTTCATGAAGGGAAAACCTAAAGTTAGCAATTAGATGTAAGCTGACATTAAGGACAAACCTTTATTAAATCCAGACCTTAGTCAGGTGACAATGTGGTGAACTACCACACCAATCTAATTTCAGTTTGCTTATGTGTAAACCCTACTTTACATAAGTTCAGGGTCATTAAATACAACAAAGTACTGCACAGCTAAATCCATATTTTAGGTTATTAAGGGTAGGCTTGGGTTAAGGCAAGGACAAGGTGAAGGGCAATGGACTTGTGTGTTGCACTATGACATAATAATAGCATAGTTACACTGCTCATTAAGTAGAATGTGGGACCCCAAAAGTGAATGACTGTTGGCTGATGCACAGCATTCAAACATCAAATGCATGGCACCTTTGACCAACCTGACCAAGCATGAAAATAAAACACTTGACCACAGTCACCGTCCGCTCAGGATCAGATATGGGGGGAGGGGGAAGGGGGATTATGCACAGAGCAGACAGCAATCAATGCTGAGCTTTATTGATAAGCCTGGTCTCATTCTCAGCTTGCTTTATGTTTTAAATGCTACTGGTTCCCCGGTGTGCTGCATTGAGCATGGAAACGAAGCCCAGACTGTGCCTACATAGACAGTTTCCACAGGCTTCTGCTTCCCTTAATTGGCTGTCAAGCAACTCCTTCCCTTCACACGTCTCACACAAAGCGTTGGTAATAATATAAAGGGAGCTTAGTGTGCCTCCTCTGTTGGTATTTGCAAGAAACTCATCCAAAGTACACTTGATTAGTGAAGCAGTCCAATCAACTTCAAAGAAAACCTTTTTGGAATGCAAAGGGAAACTTTGAATGAGCAAAGCACACATCACTTCTGTCTTTATCAAGACGCCGCACTCTACTGCAATATAGATTGTTTTTTGGCATGTTATGCACTACGTGGAATGTATGGTAGCAATTATATTTTGGCTAGTTGAAGACATATTCAGCCATGCTATTTATTCGCAGGTAAGAGCTGACATTTTTTGCACACCTCTTAATGAGTGCAGTTGAGTGTGTGGTGGACAGAAAGGATATTCCAGGTTTCCTAATTAGGTTTGTTTATTAGATTGCAAGCCTAATGATGTTTTTTTTTTTGGGGGGGGACAAGACAGGGGGGAATTCTGTGAATTGCACATTGGTACATTTAGGAAACCCTAATTAAACATCGTCAACCTCTATTAATTTCAACAGTGCATGTATTTTGTTTGTTTTGTTTATTTTCTTTAAGTCACACAATATTTTTCACACAACGTTTAATTACTGCACTGTTCTGTCCAATGGGCATGAAAGCATCCACATATCCACTGAATAACCTTTTTTATTTAGCCCCAATAATGCAACAGAGATATCACTATATACTCACTATATTCTCAAGTTCAACATTAATGGGATCTCTGTGAAAGTGACATCAGTATTCCAGCACATAAAATATCTGACTTGATTGGTTGGGAAGAGATGAATTCATACACACAGCCAGGCTAACGTCTTAGTTAATGTGCCCAGGACTCCCTGGAAAACAGTATTATTACTGAGTGGACTATCCTGGTGAAATAAAGTTGAACTGAACTGAACCGAAGCCTGCCGTGGAGCAGGTTTAAGATCCTGGATGTGTTGCCATGGCAATACACTTGACTGGATGTAAGCTTGGTTACGTGGAACCGGAAAGTCGGAAAAAAATATTTGCAAAAATGTGACCAGCCGACTCATTATTCCTGCTTCGTGAAACACCCCACTGCTGGGCATCGTGTTGTGTTTTTAATAATCGCAGGAATCGCTTGATCTTATTAGACATCTAATAGCCTTTCCTTAAATGTGTGAAACGATACCCACACAGTGCCCCACACACAGATGGATGTAGGATTTTGCACAAATGTGGGCAAATCATTGTCAATCCATGGTTAAAGATCCTTAGTGTTAATGCCCATATTGAATATCCATCGTTTTAATGCCGGATGTAATTAACTACGCCTCTCAGTGAATCAATTCGTGACTCCATGCGACTATAACTCATTGCACTGCAGGCTGCCCAGCGTTGTAGATGTAGTGGTACCTTCTAAGTTTTTCTCACTCCTGGGTAACATTGTGCAGCATCATCCTGTGAAGATGTTAACAAACTAGAGTGTCTCAGCAACTGACTCAGTAGGACGGAACAGGACTGTCTTGAATTCTAGGCTCAAACACTACTGATATTTATGTCAGGAATGCAGGCAGGAATGTAAAGCTTAGTATTTACATTTGTTATTACGGTGAATATTTTCGTGTGGTGCATTCATAGCGAACACCTCACTTTCTTTACTGCTCGATTAAAGCCTTGAATGAGTCTCAACATTTTTCCTCAACTTTGACTCTCAATTTAATTTAATTTAATGTCTTTAATTAAGTACCTGTACAGCACAGTTAAGTGAGTTCAGAAAGGTAACTTGCTTGTGTGAAAAAAACACATTCATTTTTTTATCCAAGTATTTTTTCATGCCCAACTGTTTTGTGGAAGAAAATGGTTTCAGAAATATTACTTACATTATGCCCTGGATTCAATCAATATTTGTTCTTTCATATGTAAAAATAAACAGTTGACAATGCAAATTGCGATTGCACTGCTTAACGTTGATTTGGAGAAATGAACTTGTGGAACTTAAATAGGAGCAGGCTGTGGCCCCAGACTGGCACGACGGTAAAGGCACCCGCCCGGAGTGCAGGCTATTGTGGACAGGGCTTGATCCCCAGTCCGGCTCTGGTTGGGACTACCGCTAGGGGGCGGCAATTGGCTGCCCACCCCATGGAGGGGGGAGAGAAGCCGGCATGAGCTCGCCCCATGCCCAGAAATCTTCTCTGGCTGTATCGGAATCACAGTCGGTGCTGAACACATTCTGAGGCGGTTTGCCATTCCTGCCACTACCAGTACCAGAGTGGTGGCTGGTCCTGTAGCTGTAGGCGGTGGGCTTGTGAGGTGAGATAGTTGGAATAATAGAGGGTACAATTAGGGAAAAAACGAAATAAAAATGGCCTCCTGCGTGGTGTAACGGTAAAGGCATTAGACTGTAATGCAAGTTGCCCACTGCGGCCGGAGTTCGATTCCCGGCTGCGCCAGTCCGGCTCTGGCCAGGAGTACCACTAGGGGCCGGCAATAGGTTGTCTGCCCCAGGGAGGGGGAGAATGAAGCCGGCATGAGCTCGACCAAGGTAACGATATCTTGCTGTTTTATTTAGCAGGACATGTAGGTGTGCGCATTGACTCCGAGGTATGTGTTTTAATTATTTTATTAAAGTGTATTCACGGTAAATGTAGGAACTGCGTTCCGAGGTAATGTATTTTAATGTTAGCATTGTCCGATGCTTAGCATGTAATAATGGGCTTTGTATCTCTGTTTCTAGGCTCACCTAGCTGCTGTTTTGCCGAGATTAGTGTTTGTGCCTTTCCATTGTGGTTACAACATGCTCTGGTGTAACTTTGATGTTCCCAATGACTCTGTGGGAACTGCGTGATGTTGGTTTGAGACACTCTTATTTTTAAACCATTGACTTTTGTTTATTTTTATGAAGCCAACTGTTTCTCAGTGCATATTAAATTTTAGCACTACCTGCATACTAACATTGTGTATCTTTTAGTGGCCTGCCCGAAGAGCTGAGCATCCAGACTAGTGGGGGTGGTTATAGAACAGGAGGCCCCTTCCCCTTCACTTCACTGCATGTCCTTTTGTGATATTTACCTTTTAACACTGTCTTCCACCTTTTCTTCACAGAGTGCAGTGTGTGCGTGGTGTGTGCGTGAGTCACCAGAGCACAAGCATGATTGGTGTGTACCAATTGGTGGAATAGCCCCTGGTAGTAAGTATACCTCCCCCTAGTTGGGCCGTCTCGCTCCTTCTTTTATACAGTGCCTTCGGCAGCTGGTTTCTGTTTTGATTTAGGACTAATCCTAATCTGGAATTGCCCTTTTCATATTTGCTGTTTCGGCCTTGCTAACCGCTAATTGTTTATAATAAATTAATATCCCTTTTTGATAATCTGCATCGTTCCTGCCTCTTATTCATTACCCTTTTTTGCAGGTTCTTGAAATTATAAATAAAATTGAATATCTTTCGCTTTGAACTCACGTCTCTGCTTCATTCATTTAATTGAATAGACCTGTTGGGGAAACCTCTGCTTGATCATTAAAGCGTTAAAAATATTTATTTCGGCGCAATTCCCATCGTGGCATAGTCCGGCATAGCTATTGGTTCTGACTGTACTACATGGTCACATATAAATTGTTTATTTTGACTTTCCTTTAAATTATATATTTGATCATAACTAGCTGACCTACCATGTGGCCTGGAGGGGATCTGTTTCTCTCTACACTAAGTCACTCTGTCCGATTAGCTCAGCTCATGCAGCTCAGCCTTTCAGAACATTGCCATGCCAATGACATCCAAATCTTTCACTCATCCCCTCCCACTGATGCACTGGTTCCAGCGCATATCTCTGCACGCCTGGCTAAAACCTCAGCTTGGATATCCACCCACCACCTGAAGCGTGGCTTGGGAAAATTAAGCTAATCTTTCTACGCAGCGATCACCGCGTACGGCTCCACAGTGTCCCATTTACGGTCAAAAACCTTGGCTTGTCCCTCGGCTGAGCTTCTCGTGTCACACAACAACGATCGCAGGGACCTGCAGATTCTCCCTCCACAACATCAGGAGAATGTCCTTTCCCCACCCAAGAGGCCACCAAGCTCTGGTAACTTCACGTCTGGACCATTCCAATGCCCTGCAGGCTACCTTACCGTCCTGTGCCATAAAGCCGCTGTAACTAGTCCAGAATGCGACCGCATTCCTTTTCTTCAGCCAACCTAAATGAACACAGTGCTGCGTATGAGAGGAGGACAGTGCCTCGCCTGGCCGGGAATGCGTATGGCGATTACTCTGGCCGCGATACACCTACGTTTGGCATGGATTCCATTGAAAATGATATCTGGTGACAGTACCTTGTATTGAACACACATAAACAAAACAAATATGGAACTAATATCACATAATGTCAGATTACAAAGCAAGGGTGACTCACATATCATGAAAATTGATATTTATAGGCTATACACCCCACTCTTACTTGGCATGTGGTTTAATTCATTTAAACAGTGACCTTTACTTTTGGAAACACCAAACAATAAATGGATTATTTCAAAAAATGCTAATCTTTTTAGCAAAAATGATTTGAACCGCTGTATGTAATTAAACATCACATCTAGGGGTAGAATGTGTGTATTCTGGGATCCCTAAGAGACTTGTGTTAGATTACCATGAGCAATCATATACAAACTAAAGGCAGTAAAGAATGGAAAATTCGAGCCTCCCGGGTGGTCCAGTGGTTACAACGTTTGACCCTGGCCACTGCGACTGGGGATTGATTCCACCGGCCATGCCAGAGGCGGCTCTGGCTGGGAGTGTCACCAGGGGGCGGCAATTGGCTGTCCACCCCAGGGAGGGGGGAGGGAAGCCGACAGGAAGTTTGGTGCGTATAGGAGTGGCTCTGTGTACCGGAGTTACGGACGACAGCTTGGCGAGTGCCGTCTCGGAGGAGACGATACTTTGCCTTTGTCACTACCGGTCACAGGGCTACGGCAGCAAACTCATAATACGAGGGGGGGGGATTGACATGAAAAACAGACGGTGTAATTGGCTACTAAATTGGGAGAAGTTGGGAGAAAATCAGAAACAAATTCCTGAGAAAAAATTTTTTTAAGGAAAATTCAGTCAGGTTAAGGGAGTTAACTGACCACAAAATGACTGTTTTGCAGTGGCCATCTCAGTCTCCAGACTTGAACCCGATCACATATTTGGTGTTTGAATTGAAGAGGGTGGTCCATAAGCACAGACCAAGGATCTAAAGGATCTTAAAGAATCAGTGAGGAGGAATTGTCAAAGATTCCCTTAACCCCCTGAGGTCCGTGCTAAGCTTTTAATGTTTTTAGATTTTGGCATGGTCTGATATTTATCTCAATTTCATCAATTTAACACACACTTACTCCAAAGTGTTTGATATTTTTATTTGAAGGACAATCACAGCTACATTTGTATGCCATCAATAGTTTGGTCAGTATCATATGCAGCTTGTAAATAGATCTACAAACACACAAGTTAAAAATAGTAAATTTTTCTGCTGTCACAAAAGATGTGAAAGCACATACTAAACTATAGTGACGAATTGTTTTGCCAATGTGCGTTTGTTCACCAAGGTCTTGGTTATGTAAGGGTGTGAAAATAGTTTAGCACATCTGAGATCTAAATAGCTAAAAACCTGTTTTTATCAGAACTGGTCACATTTATTTCAGGCTGTGGGAGGGCTAAATGCTAAATACCTGAATATTCATTTTGGCTCTTTGTTACGTTGCAACACGCGGAATGTTTGGCGTCACAACACGCGATATTCATAGGCTATATTTTCACGAGTATTTGAAAACAAGCGAAATAAAATTAATATCAGCATAGACTGTTGCTGGCAGATTGCAAGCGTAAACACAGACAAGATGTAAAAAAATAAAAAAACAAGCGTAAACACAGACATACGATATATTTTATAACATTTTAGGCTGTTTGAAAAGTATTTTCTGTGCCTATTGCAATTTGTTACATTGCGACATGCGGAATATGTAGTCACAAGACGCGGAATTTATATATATTTTCACGAGTATTTGAAAACAAGCGAAATAAAATAAATATCAGCATAGACTGTCCTCTTCAGTTTGTGTTGTTTATGCCGGCGTTTTCACACATGGCCCGCGTACCTCCCGAAATTAGCACCTCGTTAACATGTCAATAGAAGGGGGCGTTACTAAAAGGTAAAAAACAGAGTAAAAAGCAAGGTTTACTTTTGGTCTAATTAAGCTAATTTTAAAAATCCCATTTGATTTGCCAGTGCTCAAATCGGAAAGTCGCGATTCTAAGGTTTCTGTCAATGTTTTTGCCGCGTGTGTATGATAAAATATCGCGAAGTTAGAAATAGTAATATACTTGTATTGCTGCTTGGATCGGCGCCGATCCAGCCGACCTCAGGGGGTTAATATGTTCACCAATCTCATAAAACACTATAGAGGAAGATGGTGATACCAGGATTTTCTTTCAAGCAGTTGAAGCAATTTGTGTTCAAATGATATAATATAAGAAGAGTCATTATAAGACATGAGGCCCATTCACAATTATTTTGACAGACACCAACACCAAGTGCCTCAAAGCATATTTAAATTACACCGTGTATGTTATTCCACATCTGCATTAATTCTATATTGCAAATGATTTTAGGATTTATTTTACAATAATTCATAAAGAAATGCACCCGACACAATAACTATCATAATTTGGTTTCATTGCAGATTCGGTTATGTCCATTCATGCGTTTCTCTCATTCCTAGCAGGGCAATTAATTGACAAACTCATATTTGTTTAATTATAGGTTGCTTTCTATTATACCTTTTTCCCCCTCTGCAGAATGTCGAAATGGATTGTATGGAGTTAGTAATGAGATTCTTTGTTTTTGTGTGGTGCTTTATTGCTTTATAATTGGATATATGATCACAGTATCTCAATTAAAATGGTTCCCCAATTTTTTAGGAAGGGATTTCATCAGTTGGGCGTAATTGAGTTGTTATTAATCAAACTGTTTTTGGATCGCTTTTGAATGGAAGGAAATGAGTGTTTGTGTGTATGCGTTATTCAGAGTAACTGAGAAGCCTTCAGACGTCCTATTAACTATCCACGGGAAGCAGACGTGATGAATGCGTTGGCGTCTTTTGGAATTGCTAAATTCTCGGTTGACGCTGTTCACAAAAATGTCATGGCAAAAGTGACAGAATAAACAAGAACAAAAATAAGAATGCTCCTTGTTGTACTTCCAGATCATCTTCTGTATTGTTGGCTGTTTTTGAAATGTTAAACTGAAAAAAGGAAAAGAAACTTGGAAGAAGAAAGGAGATCAAAAATAAATCCGCACAGGCCATTCTGCACATATCAAAGCTTTCAATTGAAAGTTTTAAAAGGATGCCTTAGTAGGGGAGAGCGGGGTATGTTGGCACACTTTCCACTGTGTCTTACCTGTACTGGGCACAATACATCAGAGTGGTATAAATGTCATACCAAATGAAAGGTGGAAGTCTTGGGCACATATTTTGTATGAATTGCATTTTCATGTATTATTTCAGTATGGAGTTGTAGACAGTTACATAGAGGGTGTGCACTTGGGACGACTTACCCCACCAGTGGGTAAGTTGTCACATTGGATTATCAACAAATAAGAACACAACACAGTAATTGTGAAGAAAACATTTCTTTTTACTTTAAAATTCAAAAAACAACCAAGTACATTTCATTACAGAACTCATCTAATCAGACTCATCTTCCAGTCACAGTTCTGGCACACATAAATTGTGTGGCCTGGGGTGCAAGCATCATGGGCCCACTTCTTGCATCTCCCACACTGCACCCAAGTCTCGTTTGGGCGGCTGTTCGAAAATGGCTCCATGCAGACTAGGCATAAGCATTCCCCTTCATCCGCTGCTGACTCGTCCAGGTTTCTTTTTACCCTTGCCTTTTTATTCCCCAGAAACAGCCTTTTTTTAGATTGCGATGTTTCAATTTGTAGTGCTTGCTTCACGGGTGTGTCTGTTAAAATTGCGGTCCTGCGCGCTTTCTTCCATTATTAGCTTGTTTTCGGGGACCAGCTTTTGGAAATGGCCGGAGGTCCTCTGGAGTTGGTAGTCTGCTGGCATGGGAACTGACCGGGTCTGGGTGTGTCTCTGTGCCTGTGCTTGTGCCTGGCAGGGCAGGGTTGGTGCTTGTACCTGGCAGGGCAGGGTTGGTGCTTGTGCCTGGCAGGGCAGGGTTGGTGCTTGTACCTGGCAGGGCAGGGTTGGTGCTTGTGCCTGGCAGGGCAGGGTTGGTGCTGGGGCCTGATGGGGCAGGGCGATCCGAAACTCAGTTTCCAAAAAGATGTCCCTGTTGTAAGGCTGTACCCCAGCTACCCTAAAGCCAGCCTGAATGTTCAGGGGGGTTGCCGCCACAGGATACGCGATTGCCACAATCCCAGGAATGTCATAAATAGTCATTGTTTTCCCAGGATTGTTCCTCATCCATGCATCACACGCCGTGTTGATGTGCCTTTTAGCGGCCCGTAGACAGACCTGTCTAAGGGTTGAAGCCGATGAGAGCAGTGGGGTGGGAACGAGACCATAATTATGCCGTTTTCTTTGGCGTAATTGAGTCCATCAATGGACATATGAGATATGTGGTTGTCCAGAAGCAGCAAAGATGGTTTCTCCTTTGAGCATTTTGTATGCTCAGTGAAATGTTTAAGAAAGTCAACAAAGTGCACATCTTTCATCCACCCCGATGGATTTGCCGCCCCCTGCTGCCAGGTGGTCCGCTGTTTAAAAAATGGTCTCGGAAGTTGACACGGGGGAATATGAAATATGGAGGTATACTATTTCCTGTGGCTGACACAGCACAGGCCAGTGTGACCAGTGTCCCCCTTTCAGCGGAGGTCAGCGACCCTACTTGTTTGAATCCGCGTCTGGCCACTACTTTGTCAGGCTTATGGACCGTGGTCACCCCAGTTTCGTCCACATTCCATATGTCCCCGGTCCAAATCGATGCCTGTCCAGCACATTGGCTAAATTGTCGAAGAAGGCATTTACATTTTCCCGGTTGAAGCTACTAGCTCTGGCAAGGCTCGTTGCCTCAGGCTTTCTTATCGACAGCATTGGGTGCCTTTTTAAAAAGGCTGTAAACCATTCGGAGCTGGCCTTTTCTGTTTCAGCCCACGTTGGTGAGAACTTCAGCTTGTGTGCCACAGCAAACTGGTAGGCAAGTCTTTTGGTCTCACTAGGCGACAGACCGAAATAAATGTCCGCTGACCTGGCAATATAATGAACCAGCTGCATCTCCAACTCAGGTGGAAATATCTGCCGTGGCTTTCTATAGCCAACCAATGTTGTTGGCATGGCTGCCTGACTGACAATCTCTTCGCTGGTAATCTTTTCACAATACAGAGCCAGAGTACGGTAGTTTATATTAAAATCGTTTGCTGTGCTTCTGATTGATATGTTCTCCAGCTTCACCTGTCTGACTGCCTTCAGCATTATATCCGGAGCTGTGCTACCATTCTCTGTCTTTCTTTTATAATTTCGCACCATCATCTCACTTTATTTTTGGTTCCTTCGTTTGTTTGTTCCTTTCCTTCCTCCCCTCAATGCATATTTCCTTCAAAAACAAATTTAAATTAGCCTCATGTGACAACTTGCCTCAAAGCCATTTAGACAACTAGCCCCAAACGGGCATGTGGGCAAACGTTTGTTAAAAAACACGGTTAGTTCGACAAAATACTGCAGCTAACATATAAATAAACACATTATTGTTTCCCTCATTCGGTACAGAAACATAATTTAGGACATTTTTATACCTAACACGGTTTTATTACATGAAATACACGACACCATTTACTTACTTTTGCAGGAAAAAAGGCGACGCCTTCTGCTTGACTGCAATTAAAGAGGCCTGTGACCACCTGTGCAAAGTAATTTCAAGCTGGCCCTAATTGCACCAAAGCAGCTATTCCATTTTTTAGATGGCGCCCCTGTGGTTGGAGGTATGAACAGTGTGACAACTTACCCGTGTGACAACTTACCCTGCTCTCCCCTACTTATTGCTTCCTTAAGGAAGACAGGCCCTCATCTCTCGTCACTTCTCCATACATAGATGCTCTCTCCATCTGAAGAAATGACTCTTTATTCCACAGACAAGGCAGTTGTTTTTGGCCACGTATTCCGAGTGGAACCTCTCACCGAGTTCATTGTGAGACCTTATGCGTCAAATCGGATCCGATTTCCCGATTCAAGTTTGCATAGGGAGTCAGTAATGGTAACTTAATAAAATGTATCCATTAAAGGATAAAAATGGTAACCTTTCTTAATTTCTTAATTTCAACCACTTTGGTTTCCCCATCAGCTATTTCTAGCCCACTGCTGATAAACCCCACATGTTAAAACCTAAAGCTATGCCTTTCAGAATGTCAGTTTTCAAACATAATGAATTTCCTTATCTTCTTTAATGCATTCCTCTTCTAAAATGAGTATGGAAACCTTTCCCCAAGGTAGAGCACTCAGCAAATCAAAATGAACAATATCGCCGAAGTTAAGTGTAAAGAAAGTGTAAGTAGTCAATCAGTCGTTGTCACGGCACTGTAAGTGGGACTGCCTCAGAATTCACTCACTTGACTGATGGTTCAATTGAGGACAGTTTTGAATGTGTGAACTTGGCATCCAGCCATTATCCAAAATTATGCAAAAATAAATAGTTAAATAAAAAGTTTCCATTCTACCGCAAAACCAGCCGTGAATGCAAGAGAGCAAAATAGTTTTTGTTCGTTTTTAAACATAGAGATTATCTAACTATTGAAGACCAAGCGGAACATAGACGCGCAGTGGAATGCGGTGTACCGCTCTGCCTTAATGCTTACGCGTACAAATGCACTGAAGCACTTCCTCCGTGCAGTACAAGGTCATTATGGTCAGTCCATTGCAACAGAAACAACAAACACAACTAAGCTTCTCAACCCTCTAGATTTGCATAAATTACACAGGGTTTTCTACGAAAATTAATGAAGGGAAGATTCAATTTTCTTTTGTTACCAGTAGATTAAATTTACTAACACAGGACAGAATGCAATATGTTCAATCTGAACTCAATCACTCTAATACGCGGTAATACGTATCAGTTCTTCCCGGTGTGTTCAGCCATTGCGCCGTGTTCAAATGGGGCTTAATTGATTGAAATAGATTGATTAAGAAGAACAATCAAATCATTTTTCTTCCTGTACAATAAATCATCCCAGAATATGTTTACAAGACATCTCGCAGAATGAGAGCTGAGCTCTGGAGACGGTCCTGTGATGCCGCTCAGACAGATAAAGACGTTTGTTAAATATTTTGAGGAGAACGATAAATATACACCCTGGAAATCTATTATATAAAAAAATGTTTTATAACAAATGCGCTCATTTTAGGAATCACCTTGACGAAAATCCATCTCGTTAAATCATATGGCCCTCAATTTAGAGGAAAACTTTTCACAGAGCTTAATAGATTCCAGTTCGTTTGCGTTTGCTCTTGCATTCATTTGTGAAGGATAAGTAATTTGAGTTAAATTATTTTTGCATGTATTTTTAGTGGGATTCTTTTGTGTTAAATTTGAAATTGAAAGGTATATTCCAAGCCATTTCCCCTGGTTATCTCTTCATGAAATGTGCAAAACACAATTGCTTTGCATGAACTCGTACTAAAAAAAATATAACGCTTGAGACATTAGATGCCTTGCCATGCCACCAAAAACTTTGACAAAATGCTTTAATTACTTGTTTGACTCATACGTATTTCTAATTCCTGGATCAAGATGCATATTTTGGCTGCTGCAAATAAAAGTTGCTGTAGGAAATGAAGAAATCATATATATCTGTCTGCGATGGATTGGCAACCTGTCCAGGGTGTATTCCTGCCTCTCGCCCGGAACGCATGCTGGGATAGGCTCACGACCCTGACCAGGAATAAGCGGCTTAGATAATGGATGGATGGATATATATCTGTTTTGTATTATATCACATGCATATAATAAAAACATTTTCAAGAATTTGTGATTTTTATCCAATTTTCTCCCAATTTGGTAGCCAATTACACCTGCTATTTTCAAGCCAATCCCCCCCTTGTAATGTGAGTTTGCTGCCGTAGTCCTGTGACCGGTAGTGGGGAAGGCGATGTATCGTCTCCTCTGAGACGGCACTCGTTAGGCCGTCGACCGTAACCCAGTACTACAGAGCCACTCCTGTGCACAGCAAACGTCCTGTCGGCTTCCCTCCCCCCTCCCTGGGGTGGACAGCCAAATGCCGCCCCTGGTGGCACTCCCGGCCAGAGCCGACTCTGGCACGGCCGGTGGGATCGAACCGCGTTGAACGTTGTAACCACTAAGACCACACGGGAGGCCGCATATAAAAGGCTTAATCAGCATAGTTGTATAATGATCATAATGATCTCTCTGTGTTGCAAACATAAAGTAACAGGACCAACTATCCATCAACTATTCTTTTATTTCACCATGTTTTTCTGGTATGCATTTCCATGGCAGTTTCTGTTAATATCTGATGTGTCTTACAGCTTTTTTTGTATTGTTCAGTTTATAGCTCGTGCCTTCTTGTTATGTAGGTCACCTTCAAGGTTCCTCCAAGGGTGATATTCAGTGACATTATGTTGATTACTCCTTTCCCTCTAGTAGTCCATCAGAGAAGAATTTTCCAAGCGCGTCTGTGTGTATGTGATAGTTTAACGTCTAACGCGAATAACAGTTTTTTTAAATGAAGGGCAATTCAAGACATCTCCTTCTTATTTATTTCACTAGTTGCCTACGACTGTTGCTGCCTTCCCATAAATGCATTTCCATTTTCTTAATGTAAGATAAGAGGGCCATAAAGCATTTATTTATTTATTTTCAAAACCAGAAAGAAAGCATTTCTATTTGTATTCGATGCATTAGATTTTTTTTTTGTGAGCATGTCTCGATTTCCGCCAGGCAAACACAGCCTGCCCTCTCCCGCTCCCCCTCCAGCCACGCACGGCTAATTCCGGGTTGACGGGGGACAGCGGCGGTGTCCGTAGCGTAGCAACGCAAATTTGGGCAAGTGCGCACGTTGTGCGCACATGTTTATTTTTAATTTTCCACCGCCGCGCTAGCTGCACACCACGAGCGAGGCAGGCGACGAGCGGTGGAGGGCACAGGAGACCAAAGCCCTCGATTTGTCCACAGGGCATGTAAATAACAGATGGGCCCTGCAAACACGTGCCAGCCCAGTGATACGAGTTTGTCCGGTCCTGCAGGGACCACCTCCCCAGCAAGCTGGAGACACAGAGATAGCTGTGAACTGTGAGATGTTTTGCGTTTTGCGTTTTTTTCTCTCTTTCTCTCTCAAACACGGCCGGTTTCTCATACACGCTGGACCCGACCGATCAGAAAAGCCCACGCGGTAATCTTTTATTCAACGCTCCGCTGCGGGGGGATAGCCCACTCTTCTGCTCTTTTCTGATCCAATTATATCAGAAAAAAGCACAAAATCTATCTGATATGATTAAAACGGTATGTTTTAATAAGCTTTGATTGAAAGTTGTACTTCACGCCATAATTGCAAAAAGAGAAACCGGCACTGACCGTCCCTTTATTATTTCCGCCATCCCTGTTTTTAATCTAAAACGTGGTCAAGCCATCGCGGCGGTGATTGAGCTCCTCAGCAGCAGTCGAGGGGCCCCCGAGGTGAGAAACGTGATCGGGAACACACAGAACCAGAACAAAGGAGTGAGAAATACTCTTTGGGGGGGCTGGGTCGATAAAGCCCTCGACGAGCTGTTGGGATTTAAAGTGACAAAGCCATTATCATGGATAATTCCTGGGGAGAAGAAAAAAAACAAAACGAGGGGGAAATGTTCCGCGCGGCATCCTCACGCCTATTTCAGAGGTGTGCGTGGGAACATGTGATCAGAGGGAAAGACGAGACCAAAGAAAACAAGGGAGCGAATCAGACTGCGGAAAATGAGGTCTGTCATCTCTGTCTCCCCCCAAAGTCCCGAGTGAGGAGGCATGCCTGTCTTTCTGTCTCTCTCTCTCTCTCTCTCTCTCTCTCCCTTTTCTACGACGTCGGGTTTGGCATCCGATCGACGAGCGCCCGGCACGATCTGAGCCGCTTCCCATTGTATCTTCTCTTCGGCGGAGATCCAGAGAGCCCATGTTTTTGCCCCGCGGAGCCGGTGTTCCGGCAGAGGCAGATGCCACCTCTCGGCCCCATGGCGGGCGACGGGCGGGCAGGCGCGCCGCGATAACGTGCCTACGCGCGGAAATGCCAAGGCCAGAGGGGCTCATTAGAGGGCCTTCAGTAGCAGCTGGAGATAATGCAGATGTTCTGTACAGGAACAGTTTGCAGGACAAAAATAGTCAATAGTGTGCTGAAAAGAACATTGGTGAGCACGGTTTGCCAGTGGTGACGAGGAAAAACTATTATTGTCCACGTTGGAAAACTATGTTAATTAGATGGCAGTGAGGAAATATGTATAATTTTCATGTAATTACTAAGTTGAAAATTGTGAAAGGAAATGTATCCTTCTCCTTGACCAGACATACATTTTTCTGAATCTGTGTGCAATCATGTTTGATGTTGAAGTCGGGTTCACTCTTCCCTTTACCACACACCACATATTGAATTCTATTAAAAAGTAGCTTGCCATTTTCATCTTTCTGAAACATGAGTAAATGACTGATGACTAGGTGGTTGCATACAGTATATGCTGTATATGAATATATATGAGTGTATATACTGTATATTTACCTGTTTGAAAGAGAAAAAAACTTCCCTCATGCATTATTAAACACCCATCTGTTATATGTCTTATATCAAAAGACTGCAAATAAAAGTATAATTTTATTATCGTTTGACTCTTGCTGACTTGGACGTTTTCGCTGTGAGCCCTCTGTTTGAAGGATGGTTTTGAGATACGGAGCTGTGTGCTAAAGATCACCCGGCTGTCGGCTTGTTTGCCCACTGAAATTGACGTGAAATTGGAATTGAAACCAACTGCAGACGAGCCCAAGGAAACAGCCAATAAAACGAGTCCAACAGCTTGCACGCCTGCTGCAGAAGATCGCACATGTCCATCGCACCTGACCAAACATGTGACCTGGCAAATATTGGAAGATAGTTACAGGATAGGGCTGACTGGAAGCTCGGAATTTACATGCTTATGGATTACATCACGTCTGGGGAGGACAAAGGAGAAAACTATGGAACAAAGTTTCAACTTACGTACATGTTCCACAAACCGACGGCAGTTAGGAAACAAACAGCGTTTTCCACCTACAAACACACCTGATGAAGACTGTTTGTTTGTTTGTTTGTTTGTTTGTTTGTTTGTTTGTTTGTTTGAAACAAGTTTTCCTTGTATTATATTACATGGGTGAAATGTATACTGGTTTATTATATTACGTTGGTGAAATGTATAATCGCCCATTTAAAGTTGTGCCCGAGTGATACTCAAATTTCGGATCCAATACCGATGCAGATTAAATGCAGCTCAAAACAGACCAATCACCAATATATCTGCTGATATGCATTATCTATTATGCATTAAGAAATAACTCACAAATTAAAAAAATTGGAAAAAAAATAAAAATAGCCATCTCTTACACCCATCATCTCAACTCTTACACAAAGGTATATTATGAATTTAAAAAAGGCATGTTCCATACATTACAACAAAGTGAGTCAGAAAAAAAAAGAACAAAAACAAGATAAAATAGGGCATGCTCTTGTCCTGTTCTAACAATAGTTGATCTCTGAGATGGATCTTTTGTCCTCACAAATGTTCCCAATAGTACTGAATAACCCTCTCACTCGGGACAGAGGAGGACGGAATGGCAAGGTGACACCTTGCCTGCACAAACAGTTCCTTGAAGTGGCCACTGTTTTGATTCCACCACTCCGGAGAGTTGCCTGTCTTCCTGTCAATTACAGCCTCTCTCAGATACAGCTCCAGCCCTTCATTTATCCCCTCAGGAACCTCTTCGTGTCTGTGAGGCCAGCAGGCCTTCATAGAGACTGTCCAGGAGACTGTAGGACTGTTCCTCCAGACTTTGCCTTTTGGGGTCCCACCCAGCAGTGCTGGATGCTTGTGTAACCTTCTCTGCCTCTGCGTTAAGTCAGGTTTTGGCTTTGTTTACAGTCTCGTTTGACAGGGGGGCACTATTTCCATCGTGGGTGAAGCACCAATGCTGGCACACAACCACTTATTTTGTGTCCTCCATCTTGGAAAACCTTGTCTCCGCGCTTTGCAACATTGTCTTTCCGTAAGGTCTGTATTCCTCTACTGGTGGGTCACTGCGATTCCAGAGTACACTTCAGCAACCTAGAATCTCAAAGTAATTAATTAAGAAAAAGGTTCAGAGTTGTTTCTTTTTATTTGACGTTGGAGAGTATTTTGTGTTGATCAGTGGCAAGAAATCCCAATTAAATCAATTTTGATTCCATGAAATAAGAAAATAAAATGTGAAAAATGCTTTTTTATACGCACTGTGTATCAATCGGGGTAACCAAGAAAAGTCCACACTTCCCTCTTTGATCAAATTTGAAAGGGATTATTCCACAAACCAATTAATTTGTAATGCATTCTGAACTAAATTTAATTAAATGCTTATTTCCCAATAATGTGAATTGAATGCACCACTGCAGACCATTTGAGAGTATAAATGAGGTATGAGCATTTTCAAAGCTTAAAGATGTGAGTGGAAGGAAGATTTTCTTAAGCAAACAAGCCATGGGGCTATAGCGATGGACATTTTTGTAAGTAAAAAAGCTTGTGCTTAAATGTTGCTGTTGGAAGAAAGTTTTTTATTATTATAGCTTTATTAGATGGGATTTATTGTAGGTAATTAAAAATGTATAAATGTGAACATTATGTTAGAAAAAAAAACGTTCCAGAAGCAGTAGGGCACCACTGGCTCCCATATTACAGATCCTCATGATAAGTTTCCAATGTGAATGATCATAATGTACAAAAATGTACCAAATATTAGAATATTCATCAGGACTGACTGGAAGGTCTGTGTTCTTGAGTGTGCTGTATACACTCAGTGGCCACTTTATTAGGTACACCTGTGCACCTGCTCGTTAATGCAATTATCTAATCAGCTAATCATGTGGCATGCAGACATGGTCAAGAGGTTCAGTTGTTGTTCAGACCAAAAATGGGGAAGAAATGTGATCTAAGTGACTTTGACTGTGGAATGATTGTTGGTGCCAGACGGGGTGGTGCGAGTATCTCAGAAATAGCTGATCTCAAGGTATTTTCACGCACAACAGTCTCTAGAGCTTACAGAAAATGGTGCGAAAAAAACAAAACAACATCCAGTGAGCAGTAGTTCTGTGGGCGAAAATGCCTTGTTAATGAGAGAGGTCAGAGGAGAATGGGCAGACTGGTTCAAGCTGACAGGAAGGCAACAGTAACTCAAATAACCACGCGTTACAACAATGGTATGCAGAAGAGCATCTCTGAATGCACAACACATCGAACCATGAAGTGTATGGACTACAACAGCAGAAGACCACACAGGGTTCCACTCCTGTCAGCTAAGAACAGGAAAGTGAGGCTACAGTGGGCACAGGCTCACCAAAACTGGACAGTTGAAGTTCGGAAAAACGTTGCCTGGTCTGATGAATCTCGATTTCTGCTGCAAAATGTAAATGGTAGGATCAGAATTTGGCGTAAACAACATGAATCCATGCATCCATCCTGCCTTGTGTCAATGGTTCAGGCTGGTGGTGGTGGTGTAATGGTGTGCGGAATGTTTCCTTGGCACACATTAGGCCCCTTAATACCAATTGATCATTGTTTAAATGCCACAGCCTACCTGAGTCTTGTTGCTAACCATGTGCATCCCTTTATGGCCACAGTCTACCCATCTTCTAATGGCTACTTCCAGCAGGATAATGCGCCAATTTGGCTCTGGTCGGGAGTGCCGCTAGGGGGCAGTAATTGGCTGTCCGTCCCAGGGAGGGGGGAGGGAAGCCGATATGAGCTTGCTGCGTATAAGAGTGGCTCTATGTGTACCACAGTTACAGTTGACGGTTTGGCTAGGTCTGGCTCGGAGGATTCAAATGTTTTGGCATATTGCCCTCATCAGTGAAATGATTTTATATGCTGATGGCAGATGTGTGATATACCTTAACTCTAAAGCGTCACCACAGATATAGAAGTCTAATTAATGGATGTAGCTGCATTCACAACTGATTTAAAATCTGGCAAGTTCTATGGTAGCACACAGAACACATTCACAAATCATTAATAAGTGTTTTACTGCTGAGTAAGAGTGATATATGAATATATTTTCTCAACAATAAAATGCCGCCCTTAGGAACAGGAGACATTTTTTTGCCATATGAAGTATATGCACTACAGGGAAGACAACGCATGATTAGAACTGTAGTATTTGGCAGTTTGCCCAGGTGTGTTTTGGTACAAAAACCATTTCTTAATGACCTTTCTTACTTCCCCATAGCTTGACAAGGCAGTTACGGTAGAGTTATGAGGTTAATATTATCAATTCTGTCACATTTATGGAGGCTTTATAAAGTGTACCAGAGGGCCTTAATACAAAGCGACATTGGTTTAACCACCCATAACCCTTTTATGACAGTGTTATTAGGCAAGACAAGATTTCAATACACGTTATGTAAATAGACCTCAAATGTCATGCTATAAAGTGGCCAATCTGAAGCACAAATAGAATGCTGTGATGATGATTATATAGTTAAAAAAAAGAACCTGCTTATTTTTTACATTTAATTTCCATACTGAACACAGTAGCAGGCTCCCTTATTACAACAAGTGTACAGATGTTAGTAAAAATGTGCAATATTTAGACATGTATAACCTAAAACCCTTTATAATGCCTTTGCAAATGAACACATGGTTGTTCTTGATGTGTCTGATGTTAAATGACACATTTGGTTGCATTATAGGTTTTGCTTGTCATAGTATCACTCTAATACAGTAAACCAAAGAACATTTGGGCCCTCTGGGCTATCATTGTGTACGTTTATGATAAACATCATCCCCATTGAATAGAGGTCCACAAACTATGATGGAAATGATTGATTGATTCGGAAGGAGAAATATCCAACGTCTCCGCCAGCTTGCTCCTTGCAGTATTTCAATTATCACTCTGGGCTATGTTTAACACATGAAACAAATGTCGGTGAACAGACTCTGTTTATGATGATGGTCATTACAATTTCACATATTCAAGAAATGATGTAGTGTAAGCATTAGCATTGATTCTGGGTTTTTTTCTTCATTGCAGTGCAATAAATATAGAATCAATTTAAAAAGCAATCCATGTTCTTGTGCTTGCAATACAAGAGGTCTATTTCAGTGAGAGTTCTAGGCATGAGTTGGAAAAATAAAAAATAAGTGGAGGATTACAACACTTTGCTGTTGGACCCCTACATAATTCAGAGGAGACAGTGACCTACTGCAAAGATGAGAACATAGATATGCATGCTCCTGCAAGCTTCTTGGTCTTGGACAAATAAACAAAATCAGTTCATCATTTTTTTCTGCAACAAAAATATTCCAGCCATGTCATGTATGTATGCTTACTGCATTAGACTGCTTTCATTTCACTATGAATGACTCTTTTGTAAACTATTTGAACGTCTATCTGCATTTTATAAGGCTATAATGTTGTCTTAATAACCTTGAACAGTATAATATGAAATTATAGTCATATCTACTGGGTAATGATTTAGTAAATGTTCCCCTGCTGTGAACTTAAGTGTTTATACAAAATGATATTTGGAATGAGCTTGAGTGTTTGATTGGTTTTGAGCAAGAATGTTTGATTGGTTTTGCCCATGTGCACTTTGATAATTATGGTTATCCATGTACAGAATCCACCATGCAGATTGTGTGATCAAATGGTCTTCTTTTAAGGATGCAGTCAGAATTGGCTTCAGGAGACAGGTCCATCAGAAAGTTATGTCAGATGTCAAAAAAGCTTCATACTGGATGGGAATCCTGCAAGACGAGTTAACTGTTAATTAGGAAGGTGTCATGATGACATGTGAGATCTATATGTGCACACATTGCATACGTTTCAAGTTTTTAAACAGCAAACATAATTGGTGATAAAGTCTTTACATTTTTGAATGGCATAAGAATGAAAGATTCCTTGTGACTCAAATCAAGCCATTCAGTCCCTCTAGGCCAGACCTCAATTCTGGCCCTGGAGCGCTGCAGGGTACGCTGCTTTTCGTTTTCGCCTTAAAATCAGCCACCAATTTAAACACAAGAAACCAGGTGAGGTGAGTTAATTGTTTAATCAACAGCTTGCCTCGATTATCTAATTAACTATACACACCAATGTCGGTTCACTCTGTAAAACGTTTCTTATAGGGACACAAGAACTTGTGTCTTCACCTCTTTGTCATGAGCTTATCAAGAAATGTAGCTAAAACATCAGATCACATAATTATTGAGTTAATTAAATAATTAAGAGCAGACGTTGGTATGGAATTCAGAAACAGATACGGCCTTCCTTCCACCCCTGGCCTAGAGAGTATCCAGAACTAAGTCAAGCCCGGTTTTGAGCACCCCAAGGTTCTCTTCTTCAAGCCCTGATAACCTATTCCATACATGAACAACTGTCTGAACCCTCTCTAAGGAGTGGATTAATGCAAATGCATGGTGCAGCAGTAATTTAGTGAGTAGTCTGAGAAATCGTTTTTAATAGAACATAAAATAAGTATATTGAACTTGTTCGGGAGGCATCTACAAGCACATATAAATATGTCATCGTAAAATAAAAAGCAATGATACATTTGTTCTTGTACTTTTCTATCTTTACAAATATATCAGTGTATAGAATGTATGGACAGCACAGGGTGAGTAATAATAAAATGTCTTTTTTTGGCAGACAATAATTTCCCCATTCCTGAAAGATCAATTCAGAGGGCTTTGAGTTCAAACTCACATCGCTGGACTACATTTATCGATTCATTCATTTATAGTCCTGCAGTCACGACTCTCAGGCAAGTTACTGCAGAGCTATTGGCTTGTGGTATCACAATCTAATGGGCAGGGTCACCTAGTTAAAGTGAAGCACTGGGACACTTTCTATGATGAGGAAACAGTTCTGTGAAAACATCTTAACAAACCCTTCACTCTTTAAACATTGCTGTGGAATACACGCGGGCGGCAACGAACCAGGCATAACCGACAATGTCGACCATCGAGGCGTACTAATCACAAAGTAGTAATAATGTTTGAATATATTTACCACATGGGGGTGGGTTGTTGTGGTGCACGAGCTAATTGTTGATGGGGAGGGGGCAGGTGGGTGGGCGTGCTCACCAGTAGATTAACAGTTCAGAACTAACATAAAACATTCCAGGGAAGGTTTAAGAGCAGTAGATTAACAGTTCAGAACTGTCATAAAACACTGCCCTCCCCCGATTATACGACTGGATGGGCCTATAAATACTACTGAGCATGCCAGCTTGGGAGACAAATGTAAAAAAAAACATATATTGGAGGAAATAAAAATTCATAACCAAGAACATTCCAAATGGCCCACGGTATTCAGACCCGGGGGAGTGCGCTCAAACACGCAAAGGACTCGACGCTCTTTTATATCCCGTGAACTCCCGTGAACACAGAGCATTGTAAAACTTATGGTTGGGAGAAAGTAGCATTAAAACTGCTTATTATTACTAGCTGTGATATCTCTCTGCTTCATCTCTTGCGGAGAAGCCCAGGAAATCTGTGGGAGTTGTATTATTTAGGGAGTACCCAGGAGTAGTCATAAAAATCTGACGTGAGGCGACAGCAAGACGACTCAGAAACCTGCAAGCTCACGGCACACATATTCCTAAAAGCCTGTGAGAAGGAACAGCCGTCTGTGTGATATGAAGCACAGATGAGTTTGCTCTTTTCACCAGACTGCAAGTGTGCACGGTCATAGGATGCGGAGAATAGTTCATTCAGTGTCTATACGGTGCCTCAGTCAATGGAGGCCGCTGTGCTTTCACACAGCATGCTTCTACTGCCCCCACTTTCATTTAACTTTAAGTTCAGTCTGCCAATTAAGAAGCGGCCAATTAAAAATGTAATTCCAGCTGAGACCAGCATGAAGTGTTGCCTAATGGTTATGCACTAATTAGCTCCGAAGAGATATTTTTAACGATCACCCTTCCTCCTGAATATTCTAGTAGTGTACTGCTAAGACACCTGAACATCCTTGGTTCAAATCTATCAAGGTATTAGACAACATCAGCGCGCATATTTTTACTGCCAAGGAGGTGCATGCGGAAATAATGGCGCAATATTGCTCCTGTGCATTGGCCCACAAGCTTTTTAAAATAACAATTATCATTTTATTGATGAATAAAAGTGACAAATCGTAGTGACACTTTTAATTAGCCCCATTTTTATGTGAATGCATGCCTGTAGTGTATTAGGTACGCTTGCTATTGCAATGAAACAACGGATCAGTAAGTAGATTCGCATGATGCTGTGGCCCCATTAATGTAAAGAGGAAATGCAGTACTGTAGCTAATTAAGGCTGCATCCAATAACGGCAATGATGGTCCAGGAAAGGATACTAGTTGCAGAGAGGTTAGTTGTCATTCGTGCAGAAACCACAGTTCACACATTGAATCGTTTGTTTCTATGAGTAGTAAAATGCATAGTGATTGATAGGGCATAGACCACCATATTTATTCCACACCACTCCGTACCACTATTCCAAATGTACCAAATAATGGAAGGCTTGCAGGTCATGATAGAACCCTTCCCCACTTACTTCATAGCATGAGTATAACTGAAGCTATGTGATCCAAGAGAGAAAAAGATGACATACTATAAAAAAAACGAACTGAAATATACAGACCGACGACTGTATTCTGAATTCTTCTTGAAGGCTGCTCTATAAAATGTAGCACAATCTGTCGTGATTTATTGATTGTTTTTTGCGTAATACAATTGTTTTATTGCCTTACATGCAAGTAAATTATCCCTTCTGGGAAGCAAATGGAAATTTCAGGCACTGCTGATGAAACGGCTTCTCGGATCTCCAGGAACGGGAATGAAATATGGATCTCTGGAAGCCCGTGGCACATTGAGATGGAGACGGGAGACAATTGAACACCCTCTACACCCTTCCAAAACAAAGTTTCTTTCAAACGGCAAATTTGTCAATGGTCACAGCAGGCCAGCCGTGAAACCACCTAATCCTGCATGCGCAGAGTGCTCCTTATCTCTACTGCCGCTCTGTACTGGGCCTGTCGAGTTAGCCCCACGCCTGCTGCTCCAGGATCCTAAGCCTTTTCAGCAGGGTATAGTAGGATGGACAAAATGCACACACAAAAACCTACCCTTCCCTGGCAAGTCTCCACACCCAAATCCATTTGTGCGCTCCAGTCTAGCCACTAATTTGTTTGTTCTGTTGTCCCTTCGCAAAAACATTTGTTAAAGACACTGATTGGTCTGTACAGTTGGGGTGTGTGTGGGGGCGGGATTGTCCATAATGGCCAAGGGGGCTTTTCCACGTCAGCATGGAGCAGCTGGGATTCAGAGGAGAGCTGGCATGAGGATGCCGGGAGAGTCGGGAAGCCTGGGGCTCGGAGGGGGGGGATGCTCGGGGTAGGGTAACAGTCAGGACAGGAAACGGAACTCGCTTAAATCCGGACAGCAGAGCTTTGGGGCCGGCAGGTGAAGATCTTCCAGCAATCAGGAGATAGACTGGGCTTTGCAGCCATCTGGCCCAGGCAGTGATCCAGAAACATGACACCGGCAGCCCAAGCAACAGAGAAGGGAGAAATGGGGGTTGGGGTTCAGATGCACGGAGCACCAATTTTCCTGTATTCAGTTGGAGGGCTACCTTTGATCCACACACACAGAGAGAGAAAAATAATAATTTCTGCGTGACCTTCTGTCCAGATGCATTACACATGATGTCGCTTTTTATTTTCTGGTAATATTTGAGATGCGGTTCACATAAGGCTGGGGCAATTGCAGCAGGGTTTTTTACATTTCAGTCACCATGGACCGAAAAAGTCTGTATTGGAGCTGGATTGCCCCAGATAACTTTTTTTTACCATTGGCTTAGGTTTGCATGTTAAACTGTGGGAAAGAAAGCTGACAAACCACAGAGCAGAATGTTAAATTGATGACATATTAGATTAACACACTAAATACAGAATTTATTTTCATTTATCTTTTCAGAAATATTTCATAGTTAATAGTCTCCAAAAAATACTAATACCCTTAACATAAAAGGTTTGAAATACCACATGGGAAGACCGTCTATATGCTTTATGCTCATTATGCTCATAAAAACATACAGGCTACTGCCAAAATAAAGGAATCATGAGCAAACGTGGGATACAAAGTATATTGAAAGCAGGTGCTTCCACACAGGTGTGGATCCTGAGTTAATTAAGCAATTAACATCACATAATGCTTAGGATCATGTATAAAAATGCTGGGCAGGCGCAGCTGGCCATTACTTTGGTTACCATGGCTAGAAGAATAGATCTCAGCGATTGTTGATTGGGGGTGTTTGTTGGGGCACGTTTGGCAGGAGCTTTAGTGACAAAGACTGCTCAGCTTGCTGATGTTTCAGGAGGAAAGGTAGTTAAGTCATGGAAGTCTGAGGAAAAGACATCAACTAGGGGCAACTGTGCGTAATTGTATATTCCCCCCTACCATGATGTCTGTGCATTGGAGATGCAAGGCAAAACAGACCAGCAACTCAATCAGTTGACTGCAAATCTCAATCTAGGGCGTGAGCAGGCAGTTTCATCAAGTCTGTAATCTGTAAAATCTGTAAATCAATAGTCTGTTGGGAACTTCACAGAGAGCAATACTATGGTTGGGTTGTAGTGCATGAACCCCTTATTACACCTAAAAATGCTGATTTGCGAGTGAAGCAGTGCACCAGGTAGTGGTCTGCTGGGCAGTGGAAAAGCACCATGTGGTCAAAGAGAATGGTCAGAGAATTCACCAAAATAAACCTACAGGCCTGAGTGCTTATTTCCCACAGTGACGGGTTCTGGCGGCTCTGTTGTGGTGTGGGGTGCATTTTCCTGGCTTGGTTTAGGTCCACTCAACCCCTTAGAGGGAAATGGAAATGGAAATAAATGCAAAGTCATTCCGAGTGACCACCTTCTTCCTACGGTGAATCATTTCTATCCTGTTGGGAGTGGTCTCTTCCAGGATGCCATTCCATTGGACTCATATAAACTATGCAAGAGTTCAATTAAAACTGAACCTTTTACTGTCAAAAATTCACATTTGAAAAAATTGAAAAATATTGAAAAAATGCATTATATTTTTGTAATGCCAACCAGCCATTGACATAGTGAGGACTACATAGGACATACTGTATATTATCTATTTCGTTTTGTATTGAGGGAGAAATTACTTCCACCAAAACACATAGCAAAGCTTGTGAATAGGGAGTTTTGACTACAATAATGAGCTAGTTAATTTCCTTTAAATGCAGCAAATATTTCTAAACGGGCTGTTACTGCAAGCTCTGCTGCCAAGGGATTTGCCAAAGGAATTCATTACTCCGTTGAAAAAGCCCAACAAAAACACACCACAAAACCATTAAAAATGTAACCAGAAAGGTCTGCATAATTTAAAAGCATGCATCTTAATTAACTAAATATGCTTTCCCCTTTATTTTGATTGATTTTCATTTAAACGTTCATAGCAAAGAAATGTATCTAAACAATTAGTTCACGCAAGCCAACAGTTTCATGATAAAGCTTAATGAAAGGTTTGGTCCGGTAATGATGAAGGAAGTCCTGTTTCAGTGAAACCAAAATAAAAAACTAATTTGCAAAACAACAAGTGAAATGAAATCTGTTTTCAGATTATATATACTCTGAAAAACAATTATATATACTATATATATATATATATCAGTGGCAACTGGTTGGGTCCACACCAGGTGAAGCTGAGGCCCAGGGAGCCAATCTGACCTTGACCTTCTCTGATGCTCCAGTGATAATGCTGATGGCCCCTGCTGCTCTGATGATGATGATGGTGATGATGATGATGTGCTCACTGCCCCTGATGCTGCCTGCCTGCCTGCATCACTACTCAAAAATAGAGATTATTCTCATATTACGCCTGACATCGTATAATTTAAGACAATACTACCATCTTCATTCAATAACATATTGACAAATTGGGGGGGAAGGATCTGACCTCCTCTGCTGCTCTGGTGACCTGGTTGCTCACTGCCCCTGCTGCTCTGATGGTATGATGATGAAGGTGATGATGATGCACTCACTGCCCCTGATGCTGCCTGATTGCTTCACTACTGCAAATGACAGGGGTTATCATCCTTTAATAAACTGCCAATTTATTTCTTTGTTTGTTTCTAATGTTTCATCAAAGTACTAATTTGATGAAAAATATGTACTTTTGTTATTGAATGAACATGGTAGGATTGTCTTAAATCATATTATGTCAGGCTTTTAATAAAGCTAGCCCAAGCAAGTTAGCGGAATTACAAATCAATGCAATTATCTAACATTAGCTAGCTACTATGGCTAACTCCAAGAGATCAATTTAGAATATAAATGATTTACAGTTCATTATAATAGAGGAATAAAGTGCAAATAATTCAAACTATTGCCAACCTCACCTGGAACAGATGTCACTCTCCAAAAACTCCTGTGCCCAAGCCGCAACTATTGTAGCTATCTTCTGGTGAAGACAGATCCTGATTGACAGAGGCATATAAAAATCAGATTGGATGTATGGCTTGGAAGCTGAGCTTTCAGGTGGGCCAATATTGTCCAATTAAATTCCCAAAACCCATCACATGATATTCAATTCAATACATGAAGTCCATAGAAACCCAGAGACAACTGTGACCAGCCAAGCTTCCACTGACAGCTTCAAGCGCGTAAAGCAATAGATAGTGCTGGTTTAAACAAAACATTGCAGTCTGTGGCATACCGTGGAATTTAAATACCACTCCCTCATTGTTCTATAAAATCGCCACTGATATATATATATATAAACAATCACCTTGGTAACAGCTGACAGTGCAATGTCCACTGAACATGAGCACGTAGATAGGGTCTTACATGTATGATGACTGATTAGAATCCAGCTACATCATTTGGGGTACATCAGCAAGCAAGAGTGGCATGTCTAATGCTGACAGATGGGATATGCGACCGGCTGGGAGCAATTGACCTTGTTATTGAGTGCGTGCCGCTTTCAGTACTGTGCTTGCCCATGAACAGTGGTGGCGGTGTAACGAAATTGATTTGTGGTTCTGCTGGATGCAAATGCAGAAAACAGTCATGCATGCATGCACGCCCATGCACACACACACACACACACACACACACACACACACACACTGTGTATACGCTCATACATATGCGTGCAGTGTTTCTACGGCAGTGATGCACTCTGTCAAAGCCTTTTAGATGTCATTGTTTCGTTCATTGTCACAATTCTCAAGTAAAGTTCATTACATTACCTTGATAATTTATCAGATTGCCCCAAACTCATTGTGACTGGTCTCTCTAACCATCTTTGTTATTTCTTAATTGCAGCCAGTCGCCTTGTTGCGTATTTATTTAGAGTGGCTATAGACCCGTAGCAAACATCAACCAAATTACAGGATTTGAAACCCAATGGCCGGAAAATGCGCACCAGGCCCTAGCCCTAATGTAGGCCCAGTTAGAGTGCTGCGGTGCTCTATTGTGGTACTTTATTTCAATTTCCTTTTTTGCCTTTATCCACTCCAACTGTCACTTAAAACGTTGTTTGGATTCCGATTTTAGACTCCGCTGCAATTGTGTTTCAGGTTGTGTCTTTTCTCCCCCCCCAGTGTCTCCTCGCTTTTAAGAACTGTGGCAGCAAAGTACAACACTAAAAACCTATTCTAATGGTGCCTTGGGGTCTGAGTTTGCAATTGGCATATGAAGCTGCCAGATCATATTTTCCATCTTATCAGTAAATATCATGGGTCTAATTACACATTACTGATGTCACTGATACCACTGATACAAGCTCTCGAGCGTGTCTATTTGATTTTCCCGTCTTTGAAAAAAAAAAAGCTGATTCATTTCCCATTGGACCTCTGATGTCACTGAGGTCAATGTACTTCTGTTTTACATTCACGTTTAGAGTAGATTCAACCCAATGTCACTCGCATAGACTGAAAAGCCTCAAAAAGAGACCATCTCCCCATATAAGAGATGTACACAATCACAAATGACCATATAGTAGTGCTATCAACGTACGGCTACAAAACAAAGATTCAGTCGCGTGCACAGTACACACCTCTCTTTATACTTTTGAAGTTCAGTGCACATTTCCCTATGGAAAATATATTTGCATTCAATTAATGCGGTGTTACATTTCACTGCTAACCCCAATTAATTGGCGGAAACTGAGAGTTTACAATAACAGACGTTTATCTGTTTTATGTTTACGTGAATGGAGCTGCCTGGCACCATTCAGTGAGTTCTAATTTACAGTTTAAATTGATGCTTCTAAATCTGGAGTCCGGTGAGAATTACAAAGCAGGCCAAACGGAATATGGTATATACCGTAGGTATACGTACACATATCATTGTTTGAACCCCCCTTCCCCCAGAGAGCCGATAAAAAAGCAGATTTTATAAATTGTTAGGATTCATATTCAGTTTCCACAGTGTGATCATTGCACATTCTCGGCTTAAGGCAAAATAATGACTCATGGGATTGTTACGAAGAGGAAAACCTCCTGTGCATTTTCACTGTCCTGACAGCAAAGTACAAATGAAAAAGCTGTGCTTTATAAACCAACTTTTTTTTATTATTATCATCGGTGCAGTGAAAATACTTACTTTTCATGAAAACGCTTCGGGAAATGTTCTAAGCATTTCAGCGCGACATAAATAACTTTCATTTCATCGCTTGCAGCGAAGTTCTTTGTGTCAGCCAGATGTACATATCCTGGTAGGTTTGGCACCAGAGCCACTTGTCACTCATCGGGATGAATCGCAGGAAAGAGGGCCTTTCAGGAAGATGTCTGAATCTCACAGTGCTCCCCATGTTGCCCTGGAAACCTTTCCAACAGCTGTAGAGTGACCTGCTCAATCTCACGCGCCATTAGAGGCCAGAGATAGTGACGAGGTGAAGAAGAATTGACTGAGGTCGGTGACTGTAGGAAGTTTATATGAGGTTTCGGTGGAGATTGGATCTTCACCGTTTCATCATTTCACACTTCAGATGTATCTCTCTTGCACTGGTACAAAGAGGGAGCCTCGATTTGTGGTGGAACAGAAACACCTGCAACACTTCAAATTCACAGAATAAAAATTTGTGTCTTTTTAATTGACACCTTTTTATTAACTTCGTAACACTGAAGGGTGAGTCACTGACTGATATTGTTCTTTTTCACCATTTACACATAGTCATAGCAATGCGGCTGGTTAATGGAGTTCTCAGTCCTCGTCCTGGCAAGCAGTGGGGTATGCTGGATTTCATTCTTACTCAGCACTTAATTGACCAATTAAAGCAGTAATTAACTTAGCGCACCTGGATTCTTGTGTATAAATTGGTTGCCCCCCAACCCCGCAGCTCTCCAGGACCAAGACTGAGAACCACTGGGTTAAAGTGTACATTGGCTATTGTAATTATTGGGTACAATTTGTAGGAGGAACAAAATTGAGCACATTACTGATTGCAAGCTCTGTCATTTTTTCCCCCTGAAGAATGGCTGTCAATCGTTCAAAATTAAGATTCCACCCTAGCTATGTTAATGTGGGTGGTCCAATACATCAATGTTTGTGTTTTCAAAGAATATTCTGGAAATGTGCTTTATTTCTTGTATTTGTCAGTGTTCCTTAGTTCTGTGCCACAAGTGGGGCCATTAGGCAATGCACAACTTCAAAGTCTATTCCATTCTGTGCATCTCTGAGAAGTGATATACCCCCTATTGTTTCAATTTTGTACTCTGTAACACAATTCATTATTGTGAAACGTTGATCTCAGGAAACTAGTTTTATTTGAAAATGACTGTTTTACTGGGGAAATTTTCTTACGGCTGCTATGCTTGAGTAGTGCTGACGACAAAACGGATTTAACTATTGTAGAATGAAACGAATCTGACATGACAAAGATTTGATGGGCAGATATTAGGTTATTTTCCAAATGAACAGCAATTTTGCCAGAGAAGGCATTTGTTCCTTGAATATGTAGAATTCATTTAAAATGATAAACAACTTTAACTCAATTCAAACTGATAAATGCAATATATGAAAGGGTTCATCTACCAATAATGAAAGAGATTACTCAGGACTTTAATGCCCACAATTGTTCAAGGCATGGCAATTAGGATACTCCCATGGTTAGCAATCTAATAAGGGAATCAGTGATATGAATATGCCTGTATAAAATAACGATGACCTCATTGGTCATACCTACAACTTATTGGCATTCCAGCCAGTGACCCTATTGGTTCATTTGATAACCAGAAGAGAATGATGTTCATTGTTAGTGGCATGCAGTTTGCTCATATTGATCTTCAATATAAGTAACCCTGGTCTTAAAGGGGCAATGTAAACTATAACTCAGCTGTTGTATATTATGTTTTGTTCTGTATGGAAGATAACTATGTATATTCCTTTTCTTTCCCAGCTGTACTCACAAAGTGCTCACCTCTGCCAGCAGTACAGGTTTTAACATGTCTTTAACATCTCCCCCTTCAAAACCTTCTAAGATTACTCAGTTGGACAACAGGCTTTCGCGAGTCATACAGAGTATTGTCTGTGGGTTTGTGGAATATTCATAATCTTTACACTCAACATCCTTGTTCAGAAATGATGGGTAGAAATTATACAAAGCTTTGAGGCAAAGCAAAAAGGTATACAGCATCAGAATATTTTGACAGGTCCAAAAAGTGTAGAACTATGGGCTCAAGCCATTTTTTTACATTTACATTTTAAGCATTTAGCAGACGCTCTTATCCATAGCGACTTACAAGATGTGCATTAATACATGGTAAGAACAATCAAGTCATGTGCAAAGGTCTGCCTGTTCTGTGAATTGAGTTACAGATATATGTTATTGCCCTCTATGGCATATGCTATCGATGCAAATCTACATGTAGGTTTCGATGCACATCTCTTAGACATAGACAGCAGTTTCATTACAGTACTTAACAATTACAGTTTACAAGTAAATCAATATTCGGCTGTATAAGGCCCCATTTGTTCAGCTCAAGGTTGTATTAATGCCCAAATGAAACACGATGTGTAAACCTAAAGGGTTTTCTAAAACAAACACATTTCAAATAGCTGTAAAACCAACTATTTCAGCTAGCCTGACTACATCTTAATAAACACGTTTCCTGTGTGAGATTTTCATCTCTTTCTTTACTGTACGGGCACCTAAACTCCTCCTGACTGGCTGGCAGTGGGGGGGAGTCATGTTAACACGGTGGTGCAGTTAGCCTCACAGCAAGAAGGTCTCGGGTTATATAAACGTGGGTTTCCTGTACTCCGGTTTCCTCCCACAGTATCACGTTTAATTGGAGAGTCTAAATTGCCCGTAGGTATGAGTGTGTGAGTGAAGAGGCCCTTGATGGATTCACCTGTCCAGGGTGTATTCCTGCCTCTCGCCCGGAAATGCTGGGATAGGCTCCAGCAGACCCTGACCAGGAATAAGCGGCTTAGACAATGGATGGATGGATAGTCATGTTATATAAACTTGACCTCTATATCATATACTGTAACCTGGCAGAGGCCTTGAGATCACCAACAATTCAAACATTCAGAGATCATAGCACACACACACACACACACACACACACACATATATATACTATGAGAGAGAGAGAGAGAGAGAGGGAGTTTGAGAGAGTATTTTGGGGATTGAGAAATAATTGCCCCAAGTATAGAGAAGACGGCCACATATTGTCAAAACACTTTCAAAGGCAAACCTCTAGACCCTGTCCATGTTTTTTTGTTGCTTGTCCTGCTTCTTTGTATTCACTTGTCTGTCAAAATTACCCTCAAGCGGTAAAGCAATATTTGTACCCACTGTCTCCGAGATCATTTGCAGAGTTGTGTCTTCGTGTCAACGAACAGATGGATTCTTATCATGCCTGGAAATATGTTTGGTGTGTCTGGTAGAGGTTGACGTGAAAAGAATTACAATCGAGAGCACAATTGTACAGGGCTTCAACTGGCATGAGGTCACCATGGTTTCTCGTGTTAAAAGAGATTTGTCCTGTAATTCATGGTCGAATATCAAGACCAGTACACACAGAAAATGGATTACATTTCCATGTTCCAGCTCCCCTCTTGTACAGAATCGTGTTTCAGTCCTTCATTCTCAGAATTTATGGTGTAGTACACAACACTTTGACATGGAATTGGCCTTGATCTTTTCCAATTGGTGAATGGGTGAGTAGGGGGCATGCTTTCAGTCTACTTGAATATCATTTAAATTCCTTGATGGAATTGAATGCATTGGAAAGGAATGTAAATAATATGCCCCCTCTGTTCAATCGGCTGCCATAAAAAAACATGTGTTGTGAAAAATGTGTACAATTATTAACTATACATGCCAAGGGTAGTTGTGTGCATGAGAATTCAAGAGGTCATTCAAGCCTTGACCCTATTCCCCCAAGCACTTAAAAGGGCTATTTTGTTTTGCACTACTCTTAAATAAAGCCTTAACTTTGTAGCAATACACTGCAGATACATGGTTGATGGATGGATTTGAAGATAACACGTGCGCCATCAGGACTCATGTTTCAAGTTTCTAGTGTCTGATGTCTTGTGTGTCCAAATGGATGTATTCTTTGTAAGCTTCAGAAGACCAGCGGCCCAATTATTTAATTCAATAATTGGGGAGACCGTTTTGGTGGTGGTGGCAGCATCGATTCTGAAAGAACGCGAGGAGTAGTGGTCGGCGTTAAAACCGGATACGGTTACTACTACCTTCAGGTGATTCTTCCCAACTTGTCGATGAAGAGTGGGCAGTGCTTAATCTGTGCCGGGGCTAGCCGAGGCGAGGCGAGTTGAGCCCCGGCATCTCTTATTTTACAAATTAAACACTGAGAGTGGATCATGGGGAAAATGCAAGTGGTGTAATGGAGTTTGGTTCTGCCTGCAGCGAGTTTCGAACCGAGGGTCTTCGATGCGACAATAGAGCGATTTAGCTCGCTGAGCTAAAGACTCAAGTCTCTAACTCTGGGAACTAATCACACTCTTATCAATGTCACATTCTGTAGCGGATGCTCACGTACCAGAGCTCATCCGCTACAGTGGCATGACCGGTATTGGAGGTATGATAGTAGGGTTTCGTACGGGCTGATGGGTGGATTTCATTTGAAATAAGAGATTGAGAAGCCTTCACCGAGTTAGTCTGTTTTACTGTGTTTTATAAAATAGGTGAGTGTTTGGTGACTGGTGATGAAGAGGTCCAACAGACAGGAGTGTAGCGCTGGATTGAATTGAGACAAGGAGGCTGTAAATTCGGAGTATTAAAGGAATACGAAGAAGCCTATTGTAAAAAGGTCTTCAAAGGCTTGATCCAGATGGGATTGCAGGTACCCAGCACACAGTTAATTGTGGTTAAGTGGTTAATGCAGATGGTGAGGATGTTTAGGGTGATAGGTTTCCGCATGGTGGTAGAACTGGGTTGGAACTTTTGACCTGTCCAAATTCCTTAAGCAACCTTTTATTAGCAAGTGCATCTGGGGATGAGATATACTTAGAGTTTTGGAACCATGATCATTTCGCGTTTTTTTGTTGAAGATGGGCAGGTAACAAATGAAGAAATTCAAACCAAAAACTGTTCCATGCAGTAGGAGTGTAGGGTGTGAAGCTACAGGTATGTACATTTCGAATAGGGTAGAACCGGGGTGGACGTCTCGGCTGCATCTGGTGCTCGCATTCCTGAATTTCTGCTATTGAAAACGAGAGAGACAATCATCGATAGTATTGGAGTGACCTGGGACATGAGCAGTGTACATCATGAAATCAATTTCGGAGGAGAAGCATTGTGGGTTGTGAATGGGATCTGCCTTTATTTGTTATTCCGATAACGGCGGTGTTGCCACATTGAATTGGATCATTGTTCAAAAGGATCCAACACGGTGCCTCTGAAAGTTTCTGCGACCAAACACAAGTCGCACCGTGAATCAAAACTGGTGGCGCCACCGCACCCGTAACAGGTGGCTGAAGCGTGAATACATTGAAGAACATTGTTATACAATATTTTATTGGATGCTCTGAAACATTTGAACCCAATGTCCTGAAAGCCGAATGGTATCTGATTTGTGGACGGAATAATGTATAAGATGCAGTGACTGTAGAAATTGGAAAAAAATATGTTTATGACGTGGTACAGGGGGTAATGAAAGCTGGGGGGGGCACGTGCATTTTTAGCTGTAGGATAGTCAAGTCAAGGCTGTAAGTGCAAAATTGTGGCGGGTTTATCGAATATGATTTTATGCATTATAGATGTGTGACGAGTCATAATTCTTTGACTGGTGCAAACCACTAGGGGGGCAGTTTTAAAAGGTGTAGATATTGTATTGTATTATGGAAGGTCTGTTAAAGGCATTATGTTGCGAGTTACAGAAACTCAATTTAGGCCTGTGTTGCCCTTTGTAGTGAGGGCAACTGACACATTGGCATTTAGTGTTTCTTTCATATGTTCTCTTTTCACACGTTGTTAAAGCTGTATTCCTTACCGACAGGCATATATTGTTTATGCAATCAGTTCGATTTTCATTAAAATGTGTGGATCATAGATGTTTATAATATCATACCAATGAAAGTATTACCTCATAATGCCACTAAATTAGTAGTTCTGAGGTCCAGAAATGTCCAAACATAACAAAACGAACAATTGAGCATCTTGCGCTTATTCCACACTAAACTAAACAATAGTAAAGAGCAGTGGGGAGGGATGTAACTAGCATCCAATGGGGTGACTAGGTCAAGTTTGAGGGAGCACAGTGATACAGATTGCATCTTTCAAAAATGTTGTGGGATTTTTACATGTAGTATTTCAAAATCATGTTCCTGATGTGTTGCAGGATTCCAGGGCACCATTATCCAGGGCACCATTAGCCTCAAGCAGTAGAAAGTTATGGAATGCAGCTTTAATAAAGTTTTAGTTGGAAAAATGAGTAAAAATGACCCTTCCTAACCTCAACAAAGAACACCTCACCCCCACACACAAACAATCTATCAGATCAGTATGAATCACCCCTCAACTAACAATGTAGTACATTGTCATCGCCCCCCTATTTCATATGTGTGACCATTCAAACAATGTTTGTGGAGATCTCAAACCTTTCAGTTTCCTGCTGAGAAGGATGTGGAAAGTTAAAATGGTCTCGCTTGGAATGTGACTTTATTTTCAGGCAGGCCAAATTAATTACGCATAAAAATTAAATTTAATTGTCTATGCACAAAGTCAAAATTGTGTGGATGCTATTAACGAAATGAGCCATGAATGCATCAAAAAGTTTATACACGTTGTGGCCTCCCGCGTGGTCCAGTGGTTACAACGTCCGACGCTGGCCACGGAGACCGGGGTTCAATTCCCCGTCTCGCCAAGTGTCGGCTTTGGCCGGGAGTGCCACCAGGGGGCGGCGATTGGCTGTCCGCCCCAGGGAGCGGGGAGGGAAGCCGACGTGACGTTCGCTGCGTATAAGAGTGGCCCAGTAAGTACCGGGGTTCGGTCGACGGCTGGGCGAGTGGGACGCGTCTCGGAAGAGGCGTCACTTCGCTCTCGTCACTACCGGTCGCAGGACTACGGCAGCGAACTCACATTACTAGGGGGATTGACGTAAAAATAGCGGGTCTAATTGGCTACCAAATTGGGAGAAATTGGGAGAAAATGGGATAAAATCAGAAACAAATTGATAAAAATAAAAAAATTGACACACAAAGTTGGAAATTCTGATATTGAATGCAGATAACTTGGCCCTGTGTAATCTGTGTATGTAGTTATTACTCAAAAATGTTTTGATATATTTGCTGAAACTGAGTAGGCTCTCTTATATCAGCAGTTTCTGTCATCCCCTCCTACTCCCCATCGCCAGCTTTTTCTCCTTTTTCCATTTATCAATTATTTCCAGGGGCAGGAGGTTCAACTACTTTGTTCTAACACCCAGTGCAAACCTGTTCCCAGATTTCAAGCCCAAGTTCAAGTCATAAAAAGGTAATATGGAGTAATTCTCAATAAAAATGTGTTTAATTTGCTTGGAAATTGTGCCTGGTACTTCCACAGGCATGAACTTGACCTTGCAAAAGCCATGATGCCAACTTTTTAAGAGGGAACAAAATCGCTGGGAAAAATTTGTTGCAGTTTCCTAGTAGGCTGCGTGAGTGGGGTGCTTGAACTTGCAATGCAAAGGAGAGGGAGAAAATGAATATTGTCATAGCTCCCACTCCAAACTCTTGTGTATTATTTGAATGTTACTCAAATAATTGAAAGGCAATCCCAGAAGCCTTCTACCCATCTTCATGAAAGTATCAGCAATCTAAAAACTCTGAATATTTGTAATAAAACTGAATGCAATTAAAATATGACCAATTACTATTATGTACTTGCATTTGTGTTGCTTCTCAACCCTGTATGCATGCAAGTAATTGTCATTACAAATGTAGTACAGAAAATGATTTTGCTTTACCGAATGATGCATCTTGTAGCTTTTTTCATGGATATTAACATATTTATGGTCTTGGATGAAAAGAATCAGAGTAATTTAAAACAAAAAGATGAAGCAATGAAGGACTATAACATTGGTGGTGGTTGAGTTGAGTTCCTCCCCTTCACTGTAAAGAGTTTTGAGACCATGAAATGAAATTGCTATATAAATGTAATCCATTTATGATGATGATGATTATTATTATTATTATTATTATAGTTCAGATGTCACTCAAAGTAAAGTTCCTTGTTCCTATGGTGACACAATACCAGAGAAAATGTGAGTCAGAATATTCAGTAAGTGGATCCTTGAGTGCATGGCCACTTTCTTCAAACCTAACGTGGTATTTTAAAAAGGTTCTGCACATGTAATTTTCCCTTTATCTGTTCCTCAAGCAGGTAACTTTGACAACTTTATCCACCATAATAAGAAATTGTGTTTGGCATGCCTTTGATGTGGCTCCTGGTCCCCTCAATAATGGCATTTCATTAACGCGCTTTGTGGAGTTCAGCTATTTCAATTGATAGCCGAAAAATGAAACAATTCCGGTCACGTATGCTTTCGGGTTAGCTGCTGAATAAATTAAATCATTCATTAAAAAGGGATCCTAATGCAGTTTGATGCTTTCTACAATAGCCAAGGTTCGCAAGCTGCCCTCTACGCCTGCGGAACCTCCGTTGTATTTACTCCGCGTCAGGCTGCAACAGACGTCTGGCCATAGCCTGTCAGTCACCAAGCATGAGTGCAAACTTGCGCCGGTATTCTCCTGGGTGATGAGGGGAGGCTACTCTCTGACAACTCACTTGACAGATGTCCGTCTTACAGGATGTGTCCGATAGATTTCGCCTCCAAACAAATGGGTCTTATTTTTCACCAATGGAGAAACTCATTTTAGTCTATATATATTTTTTAATTGGATAAAAGGTTTGATCCAAGCTAAATAAATATAAGTGCGGACTTACGACGTGTCGCATCAAAAAAAAAAAAGTTTTCCCTTTTCTCTCTCTGTCTGGATGCTGTCACTCCGAGTCTGTTAATGATGAGATCACGAGTTCGGGTCAACGGCAGACTGTATGGTCTACACCTGACGCCAATTAAATCTGGCCAACTGGCAGGGGCTCAGTAGGTTCCCTGTCAGGTCAGGCTGATCGTGTTAGTCATTCCTCCTGACACACGGGCCCTGGTCGAAGGATCTTTGCCATGCCTCAAGTAAGGGCCAGTAGATCAATGCCGCTGAGCAATTTACAGGCATCAGAACTGGGGGGAAAAAAAATCGCTTCACAATGATCCCTGGCCGGATCGTGAACTCACAGAAGAAATATAAGTGACCAACCCTCCATTGCCCTCTTTGAGTCATCCTGATAAGACGCCCCTAGCTTAACGGAGAGGATTTTGCTAGTTAAACCCCGCTTGCACTGATCTTTTTGTGTACTCATAAAAAATGGCTTGGGTTACGTTCAACCCATGGTGCTCTACACGACCAGAGAGGAGTTGGTGTCATGCCATAAGGGGAAAAAATAATTACATTGCACAGTGTGTCCATTATCTCAGCAGTAACACGAATAAGTGCACGACCCTGCATTGAAAACATTTCTGGAGGACGAGTTTGCTCGCTAAAGGTTGGTTGACTAAGTCGTGCCTTGGATTTCTATTCAACTCTCTCCTTTCAGATTCTCTGTGTGGCCCTTTGTGATCTCCCCTTAATTATTGCAGTAGCCGGGTGACGGGGCGGGATATTAAGGCTCAGATTACCTCTGAAGGCTGTCTTCCCTGCAATAGCCGTTCTTCCCTCCCAGAAACCCCTGTCAACTTTAGTGCTTGTAATAAACTTCCATTCATTCTTCAGTGGGTAAACTGAGATGGCATGCCTGAAACCTGTTGTTTTAATATCGAATATGAGCTGAGGGTTCGAAATCAAAGCTTTCAGTCATACTTGTGAAAATATATATATTTTTTTTTTCACCAAACACTTTTTGATGAATATCCTCTTATGTGGATCAGCATATAGAAGGCTCAAAATATAATAACAAGGAATAGTTCCCTTTATGGGGTTCTGTTGATAATACAGTATAACTCTGAGACTGATCGATAAGGATAACCTCGAAATGCCCATAGGCCTGAATCAAATGACATGAATATCAATGGATGAAAGCATTGAGTCAGCACTCAATACCCTGACCTCCCTTGTCATTATCACTGCCCTGGTCAATCAGACATGGTGCTGCATCTAAAGGATGTTGATATATAATTGATGCGATGGGTTCCATGCAGAAGCGCACGGTGCTAATTAGCGACTTTAAGAGAAGCAATTTGTTAAGCAGGACCGCGCTGCAAGCATGTTTCCATTTTTCTGGGTGATATTTTGTGCCATACATATATCACGGTGTAAATGAAAAGGACGTGATGAATATGCGGTCTGTTACATGCGGTGAGTATGCCCCCATGCCACCGCCCACACCATGCCTGCTACCGGTCTAGCAAATTGGTCAGCAACGACTTCCATTTTGTCGTTTTGAGGTTAATCAACTCATTTCTGCACCAATAAGTCTGATGCCAGCTCATTTATTCTCCCCGTGCCAGACTATCTTTCTTCCCCTGGCCTCCAAAGCAAACGCACACAATTGCACATTATTTTTCCCCCTGGCCGAGCTTCATAGTGTTGTGGGCTAAAGTGATTGAATATCTCCCTTGAGAAGGGAGATATAAGAGGCAATTGCACAATACTAACTAAAAAAAATAAGGATTTCAGGAAGGTTGGGTATTTCATAACAACTCACCAACCACGGGTAAAAGAAGGCCAAATATAATTATTTTATGTTTTTTTATCTACAATATTTTCTTTATTATTATTATTATTACTTTATTCCAGGCAGAGGCAGCGAAATCCACAGGGATAAGCTGGCATCTTTTTGTTCATAAACATTTTTCTATTTCTTCAGAAATATATTTATACTTTTTTTTCAAAGAATACAGAAGTTAGATTTGTATAACTGTGGATTCTCATTCAAATAGTAGAAGTTATTTTGGAGATGAGCAGAGAGCAGGAACTGTTCAACGGCTACGGTGGCTTTGCTGGCCTTTTCGTCCTTTTGCGACAGGCTCCCATTACCAGGAGCTGCTCAGTGAGAAAGTGGGCAAGTGAATGAGTGAATGAGCAGCACCACAATTTGAAGTACTTCCTCCAGTCTGTCAAAATGAACGTAATTTGACATTTGTAACTGCTCTTGATTGCCTCTCATTTCTTGACACAAGAGTGTTCATTTGAGACATCAGATTCTATTGGTGTTTGTGATGGTATGGCTCTCTACATTTACATTTTAGGCATTTATCCAGAGTGAATTACAATAAGTGCTTTTAAAATGGCAAGAATAATCACATCTAGAGCACGAGATCAGTACAGCAACAACACTACAAATGCCATCGTATACAGATGCACATCACATTATATAACAGGGAAAAGTTAGCACATATTTTAAATGCTTTATTTATATATATATATATTCAGTGGAAGTGTAGTCTAAAGAGGTGGGTTTTCAGTCTCTTGTGGAAGATGACCAGCGGTCCTCCTGTGGTCCTGACTGAGTGTGGAAGGGCAGGGAAAAGGGGAGCCAACGAGGAGTGGACGGGAACAGCTGGTTGGCCAGAGGAGGCAGAGCGGAGGGGTCTAGCTGGGGTGTATTGCGTGATCAGTGGCTGGAGGTGTGCCAGCACTAGTGATTTGATTTGTGTGTTCATGCATGTGTGTGTGTGTGTGTGTGTGTGTGTTTGTGTGTGTGTGTGTGTGTGTGTGTGTGCCAGCCTGCACACGTTGATGCAAGCAGTGCTCCAGTTCCTTATTTGGTTAATATTTGAGGCATCAAAATATTTTAATCTATGCGGGTTTAGTCTTTCTGATTCTCGGCAGGCAAAAAATCAGAATAATAAATCACTGCTTCCAGCCTATGCTACTTCAGCTGGATACGAGTAACACAAAGGCGTAAGCCGAGTCTAACTGCAGCAAGGTCGCAAGGTCTAAAAGCTACGGAGACCTGATTTAGTCTCTAATTATCTACTTGATATAAGCACTCAACAAGGACATTTAGGCCTGCGGAGCACAGACGTACAGATTTAGTCAAATCCAATTACGTCTGAGGAGGGAATATGGGGTTGAACCGTTTCACTCACACAGACACTCTTCTTTGTTTCATATTTAATATTTTTTCAAGTTTAATTTTCTTACTTCATGGAATCAAAATGGATTTAATTGGGATTTCTTGCCACTGCTCAACACAAAATACTTTAATAATGTCAAATAAAAAAACAACAACAGACCTCTTTCTTAATTTATTACAAATAAAGAACAGACAATAATTGATTCCCCCTTGACTTAATGCTTTAGTCCCAATTAAATCCATTTTGATTCCATATACAGGGGGTAGACAAAATAATGGAAACAGCAATTGCAATTAATAAGGATTCTACACATTCGTTTCATGTCAATGCTAATCACTGATATGTTTCCGTTATAAAATACGTTTTTAAATCAACACTTTAATACTTGAGTTTCTGAAGTAACATGAGAGATCTAACAGATTTTCAAAGAGGTCAAATAGTTGGTGCCCGAATTGCAGGTGCATCAGTCACAGAAACAGCAAAATGATTTAGGTATGGGCAGTCATACCATGGGAGTCATTGGGTCTGATTATTACTCTGCATGGTAGAATAAGATGGCCAGTGCAATGGGGTATCTATGCATTCTCCGTGGGGAATATGTAAATTCCCCAATAAATATGTCTCGAAAGCTGATGATAGGCTATAACACGGTCAGGGGTCCACCAGCTCACTGCCCAGCCATCAGTTGAGCATACCCTCTTGTAAGCCAGACTGAACAGGAAGTGATAACCAAAACAACTTTCAACTTATTTCAAGACCATTAAACCTAATTTTTACAACATCCAATATGCATTTGAGAGGCAAATGATCATGATCTTTCAATATAATTGTGACATCGCAAGGGGAGCTGCGCTAGTCTCTCAAAAATACATGACTATGCTAATGGTAGGATATAGCACATCCATAAGTTATTGGATAGGAATGGCAAAGGGGTTTAGCTATGTGATTATTGCTGTAACAACATTAAGTGCGATTGCAAGAGAAAGGAGCTGCTTTGTAACAGCAGGTGCCATACATGTTGCAATAAATAGGCGAGAACAGGCAGTGTAGTCAGAGCCAGGTTTATGGATATAATCTGTTATTTTTTCCAATGCCTTACATTTTAATGCACTAAATGGACTAATGCACTCATGTCAAATGGAAATTGTTCTCTTGCTTCAATATTCAATAATCATTCATCAGTTTACAGACACAACAAATAACAGACACAACAAATAGCAGATACAACAATAACAGATTTGTTATTTTTCATATTATTTGTTATTTGATGTAAGATATATTATGATTTTGTTCATTGTCAAGGCAGTGACATTAACACCATTTATATGTTACAGTAGGCTACCATTAATTCTTCAAAGGTTTTTTGTTTTCACTGCAACTGTTCATTAGAATATTTCAAGCCAATATTGAAAGAAATATTCATTTTGCTCAAGGTAAAATAATTTTGTTGATATTTGTGTAGACTTACTACAGTCACTTTAGTGCTGAACCCATAAAGGACATGAATGAAGCAAGGTGCTGCCAAAAATCACAGGAACATCAGGAGAGATATGCACTCCTCCTGCATGTTTAAAAACTAATAAAATGAATAATTTTGACTACTTTTAGACAAGAGAAAACTGGAAAAACTTAATTGAGTCTATCCTGTCTTGCATATTCTACAGTGCCTAGAGATGACACAATGTTTTATTTTCAAAGACATTGTATGTGCTATCCTATAATTAGAATAGTCATGCAGTTTTGAAATCATCAATGCTGCTATATTAATCATGGTAGCGCAGCTCTTCATGATATTGCGATTATATTTTTTTTTTGTACCCTGTCAAAAGGACATTGGATATTGTTTTAATTAGGTAAAATGGTCTTTAAATAAGTTATATTTTATATATATATATATATATATATATATATAACATCTGGCCTGTGAAGCACAAACTGATAACAGGAAGCCAGTTCCCAACAGTATTCCAAATGTCAAAATTAACCATTTTATTTGGTGGACCTTTTTAAAGTGCCAAACTAGTGGTCGAGCTAATGCCCCATCTCAGACAGCTAGCGAGTTGACAGTCAGCAAGCTAACAAACAGCTAGCTTTTGCTAAAGAGGTGACTGGCAATAATAACAACTATCAAAACTATGGTAGACCATATTCTGTAAACTACATGCCTCTTGATGTTTCCTAGCGATGGCCTTTCCTGCTACTAACGAAAGACAATTTTTTTGTTTGGTTAATTCCCTTTTTTCACAGCCCCAATGGTGAAAAGATGTGGCATACTGGCTGAATGATAACACTCTATTGGAAACACTTGATTTAATCAAGGATTATTAAATCCTTTTATGAAGCTTTTTTTAATCTTGGTGTAATTAATCAGCTACAAAGGTCACGGTACACGAAGCAAATGACAAGAAGTGAAATAGTGTAACGCTGCTAAAGTGTGAAGTAGTCATCCTCAAGTTAACTGCGACTCACAGGCAACGCAGATTAATTATTTCTAATAATTAAAGCAATATCCAATTACATTTAAATTGCTAAGTGTGCCAATAATCCAATATTTAATTATATATCCCAGAGCTATATGAGTGTCCTGGAATAGCAACAGTTACAGTTTCACTGTTGAATTTAATTTCTTCACTGAAATGCAAGTGCTTTTTGAAAATTAAAATTGCATTTTGTGTGTCAAAGCTAAAGGCAAAATGCTGATTGAATCCAGTCCTGAGGGGGGGAAAAGGTCATTGAGTCCATTGACGTTAAGAACGTTGCATCATCACTGTTGCCACGGAAAGCATTGTTGGTTGGATGTTGGGTATCGGTGCAACGCTATTCCTCGTTTGCTCTCGGTTCCCCAGGGATTGTGAAAGCATTTCTCTCTCTGCTGTGATACTGCAAGGGTTCTAAAGCAGTGTTTTTTATTTGTTATCAGGCGATGCACTCGGTTCACCCTACACGACTCAATAATAGCAGCTATCTATAAACATAATTGCATGTGCAATCAGACCACTTTGGCAGAACACTTAGAGGCAATGTCATGACGAAAGGCAGTGTCATAAGAAAATTATATTTCATGTGTATTTCACTTGTACAGGCTGCTAGCAGAGGGTTTATTGTGTTTATGGGAGAGAACCCATAAACTAACCCAAGGAACTACTGGAGATTTTGATTTCACTGCACTAAAGTGAAAAAACAAAAAAAGACATTCACACAGACCTTTAAATAACTATTTTTTTCCCCTACTTATCCTTTCTCTTCTTTTAGGGCCTTATTCAGAGTTGAATAAGCGCATACTTAAGTTCCCCCAGTTAATTTAATTGTTTCTATTCAGACTTCTCCTACGCACGTGCTTAACTCTGAAATTGGGCGGGGCAACAGAAAAATGTAGACATGCCGTCTGATGGCTAACTATAGCATTTCAGAGAGTTTTTGTTAGGATGACACAGATCGGATGTGTAAAGTGAAGAGGCCTGACTACTTTCCAAGGCCACTATATATATATATATATGTGTGTGTGTGTGTCTGTGTGTGTGTGTGACCTCCATTGAAATACTGTATATATATATATATATATATATATATAAACCCCTCCTTTGATGTCCATCTCTGGGCAGTTTGAGGCACCAGAGTGATGTCTGAAGCACTGTTCCTGTTTTTCTGAGGTCAGTAGGTCTCTGTCCCCAAGATCCCCCAGTACTCCCAATTATTGATTCTGCCCATTGGTGTTTCCTAGATATTCCATATATGTATTTATTTCAGCCAATAACAACATCTGTTCATAGTAGCTAATTGCAGGGCACACAGTCATGACTTATTCTTTTGTACATTATTTAAACGTATCCGAAACTGAATGTCTGAAGTGTAGCAGACAAGTCATGACATTATCTGAAGACTTTTTATTCTGCATAAATGGTATTTCTTTTTTAGTTTGAGGGTCGACTGGTGAAAATAGCTAAATGCATATATGAAAGTACTCACATTTTATATGTGAGTAACTTGGCTTTTTATATTGAAAATGTTTTTGTTGCGATATATACACACACTGCTGTGCAAAAGCCCCAGACAAAAATATCTACTCCAATGCATTAAGAAACGAAAACCTTGTATATCATTGAAGACGGTTAGAACTTTTGTACAGAGTAAAAGTAAAGAAAAGGAGTCCCAGAAACTAACATAACCTTGGGAAGGTCTTGGAACAAGAATTTATCATGGAATTATTGGAAAGTCTCCCTGGAAGAATTTCAGCATTTTTTAAATGTTTACATACCCAACTAAGGTACATTGTGCATGTTCCAGTTTGTTATATTTATAAACTAGCTGTATTTTGTTCATGTATTAGGATAGAAAAATGGCAAAAATGTGCAGGACATACTTTTGTCGAGTATATATACACAAGCATGTATGATATGAAAATGTATGTTCAATTAATAGTCAACAAATAAACCTGCCAGGCCTCATGGAGATGTATTTTACTTATATGGAGATGTATTTCGGATATCTGCTCAGTTACCAGAGCATGCTTACTGTCTCCTCCCGTGAACAGTAATGAAACTTGAAGGTCAATTTAATGAAGAGAAGCCCTGCTATTCATAATCTGTGTTCGGTAGAAAGTGACTCACCTCTGTGTGGAAAGAGACACCTTAATGGAGACAGGCGCTGTCCTTATTTACACATAGCACTTTGTCCTTGCTTGAATGTCACTGCACTATAAACCTGTGTGGAACAGTGGAAAGGTGTGTGTTGTCCCAAATTAACCTCAGCACTTCCCTTCCAGATCTTCCCTCCAAAGCTGTATCTCGGCTCAAACTGAACACAATACAATACAATACAATCATTTAGCAGACACTTTTATCCAAAGCGATTTACAGAAAGTGCATTCAGCTCGAGTAGATGAACAACCATGATGCTACAACCATCAAGCGCATCATATTTCATCCGTAAGTATGCAGCATAAACACAAATGCTAACGAGCATGAATGAAAAAATTTAAAATTTGTTGTGTAAAAAAGAAAACGTGCTTTATGGTTTGATTAAACATAGGCCACAGAGAAACACTGCAACACTCTACAGCTCTTCATTTTAAGAGTACATCTACATTGTTCAAATCTAGCACACATTTTTAACACGATTATCGCATATCAAATAGACTTAATAAAAAAACAGATCGTAATTTTAAATTGTTTATAAAATCATGTTTATTCGGATATGTACGAGTAAAACAAGTCCGTTAAGTCATTTATCTTGCATATGCCGTTATCAAAAACTATACACAGGCCCTTAAAATAAAGTGAGGCTCTCAGGCAACGGGGGGATTTCTGCCCTGCTTGTTGAACCCGCTTCGGCTTTTGATTACGCAGCATCTGCTGCGCGTTATTGTCTCATTGACTCCGAACCGGAAGACGCGCGGGAGGCCCGTCGCCACATGGACGAGGTTGAAGAGGAGAGCAGATGCACAATCCGAGCTGGGAGCGCGAGACGGCTTCGAGCGGCAGAAAGGAGGGCCTCCGCTAATCCGGCCAGCCAACTGTTTGGCTTCGCTTAAGACGAGAGCTCGGCGGCAAGGGCCCGAGATAGCGGCAACGGAGCCCCATCGCCTTCAGTCGCGAAGCTGTAATGCACCGTCGCTCAACCCGCCATTTCAGGACTCTGAATACCATTATTTTCCCATGCGGCTCTTGACTCGCCCTGCCCTCCATCAGAAATTCATCTCTGTCACCGGCGCACATTACCAGCTCCCGCTGATTTCTTTCCGGTTCCTTCCTTTTGGGGGGAAGATTACTCACCTAGCCTCTGTCTCCTGCACTGTGCTGCCAGATCCATACGTTTGGCGGAGGAGTCTGAGATGAGAGAATTTTATTGCCCCATATGGCAGAAATCCATGAGGCTTAGATCTACTGTATGCATCGAAAGTTGAGCTTAACTTCTATTCATTTCCTGTCAATAAAAATTGAACCCACCCCCCAGAGTCAAATATTTTCTTTCTCCAGTGATAACTTTCTCCAAGTCCAGTCGAAAGAGAGCCCCCTTTTGTTATTACATAATATATCACAAAAAACAATGGAAGAATGCAGGGCACTGCACAGACAATATTTACACAGCTGTTTATTATGGCCAGTGTTATATTAGTTATACTCCCCCCAGTATACTATACGCCCCAGTTATACTCGAATTGTGTCTACACAGAGTCACCACCAGGAACTCAGTGAATGGCAATTGCAGAGTGGCACAACTTAAAACAACTTTTGGTCAGTCACAGAAACTGTGGAAAACTGGTTGCATAATAATATCAGGTTAGATTTCTAATTTACATTTACCAAGCCACTGTGCCACACAATATAAAGGTGCTATGTTGATATCATACAGATACTTGTAACTAAAAGTAAACAGGTGCATACCATCATTTATTTTGGTCAGCGTTAGGAACATGGGAATGAAACCAACTGAACTCTATCAACAATTGATAGACTTTGAGGCAATTTCAAGGTGGCTTGGGTTTAATTTAAATACACGGCTTGCGTATGTGGAAGGGAAATGTGGTGTTGGTTTACTTCTTTACGTTTAATTTATGTTGAGTTAAACCATTACTATTTCAGAGGCATCAGGAGCCTACGCGTTTCCCATCATACGCCCTGCTTATATTAGTGACGGCAATCTGTTCATTTTAATCTCTTTATATTCTGACCCTCGAGGTTGTCTCTGAAAATTGTTTAGCGGTAAGTCAACTGCAAAGTTTTATCTGCCTGCTGTGTCTCAGTTGTGCTCTCGCTCTCACCGGATTTCATAGGCGGGGGAAGGCATGGCATACAAAGTATCGCATGCCACACACTAACAAGAAACCAACTTCATTGATCCAGAAACTTCCATCCACTTCTTTATGCACCATAATGAATTGGCACATAATGCAGCATGGAAGGCAGAATGTAAATCAGGGAAGATATTTAAAAAATAAAATGTTAATTGGTTATAAAGTGCAGCATCACTGGCAACCGTGAGCAAAGAAGAAAAACGTCCACCAGAGAAGAACTGCTGTGGCGTTTGACAAACAAAACCACTGGATGCCCATTTTTCCCAAATCGAAGCCTTTTACATACAAGAAAGGAATTGTTACACCAAACCATTCAGGTCAAAGAGTTTCAGATAAAACAGCCCACGTTTTCACCATTTCTTGTACAAAAATGTTCAGAAAGGCATGTGTTCAGAAACTTTCGCACCATGTTTGCATGCTTCTCGTTAAAATTATTGTCATGAATAAAGCACTAGAGCGCTTGTATTGCAGCCCGGTCTCCACTGAGGTGTGTATGATTCATTGTGTCTTCGGTATCTCCACTTGAGCATAGGTTGATATCTGGCTGTCATTTGAAGAGGAATGTGCAATAACCAAATCAGCATACTAAGTGAACTGACTGTTCTCCAGCCAGAGACGACAGAATGAAAGGAGCGCACAGTGTGGGGGTTTTTTTCTGTCTAGACAATAGGGGTGACACTTGATGTTGTTTACATAAAGAGATGTCAGTGTCTTTGTACTTGACAAGCAGCGCTGTGCTTTCACATCTAGAAAGATTGTCTTTTATTAAGATGCACTGAGGTTGATGCACTGAGGAAGTGGCATCAGTTTGCCATTTATTTTATTACTTAGTCCTGTTCAAATCATTTAAATGGTGCTATCAATAAGTTATTTGTATCTTCTGGGGCAGATTTAAATGACATCGCTCTTACGTCCATCCCCATTTGAGGACAAATGGCCAATAATGGTTAAAAGCAACTGCGTATTATGATAAATGTAAAATGTGTATTTGGTCAGCCTCATTGTGTAGATACATAGAAACACAGTGCTCTGTATTCAGTCACTATTTATCCTTCAAATTAAATGCAAGTTTAGCAAGTTAATTTTGGTGATTTCTGAAATGTGTTGCTGAAGATAAACACTACCGCCTTCATTTAAATATGGTATTTATTACTGTATCATTGGCATGTAGAGCCAAGGTTATGTGACTGCCCCCTATGGGTGTGTGTATATACCTGCGTGTCTGTGAATGGGAGAGCTGAAAAAGATATAGACAGATTTGGTTAGGACTTGTGGGAAAGGACTGCCTCTGAGACAAGGAAGCAATTATTTGATTTTACAGCTATTAAGTAAAATACACGATGTGACAGGTATGCACTCTACCTGGTGCCACTCTAGCTATATACTGTATATACAGTCAAGCCGGAAAGTCTGCACACCCCTTTCACTCTCTCCACGTTTCATTGCGTTACAGACTTATTCTACAATAGATTCAGTTTTTTTGTCTCAAAATTCTACACAAAATAGCCCATAATGACAAAGTTTTTAGACATTTGTGCTATTTTATTAAAAATCTAAATGTTAAATATCATATGTACACAAGTGTGCACACCCTTTGATATGACACCCAAAAGTGAGCTGAGGTGCATTTTGTTTCCCCTGATACTGCTTGAGATGTTTCTACAACTTGATTCTAGTCCACCTGTGGTAAATTCAATTGATTGGATTTGGAAAGGCACACACCTGTCTATATATCCAGGTCCCTATGATTCAGTTGACAGTGCATGTCAGAGTAAAAACCAAGCCATGAAGTCCTAGGAACTCTCCATAGACCTCCGAGATAGAATTGTGTTGAGGCATAGATCTGGGGAAGGGTATAAAAACATTGCTAAAGCATTGAAAGCACCCAGGAGAACAGTGGGCTCCATCATTGTGAAATGGAAGAAGTTTGGAACCACCACAACTCTTCTTAAAGCTGGCCGTCTCAGTAACCGGGCAAGAAGGGCTTTGGTCAGGGAGGTGACCAAGAACCCAATGGCCACTCTAAGAGAGCTTCAGAGTTCCTCTGCAGCGATGGAAGAACCTGGTAGAAGGACAAACATCTCTGCAGCACTCCATCAGTTCCTAGGACTTCATGGCTTGGTTTTTACTCTGACATGCACTGTCAACTGTGGGACCTTATATAGACAGGTGTGTGCCTTTCCAAATCATGTCATTGAATTTACCACAGGTGGACTAGCATCAAGTTGTAGAAACATCTCAAGCAGTATCAGTGGAAACAAAATGCACCTCAGCTCACTTTTGGGTGTCATATCAAAGGGTGTGCACAATTGTGTACATATGATATTTTACATTTAGATTTTTAATAAATTAGCACAAATGTCTAAAAACCTGTTTTCACTTTGTCATTATGGGCTATTTTGTGAAGAGACAAAAAATGAACTTAATCTATTGTAGAATAAGTCTGTAACGCAATGAAACGTGGAGAGGGTGAAAGGGGTGTGCAGACTTTCCGGCTTGACTGTATATATATTGCACACTTGGGTGCTCTTTCATTTAACTGCACTGCACATAGTAGTCCTAAAAACAGCAGCATTGAAGTCAATGGAGTTTAGAGGAGATCAATAGAAATATCTTACTTGATGCAGCAAACAGTTATGTGAAATAAATGCCAGAAGCACATTTCCCATGATAGTGCCATATCAACTGCACCTTGATCATTGTTTAAAGTGTTATTCGGATTCGGACCTCTGAACTTTTCATTATTTAGCGATATAAGGGATGTTAGTGGCAAACAGTTAAATTTGCAGTTGATACAAAACTTGGGGGTTTAGCAAACCGTTTGTAATCTACTAAGGTAATCCAGAAATGGGCAGAGACCTGATAGTTGACATTCAATATACAGAAGCAAAATGTAAAGTTATGCATGTGGGAAATAAAAATTCAAGACAGGAGTATTTTATGGGAGGAGAAAATTAGAATGTGTTCGATTTGAAAAAGGCTTGGGAGTAGTAGTCTAATCGATCAAGTCTATCAAGATCTAAGCATTGTGCTGTAGCAGTGAAAAAGACCAACATGATGCTGGAATGTATAGAGAAAAGTATATATCAAAGGAGGTTATATTGACAGGAGTGGTGTAACTATTGGTACCGCATGCCATGGTGGCAGGCCCTTACATACACTGGAGCTGACATAAATGGGACACTCTTTTCCATCCATTTGGTCTTGTGTCAGCCAACCAACAATCAACAGCCAGCCAACAGCCCAAAACTTAGTTGCATGCCACAGACTCTACACTTGTGCAACATGATTGAAACAATGGCACATGGGTAAAAGTGTAAGGGGATAGGGCCGTGGCAGGATACATTTTTCAGATTCTAGCTCACTTTAACTTTCATTTGTGGTATCAAAATCGTATTTGTGTCTGTCACCTGTTACATGTTTGGTTGCAAGATAGCTAGCTAGGTAATGGACCTAGTGTAAACCATTCACTCGTTATTTTGAAAAATATATATTTGTGGCCAGTGAGAATTTGGCTGTCATTGTGGAGTTAGCTAGATGCAGTCATTTGCTAAATGCTTGTTCAATACTCTTTGGTTATCTCTTACACAGTTATCTCCTATACTTTTTATTTATAACTAACCTGGCTATTTAACGTTAGCCAAGTTCTGTTGAGATGAATAGACTGATGATGGATATACATAATTAGATTAATGAATGCATTCATAGTGGATGCTCAAGACTGCTTTAAATGCCAAGGTCGTAATTGGTGCACCTGATGCAGCAGATCAGTAGCAACTGCATACAAAGTAGAGGTAAGGGAGTTGAGCGAACAGCTCTTCCAGAGCCATCCACAAGAGGGTGGCCACGTTTCATTGGGGTTCTGGTAGCCACAGCACACACAAATTGCCATTTCCTCTTACCAGGGGGATAACCCCTGGGGGAGCCACGCCATTTTGATCTTCCCTGCCCATAGTGCTGCTTGAAGGCTTTTACAAAGTGGGATCCTGCCGATTGCACCAAATTATGTGAGGAGACAGAGAGGAGGAACTCTCCCCAAACCACCCTTCAACTAACCTAACCAATGTTTATTTTCCTTTTCCCTTAGGAATCCCACCAGCCACCCAAGACAGCACACAGAAACGATAAGCAAAATGCAAGCTTTTATTAACAATTATTTAAAAGTTCATACAGATTACTGCAGCGAGCTACTCACGACCCTTGCTTCCCTCTTCTGTCTCTCCTCCCTCCTCCTGGTATGCCCACTGCGGAGGACCGCCCTACAGGTAAGCAGTTACCCCGTAGGGTGCTCCAGGTGTAGCCAACCCTAGTCACTCCATCCACGCCATCTCACTGAGGCTCCTCTCCAGTGTAGCTGGCTCCGGATCAATCAAGGATTTAAGCAGAGGAAAAACACACTCTTCGGGGTGGGGGACCCCACACTTCCTGAACACATGTATATTCCTCTTGCCCACTGCCAATATCATTGATTTTAGATAGTTTTTAACTTAAGTTAATGTTGTTGTTCACACAACAACACACATCACACTCACTGAGGCTATCACATAAATTAGCTAGCTAGCTAGCTAGCCATAACAGCTAGGCTACTAGATAGTAATGATAGCTGGTCTTGCGGTTCCTTGCAAACACCAAATTGACATTGGTGATGACAAGGCATAAGAACATTTAAGCTAGCTACGTAATTGTCTATCAGTCGCTGACATTTTTCTGATGATGTATCTCCATGTATCATCTGTACGGTGCAGGTTGTGTTCACCTGCGGTAAGTTGCTTGACAAATGCGTTCTACAATGTATCTAAATATTTAAGCTAAATGGATGGTGTTGAAAATGAACCATGTGTGACGTGACACATCTCTGTTGGCATCATTTTGTTAGGGACCATCAACTTGGAGCACATATTATTTAACCCCAGCTGATATTATTGATTGTTCATAAATTGTGTTAATTTTAAACAACTCACAAAAACATCATTCAATTAACAAAATTACCTCGATGTCCAGAATATTAGTTCAGGCCACATGAAGGCCACGATTGCCTCCCTATGCAAAATATTGCCAATAAAAAATTGTATATCCTGCATTCCTTTGTGAGAATATGTTGTGCCCTTGAATATTAATAATTTTAGTATCTATGCTGATTTCGAGATTAAACAAAAGTGGTAATAGCAGGAAAACTATACAAAAGTTATAAAATTCTCTTGTAATTTATGAATAACCTCTTTTCACTAGAAACTGTTAAAAATTATCATAACTACAACAGCAAAACCAGACACTAGAACCAGCATTGCTACTACAATGTCTCCACCTTTTCATCTGTGCTTTGATTGGTAGCTTCGATTAAAACTTTTTTTCATGGTGGTATTTTATTATCACAGCACTTGTTTTTGGAAAGTTATTTGAACATGATAAAAGTCCAAATTTGCATTTAAATTGACATGATGATCTTAGGAAATACAGTGGAATACTGAAGGGCTTGAATAAAGATGCATCCAAATAAAGTTTTATTATTCCTTTCACTTGATGAAAGCAAAGAAGTCTATCATGATCTGTGCACACTGATTGCAACATATACCATCACCTGGACCTGCCGATTCTCCCTCCACAACATCCGGAGGATCCAACCGTTCCTCACCCAAGAGGCCACACAACTCCTGGTCCAGGCCCTGGTGATCTCACGATCTCCACCAGCCTGTGCCATCAAGCCACTGCAACTAGTCCAGAGTGCTGCCGCACATCTGGTGTTCAATCAACCAAAGTTCACCCACGTCACCCCTCTACTCTCCTCTCTGCACTGGCTCCTCATCGCATCAGATTCAAATCACTGGTGCTTGCTTTTCAAGCGGCTAGAGGAACTGCTCCC